>BSUD01000001.1:161900322-162058483 GCA_033239045.1 Fagopyrum esculentum
AAAAAAAAAAAAAAAAAAAAAGAAAAAAGGACGCGGTATGGTTGTGTTCCTTAAAGCAAGAGCCATGGATTAGGTGAAAGTGAAGTGGGCATGGAAGCCATGTGAAGAAGGGCATCGATCCATGAGAAAAAAAATAAGCCCATTATTGTTGCACACCCATTTCACTTTCTCCCATGCACTTTAACAAAACAACCCTACACTCAGTCTCGAGTTTTCCGTTCATGTTCCGCTCGTTTATAAATAAGTCGAGACACATTCAAACCTAGCTAAAATTTTTCCGGTTTACATCATTTAAAAAGCAAATAAACTCGAACCGAGCTTTTTTCAAGTGAGTCTCGATTGATATTGAATAATTCGGCTCAAATAGCTCAATTATACTATAATGCTTATGTGTTATAAATTTCAGCTTCAACTACAACTCTGGCGGTTTTCAAACTGACCATAGGAAATGTCACAAGTAATAAACATCACCATTTTTATATATCAATTTCTCTAATCTAGTTTTTAAGATTAATATTTGTAATTTAGATACACTTTTATAAATATAAATAATTTATTACAAATTCAAATATTTTCTCAACTATTATACTAAATAAACAATTCTAAATTTGTTAAATTTGTTAAATTTAGATGTGTGAACAACATATATATACATATGGCCATTGACACTAAAAATTAAAGACGTGATTATATTACATATGGATCACTTTATTTATACCCTAAATATCTATATATTTATTAAAAAAAAAAGGGGCCATGTGAAACTCCCTGCAAAATCACATGGCATAGTCTTTTCCCTTTCTAATCCATTAGGTACCATATTCTCATATTCTCATTCCATACATGGTGTCGAGAGGATTCGAATCTCCAGACTAACAACTTAAAGATTCTAACACCATATCCCACTAGACGAACTGAGTATTGGTTCCGATCCGACTAAAATTTGTTTGGAGCTTACGTAAAATGTAACCTATGTCCTAAGCTAACATGATTGATTAATTAGGGCTTTTTTCTCAACGAAAATGAGTGTATAATTGTGAGACAAAGATGACAGCTTTTTACTATTAGTCACATGCCTATGGACATATACTTTCTTTAGTCTTATCCTTTAGATATAATAAGGTTAGATCTTTGTAACCTTCTACCAAATATCTAACTTGTCAGTCTCATACGATTTCCTTGTTATCATTTATTTATACTAACTAATCTCAAATTTTGGAATTAAGCACAAGAGCGGAGAAGACGATGGGAGTGATCGAAACGGTGGACACGTATTGGAGATAATAAGATCTCAATTGTATCTAAAATTAAGAGATTTTGAGCTCAATATATAAGATTGTTACGCTACCTTTTTCTAGTATGAATTAGTTTTAGGATGACAATTCACTAAGTTTATGTGTTGGGTTTAGGCCTAATACACATGTGCGCATGTCTGTATGCGTTAATGGATTTGTACCCTAGTAACACTTAACGGAGCATATTGAAGATAATAACTTCACACATCTCAAAATGGAGAGATTATGAACCTAGCATATAAGGTCGGTTAAATACTCCGCATATTGTCAATTGATTTTAGAATAAAACTTCATTGTACTTATGTGTTAATTATGTGCACTCGTATGTACAAAATTTCCGCTCTACCGACCGTTTATGTTGGACTTTAAAAACACGAGAAATTGGAAAATTTTGAGAAATCCTCATATTTAGGCTCAACCATAAGTCGTCGAGTTTCATTACACAACCACTAAACAAACTCAAACCATACTTAAAAACGCTCGACCAAATTCGACCGTTCTACGTGGGTCGGATGAGTTAGTCTTCCTTTTCATATTTGTAGTAAGTATGAATTAAAACTTGCAATATCATGACCGAATAATTAAAAAGTCAAATACTTTGTAAAAAAACAAATAATTCAATAAAAATTTAAATATGTTAAAGATGATCATAGAATTTCAGTTTTTTTCTTTAATGGAACTAAAGACCATCACTTCATTAATTAATCATTACCAAAAACCCTCATACAGAAGTTTAGATACTTTTATGAAAACGAAAATCTAAATGAATGATTAAAACATAAAAGTGGAAAATTAGTAAGCAAATCCACCTACTAATCTATTACAAACAAAATATTGCTGCAAAAAACAAATTTAAAGTACGTTATGGGTTAATATGTACATTAATGTATACCCTATGTTTTGGTGAGCGAAAATATCCGATCCGTCAATCTGAAGATCCGAATCCGAATATATCTGATAATTGGTGATCCGAGTCTGATCCGGACATATTTTTCGTATCATCGGATCGGATACGGATTGGGCTTATATGAAAAGGTTGGATCGGATATATCCGGCTATTCTAAGAATAAATGTTCGGATCGAATATCCGTATTGGATCTTCGAATCGGATATCCGTCAGGATAAAACTGTCGGATATCCGGGTGCTCTCGGATCGAAGTTTTTAAAGTTTGTCGGATCGGATATCCAAGCCTTCTGCTCGGATATCCGGATATGCTCATCCCCTACTATGTAATGAATAGGGCCGTACGAAAATACGGATTTTCTCTACTATCCACATTTATGTATAGCGTATATGTAAATATGTAATGAATATAGGTACGTAACCAATGGCTACTTGGCTACAGCAACGAATCTACCTATAGGCTATTAGGTATAGAATATACCTACAAGGCACACACATATATATATATATATATATATATATATATATATATATATATATATATATATATATATATATATATATATAACAAAATTAAAAATGTGATAATATTTTGGATCTATATCGATAAAGCTAAAAATGAATATAATTGTTTGAAACCGAGATGTATGGGTAATCTGTAGGAATATTGAGGTGCAGTTGGAAATGATGGAGCATGCAGTTGTACAGTGGAATTGGGTTATTTAGATAGGGGTAATTTATTTACGCCCCATATTTGTCAAATTAATCTAGTTATCTTATTTTTGTATTTTTTCTTTTCACCTACAACTTTATAGTATTTATATTTAGGGTACCTAATTTATAATAAGTTGCATTTATACCCTTGTTTAAAACTTTAAGTCATATTTTTGTAATTTTTGTGTGATCTTGTCATTTGGTATCAGAGCCAAGTGATTAAGTAAACTTAAAAAATTAAAAATTAAAAAAATTAAGTAAAACTAGAGGTTTCCGAAAATTGTCCACATAAATTAGCACCACATGCAAAACATTTAAACATTACACAAGGTCATCACGAAGCTATTTTAAATACCATAATCGACGATATTGCAGATTTAAAAGTAAACTTAATTAAGTTGAGAACAACCCTTACAAAATATAGGGAAGAAATATCTGCTACCTTATTATCTATCGGAGAAGAAAATAAAAAATTAGTTCTTGAAATTACCAACGAAATTAGACATTTTGGTGCAACACCTTTCATAAACCCTCCAACAAAAAAGTCAGTCGGTTTTTCTTATAAGTATCCTTTTCAAAACGAAAATCCCCAAAGAAGTTTTCAGTACCAAGTTTAGCTAAAAAACCCGAAACGAAAGAAGAACAAGAAAAAAAGTTAGATAATCAAGGAGACTCTTGATATGTCTGACAAAGAAATGAGTTCTTTGAGTAGTGACGAATCTGGTTACTACACTGATGAAGAAGAAATGTATCAACAAATGGGATTAATCAAACTTAAAGACCTAGAAACTATTCCCTTAAGTGAAGTTAAACGAAAACTAGATAAAAAGATGGGAAAAAGAATTGTGGATGTTAATGAAGTTGAACAAGAAGTTAACAAGACCACTAGATCTTATTATCGAGAATATGAACAAGGGCCAACGAGTCAACAAAGAGTTAATCTAAAACCCAAAGAATTTTTAGAAAAAGCATCTAAATTTGGAGTTAGGATTATGCCAAACCATAGACCTAACAAAAGAGAACTTTTGCTTGAACCCATCAGTGAAACCGGATACAAGCTTAATCTAGATGGAGTAAGAAACCGAGAAGATGTGCTAGACTTTTGGAAGAAAAGTATGATGAGTGTCTTAAACATGAACGTTGAATGGAGATCTGTAAATTTCCTAAATTATATCGAACATAGTTTGTATGGAATTGTGGCAGATTGATATGAATCAATCGATGAAGAAATTAAAGAAACATTAAGAGCAATAGAACCACCAGATGTTATGTTTAGGAAATTATGCAAAGCCTTAGAATCTGAGTTTATTGGAGACAGAGATGATAAAGATAAAAAATTAATCGAATGACAAAGAAAATTAAACACTCTTGAAATCTGTAATATGAGATATTTGGAAAACTATCTTTCAGAACTTGAGTACTATTACTATAAGGTGGGAGAAAACGGGATAAACCTTCAAATGCTATTCAATAAACTCCCTAAACCCATAAATGAAGAATTTAGTGAAGGGTACCAAGAATGGATAGAAAAATTCAATTCAAGGGATACCCTAGGAAATAGACTAAGGTTCATTAGAAAATGGGTAGAGAAAAAATGTCGAGAAGTTAAGGGAACTCAACATATGAAAAGACAATTTTTAAATTGTTGGGATCTTCCTGGTGAATGGGGATGTAACCGAAGAGATAATCAGAAAAATGGTTATGGAAGAAAATATTATAGGAAGAAAAGCTTTAATAAACAAAGAGGGGAAAAGTATCAGAAAAAATATTATCAAAAACCCTTTGTTAAGAAAAGAAGACTTTTTAGAAAAGCCTCTTACTGTCCCGAGAAGAAAAAGAGTTGCAAATGTTGGGCATGCGGGGAAATAGGTCATTATGCTAATGAATGTAAAAATAGAAAGAATAATAAACTTGTTGAAGCTTTAGGGAGCTTAGATTATATTGAAATAACACAAGAAGAAGCTCTTGACTTAGCTTTAAATAATAATAAAGGAATTGTAGAAGTAGTAGAGGAAGAAGAAGAAGAATCTGAAAATTCAGATTATGAGGAAGTATGTGAAATGATGCATGGAGAGGATAGTGAAGCTCAAAGAAAAATGGAAGAAATGTTTTCTTCAGAAGAAACAACTACTCTAGCCCAATTATAAGAAGCTGATACTTCCATCGACGAAGAACAATTGGAAAAAATGTATAGATCAGGGGCTGAATTCCCGATCATTGCTAAAGAACAGTTCTTTAAAAGAACGTTCATTCCAATATTCTCCAAATTCGTATGTGAAAAGATGGCTGGAGATATCGTAGTAAAAAATAATGAAAATCAAGCTACTGAGATAAACCTGATTAATTGAAAAAATATCCAAAAACACAATAAAGACAAAAAATATAAGTACATTTATGTTTGTGCAATTCAGGTCATCATTACTCCATTACAAGACTTTGGTAAGAATGTGCATTGCATTAATTTTGTCTGTGACACTAGGCACAATAAATTTAGTGATCAAACGATCAGTGGAGTAATAATCAATCTAAGTCAAGGACCAGTTTCATGGGTATGTAGACCAAATTATTATGTAAGTTTAGAAGATCAGTTTGCGCATAAATTTCTAGCATTAAAATTGCTAACTGAAGGAATTAGTAAGCACAAAGGGACTTGTCCTTTACAACTAAAATGGAAGGTCATCTACAAACTAGAAAATACTACCAATCCACCTGCTAGAACTCAAATGGTAGAAGTTGATAAATATGAAGTAGTTGGACCAGGACAAAAAGCTATACCAGTCAAAGTAAAGCCTGACCAAATAAGTTTAAAGACGGTGTGGATTAATGCCTTTGAAAATCCTTCTAGTCCCAACCAAGGAAGAATTTTAACCGTTGATGAAGAAGGGAGAATACACACAAATTCTCATCCACCTCCGATAAATAGAAGTCTTTCTAGAAGTCAAAGTTATAGAGTTAATTCTCATTTCAACTTACCTCCACAAAATCAAGTAAGTAGAAATCCTAGAGAAGAACCTTCCTTTAAAGTAGATAATAAAATTGCTAGCTTATTAGCAGCCCTAAATAGAAAATTAGAAGGCAATAACTTGGGAAAAAATATTAGGGAACCTGCTAGACATAATATAGATATAGGAAACACTGGATCTAGCTATAGACCACATCTGGAAGGTCCATGACCTAACAATCTATTAAATACATCACAAACACAAGGAGAAGTCTCAAGTTCTAAAAAATTAATAGGCTATAAAACAAAAAAAATTAGTCAACCTGTGTTTGAAGATGATGAAGAGCTTAATTTGCAAATTAAAGTATGCTTAAGGATTACTAATCCAAACAACATTTACATTCCTATCACCATATGCATCGAAGGTTTTAATAATTATGATTTATGTGCATTTGTTGATAGCGGTTGTTCTGTTTGCTTTGGAAAGAAATATTTATTTCGTGCATTCATGTGGAAAACTGCATCTAAACCAATTCATGTTAGGATAGCTGATAATAGCATCATGACACATTCTGAGGTCATTCAGGATTTACCTATCATGATAGGAGGTTATCCATGCATAATTCCTATACTTTGGGCTACCGAGCAAACATCACATGACATGATAATAGGAAATAACTTCCAAAGATTATATTCTCCATGTACACAAAGTCTAGGTGAAATGATATCCTTACTATAGTAAAAGAGGGAGTTGCCCCCAATGAATAGTCAATTTCCCATTATACCCTTCTCTTTTTTAAAAATAAAATTGCCTCATTTTCAGCTTGAATGTGTGAGTGTGTGACGTGTTTGATACTCCGTATCTTCATTTTCAGTAAATCCTAAAGTGGGTCACGTGTAGCGTAGTTTCAACAGATACCACAACCTCATAACCTCTTCCACCTTCCTCCATAAGCCATCCAACCCACTACCGTCTCTTCATCTTCCTCCATACGCCATCCAACCCGTGATGATGATTTTTCTTCTTCTTAGATATTCTAGCAACAACCCCTATTTTCTTCCATCTTCACCGCTTCGATGGCCGCTTCTTTTGCTTTGACGGATGTTCTCTAATTTTGCAGATTTTCCTCCCTTTCTGCCCTCGATCTTCGTCTACAAATACCTAAGCGGTGCAGTTTTATGGCATGCTTTATATGCTCGGTGTCGTCTTCATCTCTATCCCCGAACAAACACGAATCGTTTGTCCATTCATTCAGATTTTCTTCATCTGCTACAATCGTGATGTTCCTCTGTTAGATCTAGGGTTTATCCCGAAATCTCTACGGTACTCTCAACTCTCTCAGATCCCAGGTAATCACTCTTTGATCTTCTTCACCAGTTCTTAATCCAGGTAATCACTCTTAGTTCTTCCACTGAGTTTGCTTATTTGTCTTGTATTTTGAGTTTCAAATATATGCCAGATTGCTGTTCTCTTACATCTTCCCCGATGAACATAACTGAGCAAATAAAACCCTAACCCTACACGAACGCGGCCATGTATAATCAAGGTTTTCCCTCTCTCCTTCTCAAATTCCTTGTCATACCTTGTAAAATTTCTATTCAGTCTGTTTTTGCGAAGATCTGATTATGGCTTTCTTGTTTCCTGTGACGGTCTAATTCTGTGTTATTTGAATCGTTGCGGATGCTGCAGCTAATGGAGATTCCTATTTTGATCTTGAATGTCGGTTCATCAAAGTGGTTAGTTATCTTGCATTCTTGCTTGAGATTTTTAGTTGATAGCTTTTTTTAATTCCTAAAGATGTAGTAATGTTGTTTGCAGGAGGCGCTTTGTGTGTACAATAATGTTACTGTATTTTTATAAATTTCAGTCGGGAAACTGGTGCTCTTAATCGGATCAATTTATAAATTTCATCCCCTCATCTACGGTATTCAATATTGTGCCCACAATTCTGGAGGTATATACACATCTCTCTTTATGTTTATTTCTTAAAGTTCCTTTTTCATTCATTATCATAAAAATTGATGATCAGTCACTATATTATTTGACCTGAAAAAGACATTTACGCATTTAATCTGTATAGATTTAGATATCTACGGTGTCAGGTATATTAGCTTATAAGTTTGGAGCATCATTTGCATGAATTATGTTGCTTTCAGTGGCTGCTTGTATAGCCTTCACATAGAGTGTAACACATGTATTATGATCTAATGTCTGCTTTATTGTTGTTCAGTTGGATTTTGTAGCATTTCCACCTCTACAACTACCAACCCTCCATGATGTGCCAACCTGATATGACTTCCTTACCTATTTTATTTCCTTTTAATGTAATTTGGATTCGGCATGTATGAGAAAGCTTGGTTCTTGAGACCTTTGTTGGGTTATTGGGTTAAAATTTCCTTTCTAGAATTAATTGTTTCCCATGATATTTACAGTGGACAAAGTTTAGGAAAGCTATGAACAAGACTGGTAATGATGCTAATACAAGGGCATTCGACTCCCTTGTTAATTATGAGGTACCACTCTAGGATATTTCTCTTGTGTTGTAACTCATTCTAGCTGTAAAAAGTCTTATCTTGAGATTTCCCTATTTTTGTATCATGTCCAAACTGTCAAATATTTCAACAACGAAAGTTATGAAGCAGAAAACTATGACAAGTTCTTGAAGAGTAAGTTACCTCTTTCAATTCATTAGCAGAAAAGTATTTTCTTTCCTCAAACAAAATTAGGTTCATGGCAGCCTTTCTCTTGTTTTTCAAAAAAGTGCTTTCCGTGCAATGCATCTCATGAAAGATTTGAATCAAAACTTTAGTAGTGGAGCTAAATTGTTTTTTATCCTTCATCACTAAACATAAGATAATTGGCTGATATACATTTACTCCTAATTGTCAAACTAAAAAGGATCATCAAATAAAAAAAAAGTTATAATCTTGTAGCTTCAACTACTAATGATTTTCATGGAGTGAAAACCTTGCTTAAGGCCTACCTTGATGATAAACAATGGGATTTGACCACTTTTGTAGATCTGATACTAGCCCATACCACTTTTGGTACTATGGTTAAGTTAGAGAGTGACAAAGATAATGGATCATTTACTTTTGATGGAAGCGGTAGGATTTGTTTTTCAAATCAAAATTTTGTTCATTTACTAATAAATATTGAGTATACATTCTTACAATTGTGTTACCTTTTCTCCTTACCCTATGTTGCTTTCTTTTTACTATCTTTATATTGATTCACTTGTTTTGGCTTTGAGATTGTTTTATTATTAGCATTATTATTCTTTTTGGTAGCTTATGTTAACATTTATGATGGAAACTAGGTAGACGGTGTTGAATAAGAACTAGAGAATTCAAATTTTTGTGCTTTTGTTGCTCATCTAAATGTTGTAAACTTGTAAACATCATTGCATAGTTTTCTCTGAAGTCTGTAACAACTATATTATCAATATAAATTCCGAAATTTATTCATGTTGATAAATCGTACTTTATCAGTTTATCCTAAGAAATCAATGATGTACTTTCCTATATCCAAGTCATAAACTACAACTAATACTTGCTTTCCCCTTTAATTCATGTTCTTAATTTGCCTTGTTTTGTGTATTATTATCTCAATGATTTGAATTCTCTGGTTCTTATTCACAATTAAGGTTGATGTTTTGAAATGTGCCGATTACGTTGAAAGTTCTTAATTTGCCTTGTTTTGTGTATTATTATCTCAATGATTTGAATTCTTTGGTTCTTATTCACAACTAAGGTTGATGTTTCTGCAAAAACCTAACAGGGTTAATCGGCAATTCAAGAATGAGGTTTCATGGTATGAGTTCCTTTGATGCAGGTTCTAGCCGGCCTAAGCTTGAAGGAGTAGATGAATTTCATGATGCTGATTGGAGTGATCTCTCACTGAAACCCAACTGGAAGAAGTTGTTTTGAACAATCTAGATGCCTTCTTCAAGAGTTCAATCAAGAAAATTGTCTCTAATGGATACACTTGAGATGTAAACTTGAGATGTTGTTATCACATTGTACTGGGTTTTGAAAGAGGGCATCTACATATTGTAATCTTGAAGAAGAAACGAGAGACTGATTTATGTAATGTATAATCATAATATAGATTTTACAATATTCGCAACACCTAAAAATGAAGATGTTGACTATCAAAATTGTAATCTCATATATGCTCTTTTGTTGCGTCTATGTTGGTTCATATAGATGAGTTAAAACCTTCAATTACTGGATTTCAAGTACGTTTTATTAGATACTCGTGTATGGGTAGGTTTGTTGTTGACTGATCTTATAACCCATTCAATGTTAGGATGGTGATTACCAAATTAGCATTAGTATTGTTTTTCTTATAAATTGGTTGTAAATTAAGTTTATTCTAAGATCCAAAATTCCCTTTATTACCTAAGGTTTTGTTTAATGACACATGAATTTGATAACAAGTTAATACTAAACTTGATATTTCGATTTAAGCTACATCCAAAATTTTTCGATTAAATTAACGGTGCGCGTGCGTAGCACGCGCAGCCTCCCTAGTTCACTATAAATGGAGAAAAAGCTTTGGTAAAAAAGATGAAAGAAGCATACACTTATCAAACTATTGAGTTCACGCGCAGTAAGCGTGGTGAGGAATATATTGTTCCTACTCAAAAAGAATTTGCACTTGCTATTAATGAAGTAACTCTTAAAGAACAAATATAGATCAACAAAAAGAGTTGTGCAAAGAATTATATTCTGAAAACCCATTGAAATTCTAGGATAAGGATAAATCATTTGCTACAATAGAGTTAAAAGAATCTAAATTGGTTATTAGAGTTAAGTAGATGGTTTATACTTATAAAGATCAACAAGAGTTCAAGGAACAGATAGATGAGTTATTGAAAAAGAATTTAATTAGAGAAAGTAAGAGTCCTCATTCTAGTCCTGCATTTATGGTTAGAAATCATGCTGAAGAAAAAAGAGGTAAAGCTAGAATGGTGATTAATTATAAAAAGCTAAACGATAATACTATCTTTGATGGTTATTATATCCCTAATAAAACAGTCTTATTTAATAGAATCCAAGGAGCCACTTGGTTCTCTAAAATGGACTGTAAAAGTGGATATTGGCAAGTTAAGATGGATAAAGATAGTATTCCGTTAACAGCTTTTAGTGCCCCTCAAGGACATTATGAATGGTTAGTTATGTCATTTGGATTAAAAAATGCACCTCAGATATTTCAAAAAAGAATGGATAAAATATTTGAAAACTTGAAACATTGTTGTCTAGTTTACATTGATGATATCTTAATCTTTTCAAAAACACTAGAACAACATATGCATGATCTTAAAGCTGTAACACAAGAATGCATAAAATATGGCATCATCCTAGGACAAAAGAAGTGTATCTATGCAGAGCAAGAAATAGAATTTCTTGGATTAAAAATAAAAGTTGGAGAAATAGTATTGCAAGAGCATGTCCTAGAAAAGATAGAAAAATTTCCAGATAAAATAGAAGATAGAAAGCAATTAGAAAGGTTTCTAGGATATCTCACATATGCATAAGATTTTATTAAGGATTTAGCTAAGCTTAAAAAGCCTTTACAAGTTAAGCTAAAAAAGGAACAAACTTGGACTTGGACCAATCTGGATACTCAGATAATTCAAGATCTTAAGAAACGTTGTATGAAGTTACCAGTCTTAACTTTACCGAATGTGGATGATGATCTAGTACTTGAAACTGATGCAAGTAACTACCATTGGGGAGCTATCTTAAAAATCAAAAAAGATAATAAGCTTTGCAGGTATAGTAGTGGAAGTTTCAATAAGCCGAATGCAATTACACTACTATGGAGAAAGAAATACTTGCTATCCTAAAAGGGATAGATAAGTTTATAATTTTTCTTGCTCCAAAGCATTTTACTATAAGAACTGATTGCAAAGGAATATTATGCTTTGTTCGAAATAATTTGAGTAACATGAAAGCGCAAGGGAGGCTCTTGCGTTGGCAACTCACACTAAATCAATATTCCTTTGATATTGAACATGTGCAGGGATCAAAAAACTCTCTACAGATAGCCTAACTCGAGAGCTTGCGTACGAGCATTCCCAAGCAATTGATGGCATCTTCCAGCAAACCAAAACTGAAAAAATCAATAGGAAAACTATATCACTCCTCAATGATAACGAAAGAGAAAGAAGAGTTGGACGAGATGGTGCAGTCTGCCCTCTACATGCAAGTAGAGGAGATAGACAAACAAAAATATAAAGAAGAAACTGAATATCATCTAAGATGGGTAACACCTCTTAGTTACTACTATGTTAATCTTTTGCAAAAATTTTCAGAAAAAAGATCAAGAAATGGTTTAATCCTATCCTGCGACAGAATGACTTGAAGAATTCTGGAGTTGGAGTTAGTTCAGTTTATGTTTTGCCTTCCTTTTGATGTCCAAGAGAAGATGAAAGGCTACTGGAAGTACAAGGAGTTTCCTAATTGGTATTCATATGTGATGAGTGGAATAAAATGTCCATATTATGATATCTATCATGAATGGAGTCCCTTGGTGAACCGATTCAACAAATCTGGATTGAAGGCAGTGAGTTTACTAGCAAACCCATTTGAAGAATGTGACCTTTTATATGCATGGGATTATGGAATGTGTCAAGGGCTATTCGGAGGTCTTCCAACACCATGGAGTCCGATCAGGAAGCATTTCACGAAGTTTCAAAATTATGTATTTAACAGGGTCAAGAAGTGGGAAGGAGCTGAGAAACTATTGTACTATATTCATCCAGCAAATATGGAGGTTGAAGTAGGAAGATCTAGAGCGCCACATTATTTGATCATATTTCGAACAATAACAGATCAGTTCTCCCAAGATCCAATTACAGTAAACCAAACCAGCATCCAAAATCATATTCAAGCTAGGGCAAATGGATTTTTCTACATTTATGAGTATATCAAGCAACATCAGAAAGACAAGAACAGTACTATCTACAAGGTTGGATTTACTACGGTCATAATCCCTGAAATCTTAAGGCCATACTTTTCAAAGGCAATTGAGTTCTCATATTCAATTTCAGACTATATAAGGGACTTAGAATTGGGAAAATTCATGTCTTCAGAATGCCAAGATTTCTTCTATGACACCCTCTTAAGCTGGGATAATGAATACGCAAAAAACATTTATGAAGCCCTTAATGAGGATGTTGATGAAGATTATGAAGATAATATCGGAGAAGAGGGAATGTACAACATCAATCATTGCATGGATTAGTCAGAAACATCATCATCACAAGCCTGAAGGAATTTCGTGAGTGTTGTGTCAGAGTCTATCTCTTTCTTTTAACTTTTTCTTTTGCTTTTTGAATTATTGAACGTTGGCATTGTTGGCCATGTGAAGAGAGTCAGAGTCCATAATAATGTCGGGGTAAAATGGTAATAGAGCAAGGGCATCCAATGTCTCTCCAGCTCTATAAATAGACCCCTTGTGAGTCATTGTAAGGCATCGAAAGCCATAGAGTCTAAGAGTGAGAAACACCAAAAACTAGAAAGAGAAAGAGAATCGATTTTGAGCTTACAGAGTAGTGGATCCTCCTCTCTCTAAGATCAAAACACTTCGATGGACCTTTCTAGCTTGAAGTGTTTGAAGTGAGTTGAGTCTTTTCAGTGTGTTTGAGTGCTTGTAATCGTCTTTCAAATTCAATAAAAGTTTGTTTTTAAGTAAGGGAAAGCTACTTAATTGAAAGCTATAATTTGAATAATCTATTTTCTTGATTACATTCCCTTCATCCTCATAAAAGAGAGATTTGAGTGAGAGGCTACGATCTGAGGTAGGAAACGAAATAGATCTGTGTTGTGCTTGGGCTAAGGTAGTCTTGATTGAGGATTAGCCATCCCTAGAAAACCGGAAGCTACAAGAACGCCGGTGGTCCAGTGATACTACGTCCAGGTATCAGTCAAAACTATCTCATTACAATTTCTTAATTACGGAGCATGGTGGGCATGTGATCATACAAAATTTATTATTCATAATATAGTTAGTAGATTATGATAGCAAGTACCACATAAAATCCATAAATTTAATCAAGTGTGTTTGTTTGGTTGGTATTGTGCAATATATAAAATTTGGACTGAAAACTGTAATTTGACAAAAAGTAGGAATAAAAGCTGAAATTGAAAAACTAGTAATAATTGCCCAATCATTGCCTATTAAGGGGGTGCGAATAGTAAAATCCTTTTCCACATTCATCTAACCTTTCTAAAACATTGGAACTTTCAAATTGTGGGTCCATAAATATATCAATTAATTTTTGTTAAAACTCGTTGATACATTTAAAAATTTCTCACATTTATAATATGACATTACATTAGTTTAACATATAAGTTTTAATGTTATTACTATTGTCAATTGGTTTTAAGATAAAATATAAAGTTTTGCGTGTGTAGGTTTTAAAAATTTATCACATTTATAATATGACATTACATTAGTTTAACATATAAGTTTTAATGTTATTACTATTGTCAATTGGTTTTAAGATAAAATATAAAGTTTTGCGTGTGTAGGTTCACTTTATTCCGATCCAGGTCCGTTATTTTGTGTTTGGATTGTGATTAACGAAAATATATTATCCGCCTGTTGAACTAAGGGGCTTTGTGTTAAGTGCAACTATTCTCACTTGAGGGTGAGTGTGAAAATGAATATGATACTACGTGTACATAATATATATATCTATATATATATATATATATAAAGAAAGAGAATGCACAGTACATGCATACAAGGTGTACGATTGTGTTAATGAACAACGTGATTGTGCAACTTCTTAATTTTAAATATATGGATAAAATATAAAGCGTTTTACAATTATGGAATTTTAAATTCTAGTTGAAAGGTTTTTCATCACACCCTATTTTCAATTAGACAAGTTAGACAAAAAAAAAAGTGTTAATTTGTTATATCGTTAATAATTTGTTTGCGTTGTATTGTTTATCTAAATAAATATTGAACAATAAAGTCATGCGGATGATAAGTTCTTGTAATTACAAGGTACCTACTTATCACTCACGCGCAATATAAGTGACCAAATCAACACCGTTGCTTTTTTAAGTCGAACATTATTTAGAAGTTTTCAATTCTCACTATTAAGAAAAAAATTTCTATCACTATAAGATTGTTTTATGCATAAATTATTTGGGTTATGTTAAAATATTTAAAAATAGATTAAATTTGGGGATCAAAATTTGTCATTGTAACTTAGTATTGGGTTTGGTGCCGATATGAATTGTTTTGGGATTTGTAATTCCAAAATCGAATAGGTTGTACCAAATAAAAATACATCTTCAAATAATCCTAAATTTAACCTACTTCAAATAAAAACCCGATCATAAATTTTTGAATTAGAATCCCAAATAATTTCATAGACACACCAAACAATTTCTCAATCTTATTTAATAAAAAATATACATGATTTGTCAATCTTGCATAGATTTATGGATTCGGAATTTATTATTAACGGTGAGTTTATGTTTGAATTAAGGAAGATTTAATTAAAAGTTTTAAATTTTAAAGATATTGAATAAAAGTATATTTAAAATATTAAATAAAATTTGGAATTCAATACAAATATATATTTACATTAATTTATTTTCATGGTTTAAGAAAGTTGAAAGTGAAACCTGATTTTTTTTTAAATATAATTTTTTTTATATTCATTTTTTTTGATATTTTAATATCTAAACTATATATAAATATATATGAGGTATTCTAACATCTAATAGTATTTTATACCCGATTTTCTATCAAGTTAGACAATCATGTCAAATTCAATTCTTTTGAATGTTTGAGTTTATTAAATGATGTTTTCTCACGTTATATGTCTCCTTAAAATAAAAATATTATATAAGAACAATTAAATATTGCATATATTATCACTTGTTTTAGTTTCATTTTAATTTATTAATCTATTTTTATTAGGAAAATATAAAGATCATATAGATTAATACAACATGCACATTTATTTTGAATATTTAATGAAATATTTAATGATAATTTTTGTAAAATTTCAAAAAACTTAAATGCAAGAATAATTTCATTTATTTTAGGAAGATAGGATGTCACAATCACATTAGTTTAGCATCTATATTTTTGGGTGTGACACTTTTTGTGTATTGAATTTATTATAGATAAGACCAAAAAAAAAAAAGGGAAAATGTAAGTTGAATGCATATATATATCTTTGCCTAAAAGGAAGGAAAGACACAAAGTGGGTTTGGGCAGGAAGCTGAACCTGCTGTCACATGGCCCTCTGCATAAATTTGTTCATTTATAAAGCTAACGATTTAGATTACACGAAATTCTATACTGCAAACTTCACAAATTTCGATTTCGTTTTTAAATCTTGGATTTTTCTAGAAAGTTAATTAAAAACTACTAAACAAAAACTAGATATGAAAAATGTAAAAAAAATTTCTTTATCAATAATAGGCTACTACACCAAACATATTTGATGTATCCAGATGTCAAAAACAAGTAAACTGACAAAGTGTCATGCAAATAGCGGGAAAAAGGAGAGATAAACACAACAAATATCGCAAACAAATGACTGAAAAAAGTTTTTTTAAAAAATCTAAAAATGTCGGAACACACAAACCACACAAGAAAGCGAGGAACACTCGAGTCTAGCAAAACATGGTAGGACTCAACATAGATGAACACGCTCAACGTGGACATGTGATTACGACATCTTCCGGCATATTTGTTTAGACCACACTCGAGAAATGTCTTCAAAAGAAATATCCTAACTAAGCAATGTTATAGACATCATCTTTTAATTTTCTGTAACCGAGCGAGACTTTCACGAAGCTCAAATCATTGATGGGTTTTACGGAGTGTAAGACTCATTTATGAATGTCTCATAAGACTTGCTTGGGGCGCAAACGTCTAATACTAAAAAATAGGGGTGGGCATGAGACGGGACGGGATAGGGGTCATCCCGCATCCCGTCCCGCAAGTTATTTGCGGGACGGGACGGGATTTATGACTTTTTTCTTTCGTCTCGCGCGGGCCTTGTCCCATGTGGGACGGGACGGGACGAAACGGGACAAATCCCGCGCAAATTATGCACCGATTATATTCAATATGTATGCTTGTTTTCTCTCAAATTTAAAGACACAAATGATCCGGGGGGAAAACTCGATACCTTATTATCGGTTCATGACGCCTACATTAGTAGTTAATACATTGAAAACAAATTCAAGTTACATCAAAGTGTCTTACCGATTCACATTCAAAAAATAATAACAAATAATTTACAGAAAATTATATTTATTTAACTATCGATTACAATTGTGGGAATCCACAAATACAAGGGCGATGAAACGGACTAGAGCAAGGGTGACGATGGAACGAACCAAAGCAAGGCGGCGAACGGACTAAATCAAGGGAGAGCAGAACCTCTAGTATTTTAGATCCAACTAAATGAGTCCTAAAGAATGAGTGAATGACTAATGAAATATTATCGAACTAATAATTTTGAAAATATAAAAATATTTTTAAAAAATAATAATTTATGTATGATATTTATCTATATAATATATATAAAAATATAAAAATATTATTTATATATATATGCGGGACGGGACGGGATTAACCGGGATGGGAAGTCTCCGTCCCGCATCCCGTCCTGCAAATTTTTCACGGGATGGGATACACATTTTTTTTCCAAATCCCGCCGGGATCGGGACGGGATTGGGACGGGACCGGGACGGGACCGGGACGGGACGGGATTAATAGGGATTTATCCACCCCTACTAAACAATTCGCGAATGACTTAAAAAAGATGGATTCTGTGGGTTAAGAAAACCCGATTTCTTTGACACCTTGCCAATTACCATGCCTAAACTAGGACACATGTGTAGAGATACAAAGCAAAAGATTTGATGGGCTAAGAACACCCAATATCTTTGGTGTACATAACAAATTTTGAAGTAAAAAATTGTTTTAAATTTCAAGCTTTGTCAAAGCTTAGTTCAATAGTTCATGTTCTTTTTCTCAACCGAAGGGTTTGAAATTAGGATATTAAGGAATCAAAATAGTTTTCTCTCTCCATTTAATAAGTAATTAATAATTATCAAACGGGTAAGTAAATATCTCAATAAAGAAATCAGAATATATTTCTCCTTCCATTCAATAAGCAATTAATAACTATCAAACGGATAAATAAATATCTCAATAAGCCGTAAATCAAGGGGAACATTCTCTTACTCTTATCGTCAGGTTGTTCATCCTTGCGTTCTTTTGTACATATTTTAACTGACAGTATGAAATATGTACACACAAAATATGTGTGTGTATCATCGTCTGGTTGGTAAATTACAATAGAGTTTGCACTACATATTTTAATTGACGGCATGATATAGATACACACAAAATATGTTTGTGTATCATCAAACACCTGTCCAAATGTTCACAACTTGCATATTTGATACATACGAACACAATAGAAGTTTGTATTTCAACACATCCAAACTATCAAATGTACACAACCTACATATTCGGTACATAACTATCGCAAACTATATATCCTTCTGGAGGCTCATTCTTCACCTTACTCAGTGCACCCTGATGCGGGTAAGATGTTTTAGGATATCAAACGCTCTTTTTGGTGGGGAGGTCTGAGGCCAGACGTGACGAGATATGTAGCTCAATGTGCGACTTGTCAGCAGGTCAAGATCGAGCATCATCGACCAGAAGACGAGCTACACCCACTTCCCATTCCTCAGTGGAAGTGGGAGAAATCTCTATGGATTTTGTGACCGGTTTGAGACCAAGTCGGGGCTTTGATGCTATTTGGGTGGTAGTAGATCGATTGACGAAGACCGCACGTTTCATTCCGATCAAGGAAACATGGCCGTGAGTCGGTTAGCAGAGGAGTTCACTAGACAGATAGTGAGACTTCACAGAGTACCTAGGACTATAGTCTCAGATAGAGACGGACGGTTCACGTCGAGGTTCTGGCAGCAAGTGCACGCCGCCCTAGGTATGAGTTTGCAGTTCACGACTGCTTATCATCCTCAGACCGATGGTCAGTCCGAGCGGACTATCCAAACTCTGAAAGGCATGTAGAGAGTCTACGTGTTAGACTGGGGAAAGGTGTGGCCAAATCACCTTCCCTTAGTGGAGTTTTCGTATACCAACAGTTGGCACGCATCGATCAGGGTGACTCCTTATGAGGCTTTATACGGACAGAGATGCCGTACATCGCTATGTTGGGACGAGCCTAGTAGTGCTAGCGGATTAGCACTTGAGCAGATTCAGGATGACATGGCTCGAGTAGCGGTGATCCGTGAGCGGATGTTAGCAACGCAGAGTTGACAGAAGTCTTACGCAGATAAGAGACGCAAACCTCTAGAGTTCAGAGTTGGAGCTTAGGTTTGGTTTAAGAGTATCCCCGAAACGAGGAGTTAGACGTTTCGGTGTCAAATGGATGCCGAGTCCCAAATATGTTGGACCGTTCGAGATTCTTGAACGAGTTGGAGAGGCAGCATACATACTTGCTTTGTCACCGAGACTCGAAGGTGTTCACCCCGTTTTCCATGTGTCTCAGACGACACTCTCGGTTACTGGAATACTTACCAGACTGATAACACGATTTATGACTTAGATTTAGACACTCATTTAGATAGATTTTCCGCTCATCCATGCATGGTTTAGCATTAGTTCACGGCGTTTGCACTCAAATCACGTATTTTGTCGAGATAGACGTCTACTCGGACTTTTGCTTGCTTTGTAGGTATTTTGGGAGATTTAAGAGCCTAATCGATACATCCGAGGATCATTCCTCGCGATGATACACTTCTAGACTCATTGGAATGCAAGCTAAGGGCTAAGGAGGACTCATGGAACCTTGCGAACACAAGCCATGCACCAAATCATGGCTTAACGAGCCTAGGAGAAGCTTCTGGAGCAAACCACGGTTAGAGGCCTTTCCACGGCCGTGATTATGCCCGTGATTCTTGCCAGGACCACATTGACAGCTGGCCACGATCTATTCCATTGCTCTTGCATCTTAGTGGGTATTTAAAGGATTTTGCAGGCTGTAATTGGGAATGTTTCTCCTCTCTTTTGACCTATCTTCTTCCCCAAAACACTTCTCCATTGTTGCCTCTCTTCCAAGCACCCATTAGGGGTGTTCTTGGAAGAGATTAGTGTAGTTTCTCGTTTTAGAGTAAGATTAGAGTGGTTTTGAGAGAGGAGTTCATTGTTGACAACTTGGATTAGCTCTTGGAGCCTTGTAAGAATTTGGTAACTTCTACTCTATGGCTTTAATGTCTTTTCTTTGGATTTTTCTTCATCAATTGACTATGACTTCCAAGCATGCTTTATTTGTGGAGATTGATCTTGAAATATATGTTGTTGGCTAGATAGATTGCGATTCTAGGGTAAGGAAAGAAAGGTTATGGCTAGAACTATGATAGGATGAACTTAGTTTTGCCCTTGGATGACTTGATTGCTTGGACGTAGCCTCTGTTGAAGTCCACGGATTGTTCTTGACAAACCACGGCCGTGGACTTGTTAGAACAAACCGTGATTCTCCCTGGTTCGATGGATCTAGCTTTAGTTAGTTAGAATGTTGAAATCCTAGTGTTTGTTGAGCTAATTCTATACTAGGGTGACCTAGTGTTAGCAACTAAGTGTTTGGAAGAGACTTACCCGGTGATTCTTACTCTTAGATTCAAAAGATGACAAACCCTAGGTAGTGGTGAGCCTCACAAGCCTCCATTGGACTAAGTGTGCTAGGATAGTTGTTTAGGACTTCCCTTTCCGAGACTTACCCGGTAAGGATAGGTTAGACCCATAGGTGACAATCCGGTTTGTGTAGAATTCCTATCCTTAGGTTCTTAGAGACTTACCCGGTGATGAGACCTTAGGAATGGACTAGTGGACCATGAAACCTACCCGATAATTGATCCCAATCTAGAAACGCTTAATCCCAACATATCATAGTTAACCCGAGGAATGAATAGATAGCTTGAGTCTATGCCATAACCGGATTTCCAAACTCTAGAATCCGCTTTGTTATTTCCATTCTCCTATCTTTTGTGTTAGTGTGTGTTTGTGTTGCTTGATTGTGTTCACATACTTGTGATCTTTGTTTGATCACCCAAAACCCTCCAAAAACATTGTGTTTTCTATTTTCTTTTTTCCTCATCTTATCTTAGTCTAGATTCACACTATCTTCGATCATTGAATGATTTAGTTTCACCTCAGTCCTTGTGTTCGACCTCGGAATACTTCCCTTTCTACAAAACGACCTGTACACTGCGGGTTTCGCTAGGTAGTTTAGGATTTAGTTCGAGTTATAAATTTAAAGCTTTTTGTGCTATTTCCTAGCGTGACACAGACCCGAGACATATTGATCGAGCCATACCACCCGTTCGTAGAGCACCCGGTGGCTGTCGTAGAGCATAGTACGAGACGCTTGCGTTCGAAGGACATACTGATGATGAAGATTCAATGGTCGATGCGAGGAGCTGATGAGACGACTTGGGAGACAAAGGATAGTATCCATAGGAACTATCCGGAGTTTTACGGTGAGTTGGATGCACCTATAGCGTAGTTGTGTGTTTCGGTTTTCCTTTTTGTTGTGTTGCGTACGCTTTTGTGACGTTTTGAGTTACATGCCCCGTGTGGGAATATATGATTTATGTTCCGTGTTTCTATGTCGATGTTATGTGATCTTTGGGTTGTTGTAAGTTTCGGGACGAAACTTCTTTTTAGGGGGATTTGATGTAAGATCCCAGTGTTGACCTTCATCGCCCCCGCGGGGAAGAAGGCCGCCCCAGCGGCCTTGATGTCTGTCACCGCCCCCGCACTGACAAGGGGCCGCCCCTGCGGCTGAGGCAATCCGCCCCTGCAGATTTGTTGCATTGTTTTTGTTCGTTTTATCTTCCTTCCGTAGATAGAATATCCGATCTTCTATCTATGGTCCGACTTCCTTATATTTTTCTTAACCTTAGACATCCTTCCTTTTATCTTTTCTTCCTCTCCTATATATTCCCGTCTTTTCTTCTTCTTCCCGTTTCTTGCATTCGTTCTTCAACCCTAGAGTTGCAGCCGCTTCCCTCGCTTTCCCTGTGATCTTGTTGGACGTGTAAGTTTCTTCTTATCTGATTCTTATACTAGTTCATGTGATGTTGTAGTTTCTTTTCTGTTTCTTTCTCTCTTCGTTTCCTCTTTTCTTCTTCTCCAAGAATCAAGTTTGAACCTTGATTCTTGTGAAGCGTTCCGTTGATGATCCTTTGATGTTCACATGCTCCCTTGGTTGAGTTGTGAAGTGTGAGAGTGTTGGAAGAGCCAGTCTTGGCCTTGTCGTGGCCATGTTGCCGTCGAGAAGGCGATAGTGCGTTTGCACCGTTATATGCCCCCGTGTCTGAGAGTTCCCCGCCCCCGCGACAATCCGTCCCTGCGCCTGTCCAGCCGTCCTTGTGGTTTCCTCTATAGTAGCTCCCGTCTTTGGTGAGCTGATTCCTTCCTTGTTTTCCTCGTTCCTTTCTTAGTTTCTTGTGGATGTTTTTTGCTCTTGAGTATGTTGTAAGACTAAGGTTGAGCCCTTAGTTTGTAGAGATCTCTTAGAGATCATTGAGACTAGAAGTTATAGACTATTAATAACCATTTCATTCTTGATTCGTGATGCTTGTGTGAACAGACTTTCCTTGCTCATTTCCCGAGGGAAACTGAGTTGTCCCTGAGTTGTTGTTGAGTTTAGATTACCTTCGAGTGAGGTAAGTCAGTTGGACTTATTTAGATTCTAACTATATATTGGTTTGAGTTTTTTGACTTGTTTGTGTTGATTATCATGTTATAACGGATAACCGGAATATGATTCACCCTTTATAACCTTAATTGACCCAAGTGTGTGATAACCGGGCGGTGACCACTTGTTTAGTTCTTCAGAAGACTAGAATGTGTTCTTGCAACCCAGACCCGTAGGTAACGGATAGTACGGATCTATTCCTATTGGTAGACGGAAGCGGAGGCGAGTTCCGGGAGATTCTCGTGTGACAAAAGAAGTTGAATTAGTAATGGATAACTTAATGAAAGATAATAACCGGTTTAGTGCGAGCATGCTATATGTTTACTTTACCTTATGTGTGTTTGTGCCTTTACGTTCATGCTGATATTTAGAATGTTAGCTAACGGTTTATACCGTTGTTGTAGATATTCCGCAGGTTCAGGATGTTGCTGAGTGATTTGGACGTTGTGCTCAACCGGCGTTCCCGTACATTATAGGACGGGATCGGGTTTATGTTATGTTGTTGCTTTCCTTTTTGTTTTGATCTCGACTGAGAGTCTTTTATGTTTTCCTTTGTTTAAACCTTTGGTTTTATATCGAGTTTTAGTTTTCATTCGTTTGTGCCTTGTTGTAAGATCCGTTGTGTTGTTGCTACTCTGAGGGTCGGGACCCATTGTGCGGTCCTAACCCGTAGCGCTTCGATTTCCCAAAACTTTGGGTGTTACAACTATTTTGTGGGATTGTTATCCTACAATTATTAGGCTCTTAATGTTTTTCCCTGAAGTTGGGACGATTTTTTCTTTTTTAAATGATTAATAGCCTAATCTATTTACGTTAAATTTTTTGAGGATTTATACATACCAAAAGAGAGCACGGATTTTGCTGATGTGACGAGTATTGAAATGCTCCCACAATTTTTTGGCCAATAAATCTTTATTTTGTAAACTAGTTTGTTTAAGTCAGATAATCTTTATTTATTATTCTAACAATCTGTTATTAAAAATTTTCACGTAACTTTTTTTTTGTTCAAACCAATCTATTTTTTGGGACAATAAATCTTTATTCTTAAACTATTTTTTAAGTTAGGGAATATTTTATTATTAGTTTCATCTATTTACGTTAAACTTTTTGATTTTTGAGGGATTTTGTTATCCCACGTCGATTAGTTACTAAGATTGATGGTTTTAGAACTTTTATAAATGGGGAGTTTAAAGAGTATAAAAACAATACATTTCTTGATACTTTGATTAAGTTCAAGTACAATTATTTTCAGGGCTACTATTCGGGCGGTCTCGCGCCTTCATAGAGGCGGAGTCCACCCGCGCGCAAGAGGACGCGCATGCGCGTCCTCTTGCCCGTTACACTTTCGAAAATCAAGGGAATGTAGCCGTTGGGGATGTAGCCGTTGGGGGAATATAGCCGTTGGGCATTTTTGGAGCCTATATAATTACATATGAGACTCATTCACCTTCATCCACAAGTTAGAAAACGTAAAGAAAAAAGTCGTTAAAATGTCGTCGTATTCCGATGAAGTTGATGTAGAATCCGATGGTGAAAGCTCGATGATGCCGTTCGATATTGAAAAATATAGTGATCCGGAAGAAATTCTCGCAAAACTTGAAGTAAGTGTACAAACTCATTTTTATACTTTACCGTTATGTCGTTTTATTTTGTCGGAATTATAGAATTTGCAATGTTAGAATAGAGAATCGGAATTATAGAATTAGCAATGTTACAATAGAGAATCGAAATCATAGAATTAGCAATTTTAGAATAGAGAATCGGAATTATAGAATTAGCAATGCAAGAATAGAGAATCGGAATCATAGAATTAGCAATGTTAGAATAGAGAATCGAAATCATAGAATTAGCAATGCAAGAATAAAATGATGTGTTTTTGTAAAATAATATTCTATGTTATTTTTATTTAGGTTCTTATGGATTACTCTCGTGCTCTCGGTACCAATTATTCTTCAAAATTTGAGCTTCATGGATATTTTGCGGATAGAGAGAACTTTTTGGGATGGGCTCGGTATGTGGCCAACGCTATGAATATGGTGTTGGTCATTAAAAAATCATGGTTGGATAGAAGGGGTTTTCGTATCCTACAATTGGGTTGTGATAGACACGGAGGACCGAGAAAAGAAAAAGACGTAGATCCCGATCATGTTCCAAGTTCTAGTCGGAAAAAAAACTCGAAGAAGTGTATGTGTTTGTTTGAGCTTGTAGGAACCCAAATTGAAGAGGAAAAGTGGACGGTGAGGGTTGTATGTGGAATCCACAACCATATCATTCCTTCGGTGTTAAGAGGCCATGCATATGTTGGACGTATGACTCCGAAGCAGACCCGAAAGCTGGAGCGTGAATTGAATTCTGGCTTCAAACCGAGACATATATTAAAATCCGTACAATTAGAGGATCCCGACAATGTCACCTCCATCCGTCAAGTTTACAACACCGGTTTGAAGATTAGAATGGAACAAGCCGAAGGAAGATCTCCATTATAACAAGCACTTCACACGTTGACGGAACGTGGATACTATATAAACACTCGGAGAAGTCAAGATTCCGATGAAGTGATTGATTTCTTTATCTCACATCCCGACTCGAGGCATTTGCTCAACATGTTTCCCTATGTTATTGTGATGGAATCGACATATAAGACCAACAAGTAAGCTTCAATTCAAGCCACATTTTTATTTTATTTCATACACTCATTCTTATTTTCCTCAGAAATTGTAACTCAGTCTTTGTTTCGTATTACTTTTAGGTACAATATGCCATTGTTGGAGATCGTAGGCATCCCTAGCACCACGAAGACATTCGCAATTGCTTTTGTGTTCATGGCACAGGAGAATAGAGATCATTATGAGTGGGCTTTGAGGAGGGTCCGGCATTTGTTATACGGAAAGACGCCGGAGGTGATTGCCACTGATCGTGAGCTTGGTCTTATAAGCGCATTGGGTGTAGTATTTCCCGAGGTGAAGCATATGTTGTGCAATATAGTTAACAGAGCGGCACTTGTTTTGCGCAATAAGGAAGCGGAAGCACTCTTCATATCCCATTGTCATGCCTTGTTCGAGTCGAGATCCCCTGGAAGCTACCAACGCCGTTTGTTGGAAATGAGAGACTATTGGCAATCATCTCCGAGGTTAATGACCTATCTAGAGACGACTTGGCTTGACCCGTACAAGGAGGCAATCGTTCGAGCATGGACTGAACTACATCATCATTTCGGCACACGAACGACAAATGCGTAAGTTATTTAAACATTCACTACATTGTTAAACATTTCTTCGTTTTTTGTAATAAAATTTTCTTCTTAGGTGTGAGTCCGCGCACAAGTTGTTGAAGCAAACACTAGATTCTAGTGTTGGAGGATTTCAGCTGGTTTGTGATAGCATACATTTGATGGTCACGGACCAAGTCCAAAAGCTACAAGCTTCTTTAGAGATGTCACGGGAGAGGATTCCACGAGAGGTTAGTATATCAATAGTTTAATTGATGAAAATAATGTTAAATATTTATTTGATATTTAATAAACCTTTTTTTGCATGTGCGTATACCGATATTTGACTTGCTCCGTGACTACGTAACAAATGAGTGTTTCGCGCTCTTGTGGAATAATTACACCAAGGCTCGACATACAAGAGATGATGAAGGATGTCGGGATAGTTATTGGAGAGAGGTTTATGGAGTGCCGTGTGTGCATGACTTTAGACTAGCGATCCGGGCTCGTAGACCTATCTATTTGTCACTGATACACCCTTATTGGAAGCAAGTTCATTGGAATCCGGTTGATTTTTTGGATGGTGATATTGGTGATGATGATGATGATGATCGTTCGAACCCGAATCAAGCGGCGCTGAACAGGTTTAGAGAAAGAATGGACTCAAATATGTTAAGCCCGGATGAGCAAGATAAGATTGCATCTTTTGTGGATGACATGGAAAACCCCGGGGGTACGACAATGAAGGAGCCGGCACAGAAGGCCAATGCAAAGGGACGACCTCCAATCCCGAGATCAACTAGAAGAGAGCCTAGCTCTTTTGAGCATTCTGCTACACGTGGTCCTGGGCGTCCGAAAGGGAAGAAAGCTAAAGATGTAGATTCTACACCGGAGTTGACTCCTACGAGTAGAGCACGACGTAAAGGAAAGCAACCCACGAAGACGGAGTCTTCGGGACAGAAAGTCTCGAACACCACCGTGCATGACCTAGCATATCCGGATCCTCCACAGCGGCACATCCCAATGACGGGAAATGTGCGTAAATCCAAAACTGTACAAATTCTTTTATTAATTAATAATAACTTATTAATAAAGTGACGTTATATTAAGGAAAATATTTACGACAACACACCTGTAACAGGGAAGTACATCCTGCCATCGTCGTCACCCTCTTCCTGGTGGCGTCCCCCAAACATCTGTAAAGATAAGCAAGGGTCCCGGTGTCCAAAGCATACGCGTCTGTCCTCAAATGATCTCGTACTAGATCAATAAGCCATCCTCGCTTCCTATTGGTAGACTTGTCGACTACCAAAGTCGACGATATGGACAATAACAGATATGTAGATGCAATAGTGTCATGTGGAGGCTTTGGAAGGGCCAACATCTCAGCGGCTCTACGCCTAATAGTATCGCAGAATAGCTGTGAAGTCTGACGTCTAGCCTCTGCTGGTGATAAGCCAAGACGCTGAACTAGCCAATCAAGTCGTACACTATCATCGACGGAAGTCACCAATGCATCTCCATCAACCGGTAGTCCTATAATGATCTGAACATCGTGTAGCGCTATTCCCATCTCCCCCCATGGCATGTGAAATGTGTTTGTCTCTGGGTGCCACCTCTCGATAAACGCCGTAATCAAACAATGATCGACGCCGCCAAACTGTACGTCCTCCAAATCCGTCAGTCCGCTGCGTCTAGCTAATCCAAACCATGAAAATGCGTCATCTACATCTCGTCGCCACTCACGTAATCTACTGAATGCGTCGAGCCTCCGAACAACTTTAATCACGGGAGAAGCCATACCGTCTCATATAACGCTGGCTCTGTGGTCAGCATAGCATGTCAATAAAGGAGGAGGTACGTCCTCCTCTACCTGCTCCTCATCACGTACATGCTCAGGTAAGTCGTCCGGCTCCCTCGGCTGTGGTATGTCCTGCTGCTGCTGCTCTACCTCAACTCGTATCTCCTCATGCTCATCCTCTAGTATATCATCTAAATGAGACATATCGTGCGCAGAATCCTCCGTGTCGTAATCAGCAGTAAGTGAAATAGGTACGACATCCTCCTCACCAACTGCATCTACAGGTGCATGAACCTCTGCATCTGTAGGTGCATCCACAAGTACATCCATAGGTGCCTCAACGGATGCATCTACAGCTGCATCTACAGCTGCCTGAACGGATTCCGATGCAAGTCTAACTCGTCGAGCTACAGCCTCTCGACGGGCGGAAGTTGTGACTAATCTACTCGCCCTCTTCCTCTTCTCACTGACAGTCCTCAACATATGCTGTATATTTTTTTAACTCAAATTTTTATTTTTCTATTATATACATATATTATAAATGTATATATATATATTTATATATAAAATTGTGTTATTATTATAATCATATACATATATATTGTAAATATATATATATATATATATATATATATATATATATATATATATATATATATATATTACATTAACTATCATACAATTATTCCTAACTAGCCGAACCTAACTAAACTAAGTAGTTTCAATAATACTAACTATCGATAATAGTCCAATTACAATTATTCCTAACTAGCCAAACCTAACTAAACTAAATAGTTTCAATACTACTAACTATCGAAATTAATCCAATTTCAATTATTCCTAACTAACCGAACCTAACTAAACTAACTAGTTTCAAGTATAATGCAAAAAATAAATAAACAATAAAAAAACAATATTAACTAACCTGGAATTGATTCACAAGTGGTCTACTCCTAGATCTCTCGATAGCTGAATCTTCCTTCAATCTCTCGATAGCTGAATCTTCCTCCAATCTCTCGATAGCTGAATCTTCCTCCATTGTTGGATGTATCGAAAAA
Source organism: Fagopyrum esculentum (assembly GCA_033239045.1). Taxonomy (NCBI): domain Eukaryota; kingdom Viridiplantae; phylum Streptophyta; class Magnoliopsida; order Caryophyllales; family Polygonaceae; genus Fagopyrum; species Fagopyrum esculentum. Next base: position 161,929,040 of record BSUD01000001.1, read on the forward strand.
AAAAGAAATGGATGAAAACAAGCGAAAAAAAAAATTCTAGGGCAACGGAAGTGCGCAACGAGGGCAAAGAACGCGGAGCGGAAGCGGGGAAGAAAAGGGCAAGGGAGGCAGGCCTCCGCGCCTCCTTAAATAGGCGCGGAGGCGGGCTGGGCGTGCGCATGGGCCTCGCGCAGGCGCCTTGCGCATGCGCGCGCCTACGCGCAGGCGCGCTGCGCCAGCCCTTGCGCGCACTCGCAATGCGCCGGCGCCAGCCTCTACGCCGGCGCCGGATAAAATCACTCATTATTTCGTGGGATTGTTATCCTACAATTATTAGAGTGTTAATGTTTCCCTTGAAAATTTATTTTTTTGGGATGTTTTTTTTTTTTTTCAAGATTATCAGCCTATTCTATTTAAGTGAAATTTTTTGAAGAATTTTATTATCTCACAAAGTATACAAATAATACATTTCTTGGTATTTTGATTAAGTTCAAGTATAATCTATTATACATACTAAATGAGAAGCAGTATTGAAATGAAGGCACAAAAAATACTCATAATCAAATCAACAAAATATAATAAGAAAAATACATCTACAAAAAGTTACTCATACAAAAATAAAATAACAAAAAATATTACGAATACCCGTGCAAGTTACGGGCGCTAAACTAGTTGCGATAGAAAAACATTATACGCAATATACTTTTTATATTTATTCTTGACAATTTTTATAACTTTTTTTTTTAATTAATTCAACCAAATGATGCCTATAATCTCGGATTATACATAAGCTACTTTCCCACGTCACCGTGAGCTAGTCGTTTCATTTAGATTGGTTTAGTCAATAATATAATCATCTTTTATTAGATGTTGACGTTCTATTCCTTAATCTAAAAATCTAAATAATCCCTAACAATCTTAAGCATACATTATTTCAAACCAAATATAAAACATATTTAAGTATATAAATAACACAGAATTATGGAGTTACAAACATGCATGTATATATCATCCTAATATATATATTATAACTACTTTAGACGCGTTCAATAAGTAATAAAAAAATATTGAAGAGATTATTTAAAAGTAGATTATTTTAAAATTATTTGAACAAAACTTTTAATCCAAATACACCAAAATTATTGATATTTTGCGGGATTATTTGGAATAACTAGTTTAGTGTCCGTGCACGGGTACTTGAAAATGTATTTTTTGTTATTTTTTTTGTGTGAATAATTTTTTATAGATGTCATTTTCTTATTATATTTTGTTGATTTGATTATGAATGTTTATGTAATAAAGTATACGCTTATTAAATGATAACAATATAATTATTGACCTAGTTCGTCATATAAATATGACTACATTTGGTGACATACCAAACCAAAAGTGTTCACTATATCTATATTATAAAAACCACAATATTAATAAATGTTAAATAATAAACGACATCTATGTAATGCAAAAATATATTCAAAATAAATTGATTAAAAAATAAATAAAATTGTGCAAATATAATATAATACAAATCCAGAAGATAACATTTGTCGTGAAACCTCGAAAACATGAGCGACAGTCCGATTCTGGAAAAGAAGATAAATTGATATAAGTGTAAACTCAAAAGTTATGATCGCTTGATATTATTGATAGAAAACGAAATAATTGTAAACTCAGAAGATAACATTAATCATCAAACTTTTTGTGTTTATTTATACAACTTCTCAAAGGGTCATGCTTTCTTAATAATCGATGTGGGATAGCAAATTTCATATTTTACAAAATAATTATGGTTTAATAAAAAAAGATTTATTGGGTTAATTTGTAATTTGATAAAAGATTTAATCCGGAAAAAAAACCGTGGAGACACCACGTCAACATTATTCAGATATGAATAGTAATTACTAATTATACTTGAACTTAATAAAAACGCCAAGAAATGTATTATTTGTATACTCTTTACACTCTCTATTTATACAAGTTCTAAAACCATCAAGTTTAGTAGCTAATCGACGTGGGACAACAAAAATCCTAAAAAAATTTAACTAAATAGATTATTTTGATATTTATTTGAAAAACGTTGGAAAAAAATTTTTTTCTAAAAATAAAACTTTTGGGGTACGATTACTTATATAAAAGTAACGTAAAAATATTTAACGTAAATAGAAATCGAACTTAACCAAAAAGCCAAGATTACTTTAGGGAGGAACATTATGACCCACATAATTGTAGTTTAACGATCCAAAAATAAAATCTTCCCAAAAAATAATAACTTTAGGGTACGATTATTTTAAAAAAGAACGTTATGCCCACATAATTGTAACTTAACGATCCAAAAATAAAATATTATTCTGATATAAATAATAACTATACTTGAACTTAACCAAAAGGCCAAGAAATATATTAATCGTATAATACTTAGACTCCCTGTTTATACAAGTTCTAAAACTATCAACCTTAGTAGCTAATCGATGTGGGATAACAAAATCCCTCAAAAAGTTTAACGTAAATAGATCAACCTAACAATCATTTGAAAAAAAGAAAAATTCTTCCCTTAAAAATAAACTTTAGGGGTACCATTACTTAACCAAAATAACGTGAAAATATTTAACGTAAATAGAAATCGAAAACTAAAAAAATCGGAGTAAATTTATTTTTATTTAAAAATTATCCAAAAAATAGATTGGTTCCAACAACAAAAAGTAACGTAAAATAATTCCACTAACATATTGTTAATTTGTTAACAAAATATTCTATGGCTTAAAAAATAGTATAAAAAATAAAGATTTATTGGCCAAAAATGTATTATTTGCATAGTCAAAATCTTGAAAATATTTAACGTAAATAGATAAAAGTGCCTAAAAAACTCGAGGGGCAAAATTACGACCCAATTATAGCTTAACGATCCAAAAAATAAACCATTATTCAAACGCCAAGAAATGTATTATTTGTATACTCTTTAGACTCGTCTTTAGACTCCCTGTTTATACAAGTTTTAAAACCATCAAGCTTAGTAGCTAATCGATGTGAGACAATAAAAACCCTCAAAAAGTTTAACTAAATAGATCATTTTGATATTCATTTGAAAAACAGGGAAAAAAATCTTTCCTAAAAAATAAAACTTTAGGGATACGGTTACTTATGTAAAAGTAACGTGAAAATATTTAACGTAAATAAAGATTATTGTAGGGAAGAACATTATGACCCACATAATTGTAGGTTAACGATCCTAAAAATAAAATCTTTCCTAAAAATAAAACTTTAAGGGTACGGTTACTTTAGAAAAGAACGTTACGCCCACATAAATATAAGTTAACGATCCAAAAATAAAATATTATTCTAATATGAATAATAATTATACTTGAACTTAACTAAAAGGTCAAGAATTATATTATTCGTGTAATCCTTAGACTCCCTATTTGTACAAGTTATAAAATCATCAAACTAGTAACTAATCGATGTGGGATAACAAAATCCCTCAAAAAGTTTAACGTAAATAGATTAGCATAATAGTCATTTGTAAAAAAGAAAAAATCTTCCAAAAAATAAACTTTAGGGGTACGATTACTTAACCAAAATAACGTGAAAATATTTAACGTAAATAGAAACCGAAAACTAATAGAAAAAATCGGACTACATTAATTTTTATTTAAATTAATTATCTCAAAAATAGATTGATTTCACTAATAAAAAGTAACGTGAAATAGTTCCAATAACATATTGTTAATTTGTTAACATAATATTATCTAGCTTAAAAAATATTTTAAAAAATAAAGATTTATTGGCAAAAAATGTATTATTTGTATAGTCAAAATCCTAAAAATATTTATCGTAAATAGATAAGGCCGCCTAAAAAACTCGAGGTGTACAATTACGACCCACATAATTGTAGGTTAACGATTCAAAAAATAAAATATTATTCATATATTAATAGTAATTATACTTGAACTTAATCAAAACACCAAGAAATGTATTATTTGTATACTCTTTAGACTCTCTATTTATACAAGTTCTAAAATGATCAAGTTTAGTAGCTAATCGATGTAAGACAACAAAAACTCTCAAAAAGTTTAACTAAATAGATCATTTTGATATTCATTTGAAAAAAAAAAATCTTCTCTAAAAATAAAACTTTAAGGGTACGGTTACTTATATAAAAATTATGTAAAAATATTTAACGTAATAACCAAAGAAAATTATGATTCACATAATTGTAGATTAACGTTCCCAAAAATAAAATCTAACGTATTAACCAAAGGCCAAAATTACTTTAGGAAAGAATATTATGACCCACAATAATTGTAGGTTAACGTTCCCACAAATAAAATTTTTAACTTTAGAGAAGAACATTATAACCCACATAATTGTAAGTTAACGTTCCCAAAAATAAAATCTTCCCTAAAATAAAACTTTAAGGATACGATTACTCTTTCATAAAATTAAAACTTTAGGGGTACAATTACTTTAGGAAGAACATTATGACCTACATAATTGTAAGTTAACGATCCCAAAAATAAAATATTATTCCGATATGAATAATAATTATAGTTGAACTTAACCAAAATGCTAAAAAATGTATTATTTGTATACTCTTTAGAGTTCCTATTTATACAAGTTCTAAAACCATCAAGTTTAGTAGCTAATCGATGTGGGATAACAAAATCCTTCAAAACGTAGGAAGTGTGTTGTGGAATTTTCAAAGAACTGATAATAACGTAAAAAAGAGATTTGGGTAGACTTTTTATATTGATTAATAATTATTCTAAATAATAAAAATAAATAAAAATTCCATTAGTAGGGGTTACGTTGATAAAAAAAAATATTTCCGTCAGTAGTTGATTTGGATAGATTTGGCTAGATTTTGACGGTTATGTAGATTTTTTGCTATAATATATATTTATTAATTGATTAAAATCTTGGAAAATTCCCAACAAAAAAAAGTTACGTACCATTGTTAGTTTAGTAAAAAAAGATTTATGACTTAAAAAATAAAAAAATTTATTGACCAAAAATTTGTGGGAGCTTCATTTAATTCCTACTTCAACGGTGTATCACGTCATCAAATTATATAATTTAGTATATTGATAAAATAAGAATTAGAATTTAATAATTCAACGACAAGTACATGGACGGTTGCATCGCCGGCTTCTTTCACTTCTTTGATCGGAACCATGTGATTTCCAGTAAACGCCTACACCAGAAACGACTTCCTGCTTACATCGTAGGTTTCTCTTCTACTGATTTCTCTGTTTTGGTGTTTGATTGCTCAAATCTAATTTGATTTAGATAATTAGTTCACCAAACAATTATCAGGGGCTTTTCATCGAACAATTAGAATATCACATCCAATATCACCGAACTGTAAAAAAAAAACTCTGTAAACCCTAAACATCGGGTACACAAAACCAGCAAACTCAATGAAATTGAACGGTAAGAAACAAAGAAATGATGTAAACAAAGGGTTTAATACAGATTGATTGAGGTGATATCTCTGATACTTGAAGACAAAAGTCACAAAAGCAAAACACGTGCTAAATGCTAAATCAAATCACACAAACTAAATACTCCGACAAGTGTTTTATTCATCTGCACTCGACTTTGATCAACTCATTCCTCTGGTCACGGAACACTGTTGTGTCCGCCTTTAGATTGGTTGACCTTTGGGAACAACCTGATCCTTGATCCACATATAGACTGGTAGAAATGCATAATAAATCCCAGCCATAGCACCGAGGAGGAAACGGAAGAGGAATATTATAGGATTCACTGGCTTTGATATGTCTTCTGCCTTTGGACCCAGCTGCAACATCCAAACAAACATTCATTTCTCTGTTATAACATGAAGATACCATATGAATTATGATTAAGGTACGCATTTTGTCAGGGGGGTGACAAATCAAGAATTGAGTTGAGACTTTGACATGTGGTTGCAATTTTCCAACTTTCAGCTTGATGACTGATAGAACATTACCTTTAGAGGGGAATTCCCGGATGCAGGCTTTACACCAGTTACCGAGCATCCCATAATGAGGCCATGTCGACGAACACCACGGTACCACTTTGGGCCAATTCTTTTTAGCTCAACATCCTCAAATCCAGCATTTTTGAACCACTCGATGTACTCTTCTTCCTTGGGGAAGAGCATCCAGACATCTGCAAAGAAACGTGCCAGCCAAAACGTAGGATGCACTGGACCGATCACACAAGCTTTTCCTCCTTCCTTTATTACCCTGTATGCTTCTGTAATTCCTCTTTGTGGATCAGGCCAGTACTCTATACTGGTAAAAATCAACCATAGATATCCATGTTAGAAACTCGTACAATTCAGATCCAACCAGTTTTTTTTTTTTGTATCACGTGAGGTTCAAAACCAAGATCTGCAAAAGAAATAAATGCAAAGGGAAATCCTAACTAAAATATGATAGGATATTATACCTGCCAGCAGAAACATATCTATCAGCAAAATCTGTAGGGAAGGGCAAATCTTCAGCATCACCCAACATAATCTTACAATCCTTCAAAGGCTCCTTTTTCTTAGCCTTAGCAAGCTGATGAGGAGACTGATCAAGAATGGTAACATTCTTAGCATCCACATGTTTAACAACCCCTAGAGTAGCGAAACCAGTTCCCCCACCCACATCCACAACAGTCAAATTCCTGTCATTCAAATCAGCAGGCTCAAGTGCATCTTCTCTCATACCTTCATTCCAATGCCCAGGGATATAGTCATAAGCAATTGACAAGAACCTATAAAACCAAAACGCCTCTTTCTTGTGTTGTATAAACCTAGGCTGTGAAATTGGCTTTGACGCAGATGCGCTACATTTGGGAGTTAGGGTTTTAGATCTCAGATTCTTACCAGTGAACGTTGAACAAGCCATGGGTAGCTGGTTTGAAGAAAAACCCTCAATCAGGGAAGCGTGAAATGATCGCTGGTGGCTTTGAGGTGATTCCTTGGAAGCTCTTGTTTAAAAGGGCTGGATTTTGCAGAGACTGTAGCCTAGAAGCCATATCTTGAGCTCTGTGCCACTTGCGAATTGCGAGTAACACGAAGACAACGTGGGGAGTTTGTGACAGTACTGTGAATCTGTGAGTGTAGTGCCACCCACAAGCACAACCCTGAAAATACAAAAAACTACAAAAGTGCATACACGTGTGCCGTTACAAATGTTCCAAAGTTGGTGAAAGAAAACAAAAATAAGCTAATAACGTGACTGATACATCCAAGATTCCAAAACAAACATATTGGGCTTTCTAAGCAGCCCAATGGGCCAAAATATTGGGCTGGGCTATTTGCTCATAACTAAAATAAGCTAACCGGCCCAGTGTCAAAGCAAAGCTACATTCACAACTTATGTGTTGGGAGAAGACTTCAGATAGTTGTATAAGTAATAAAGAATCTTACAAAATCAATGAAATAATAGAGTCTTTTAAAATCAACAAACTTTCAAATACCTTAGGAATTTTATAGAAAATTTAAAATCCTAATTGAATACCAAAAAATTTATATGACTTTAAAAAATCTATATTAAATACCCATAGACTTTTAAACTCTAAAAACCTGTAAAATCTTAATTGAATACACCCCCTTTATCTTTTTGAGAAGGTTTTTGAAAAGCTATTACTAATAGCTTTTTGGATAGATTATTAAAAAAATTACAAATTTATCCCTCTTTTTACATCTTTACTAATTTGTACATTTTTATCCTTTTTTACTTTTTGGTAAATCTACCATACAAACCTATCCACAAATCTACTCTTACCAAACATCAATTAAGTTATGTGTTAGATTTTCAAAATTTACAAATCTCTTTGAAAATCTACCAAAAATGCTAAATCTACTCAAAAAGTTAAAACTACTCAAAAGTCTCAACACGCCATTAGTATTTTAACTTGGTAAAGCGAAGCTAACATAACCATAATATTCGTGAGTTTTTTTTTTATTGTCAATTAGTTTTAACTTGGCAAAGCAAACCCAACCTAACTTAGTTAAAAACCATTACCAATTGGTTTTAGATTAGAACATATTGTACATTCTAAGCTTTTGTGTTAGGTTCTAACTCACATATTCGATTGTGCATGTGAAATTTCACGATTTATTATTTTATTGACTCGTCGAAGTTGATACACTATCTTACATAATTACATGTCAAGAAAGACGCAAGCTATGTCGATACTCATTGTATCTTTTCTATATACTCTTTACTAAAACGCGCATTTTTTTTCTTTCTAGTTTATGTTGGATCTTTTGTTTAATTCATCTTTTCCCACGAAGAGACTCATACGTAGTAAGAAGAAATTGGTTTATCAGTTATTGCTAAAAACCAAAATAAACTATCTAATGATCATGTCTTTACCGTTAAAATTGCTTTCCAGGATCAATAACTTGCTGCATATAATATAAATAAGTTAAAATTACAAGAACAAAGCTTAAACATTTGTATCATTGTACGGCTTTATTCCTAACTAAATTAACTATAGAGGACCGTTGCAAATATGAGTAGGAAGGGGTCTTAAATAGAATATAGTATATATATCCTCTATTTTTCTGTTAGCCTAATTCATGTTTCCAAATATAGATATTGTGATAATGGGTCACTTAGGGAGGTGGAAGAGCATTCCAGAAGAGACGGAATATATTGGAAGGTGATGGAACATTCTGTAATATGGTGGATCCTTCTGTAATAAAGCGGAATACTCCGGATGGTGGCATAACCTTCCGGAAGGAGGCGGAGCTACCGGCGAGATGATGGAGACATCTATAACTCGAGGGAACCATGTAGACTAGGTTGGAATCTAGGGAGAGTTCTAGATTTGTACTGGTTGAGTAAGAAGGCTCCGAAATAATCTAGGAGAATCGAGTTCCGGAACCTTCTAGTAGAGGAGGTGGCAATGTCTATATATATATATATATATATATATATATATGGGAGACCACCTCTCATTTGTGTAACCCTATCAAGAAGAGAAGGCTTTTAAAAGAGCTTGTAAGTGAGGTTGGTGTACGAGTGTGAGTGTGCCCGCTTATATAAACACTAGTTGAGAGTCGGGAAACGCGGATTTTCCCCAACATTTTCTTGTAGTACATGTCGTTTTTAAGATAGTTTGAAGGGTCATGCAACAAACCGGACCATAATATTACGGTCTAAATCGGGTTGAATCGTTTACAGTTTGCACGTCAACGAATATCGATCCACGAACCAGTCTAATATGGTTCGTAGTCCGGATCCAGGGGTCTGGATCGTATTCAAGTAAGAAAAATGTAAATAAAAAATATATATATAAGAAAATGTAGTACAAAATTGGAGTGTACGAAAGAGGGTTACCAAATTAGATTGAATGAAGAAGATTTTTTTGGTGCAAAGAATATAAGCATAAAAAAGGAGGGTGGTATGGTTGTGTTCCTTAAAGCAAGAGCCATAGATTAGGTGAAAGTGAAGTGGGCATGGAAGCCATGTGAAGGAGGCATCGATCCATGAGAAAAATAAGCCCATTACTGTTGCACACCCATTTCACTTTCTCCCATGCACTTTCACGAAACAACCCTACACTCGTCTCGAGTTTTCCGTTCATGTTCCGCTCGTTTATAAATAAGTCGAGATACATTCAAACCTAGCTAAATTTTTCCAGTTTACATCATTTAAAAAGCAAATAAACTCGAACCGAGCTTTTTTCAAGCGAGTCTCGGTAGATACTGAATAGTTCGACCCCAAATAGCTCAATTATACTATAATGCTTATGTGTTATAAATTTCAGCTTCAACTTCGATGGCGGTTTTCAAACTGACCATAGGAAATGTCACAATTTTATATATCAATTTCTCTAATCTAGTTTTTAAGATTAATATTTGTAATTTAGATATATTTTTATAAATTTAAATAATTTATTACAAATTCAAATATTTTCTCAACTATTATACTCAATAAACAATTCTAAATTTGTTAAATTTTGATGTGTGAACAACATATATATATATATATATATATATATATATATATATATATATATATATATATATATATGGCCATTGAGTCATTGACACTAAATATTAAAGACGTGATTATATATCGATCACTCATTTGATGTCATCTATTATTTAAAGAAAGTTAATTTATTTATACCTAAATATCTATATATTTATTTAAAAAAAGGGCCATGTGAAACTCCCTGCAAAATCACATGGCATAGTCTTTTCCCTTTCTAATCCATTAGGTACCATATTCTCATGTGTTACACTTTTTCATTACATACTCAATCGACATAACCAATCTTTTAATTGTTTTGGTTAGTTAAGTGGAACAACATTAGGATCCGACTAAAACTTGTTTGGAGCCTACGTAAGATATAACCTAAGTCCTAAGGTAACATGATTGATTAATTAGGGTTTTTTTCTCAACGAAAATGAGTGTATAATTGTGAGACAAAGATGACAGCTTTTTACTATTAGTCACATGCCTATGCACATATACTTTCTTTAGTCTTACCCTTTAGTTATAATAAGGTTAGATCTTTGTAACCTTCTACCATATATCTAACTTGTCAGTCTCATACGATTTCCTTGTTATCATGTATTTATACTAACTAATCTCAAATTTTGGACTTAAGCACAAGAGCGGAAAAGGTCGGTCGGAGTGTTGGAGAGCGGTGAACACGCGTAGGAGATAAAAAGTTCTTAATTGCATCTAAAATGGGGAGGTTTTGAGCTCAATATATAAGACCGGTGGGTTACTTCTTTTAGTATAAACTAAGTTTATGGGTTGGGTTTGCATTAACATAGATTTGTATCCTAGATGTACTTGCGGGGCATGTTGGAGGTAATTAGTCCTCCCATCTAGAATGGAGAGATTATAAGTCTAGCATATATATAAGGTTGGTGGACTACTCCTCATATTGTCAGTTAGTTTTAGGATAAAGTTCATTGGACTTATAAGTTAGGCATGTGCATTCGTATGTACAATATCTCCGATCTACATAACGTTTGTGTGAGACACTAACAACACGAGAAATTAGAAAACTTTTGAGAAATCCTCAAATTTAGACTCAATCGTAAGTCGTCAGGTTTTAGTATACAACCCAACAACTAAACAAACTCAAAGTGGCCTAAAAACACTCGACCAAACTTGACCGTTCTACATGGATCGGACGAGTTAGTCTTCCTTTTTATTTTTCTAATAAGTGTGAATTAAAACTTGCAATATCAGGGGCGAATAATTAAAAAGCCAAATACTTTTAAAAAACAGATGATTAAATAAAATTTTAAAATTTAATAAAAAAATATAAAGATGTTAAAGATGATTATAAAATTTCATTAATCAATCATTAGCAAAAAACCCTAATACAAAAGTTTAGATACTTTTAGGAAAACGAAAGCCTAAATGAATGATTAAGACATAAAAGTAGAAAATTAGTAGGCAAATTCACCTACTAATCTATTACAAACAAAATATTTAATTTGGTTTACTAAACTTTTTCTAGTTTTGTGTTTTGTAAATGTAACTCGTGAGAGAAAGAGAAGAGTGTGTAGAGTTTAAAAATAAATACAAAAGGTTGGAATATATTTACTTAATTAAAACAATAAAAATTCTATTTATTACCATAGTTTTTCAAAAAGGACTAGTTATTAAAATTACCCAACAAAAGTACGTTATGGGTTAATATATACATTAATGTATACCCTAGGGCCGTACATACGGATTTTCTCTACGATCGACATTTATGTATAACGTATATGTAATGAATATAGGTACGTAACCAATGGCTACTGCAACGAATCTACCTATCTATAGCCTATTAGCTATAGAATATACCTACAACGTCAATATACCTAAGCCACACACACACATATATATATATATATATATATATATATATATATATATATATATAGATCGTATTCATATAGATCCTATGAATACACCCCCTAACGTGAGAACAGATTCGTAATTATTATTAGTTTTGTTACGAATGTGCCATATCGTTTAATTTATTATTCGTAGTTATTGTTGGTTGAGTGGATTATTCGTAGTTATTGTTGGATTCCTAATTATTATTATTCGTAGTTATTATAATTTTTTATATCTACTCTAAATCTCAACCCTTAATACTCACATCCAACGGTGTACGATTGTTCTCATGTTCTCACGTTAGGGGTGTTCTCATGGGAACCCCACCCCATATATATATATATATATATATATATATATATATATATATATATATAGATCCTATGAGAACACCCCCTAACGTGTAAACATGAGAACAGATTCGTAATTATTATTAGTTTTGTTACGAAGGTGTCATATCGTTTAATATATTATTCGTAGTTATTGTTGGTTGAGTGGATTATTCGTAGTTATTGTTGGATTCCTAATTATTATTATTCGTAGTTATTATTAATTATGATATTTACTCTAAATCTCAACCCTTAATATTCATCATCCAACAGTGTATGATTGTTTTCATGTTCTCACGTTAGGGTGTTCTCATGGGAACCACACCCTATATATATATATAAAACAAATTAAAAAAGGTGATAATATTTTCGATCTATAAAAATGAATAGAATTGTTTGAAACCGAGATGTATGGGTAATCTGTAGGAATATTGAGGTGCAATTGGAAATGATGGAGCATGCAGTTGTACAGTTGAATTGGGTTATTCAGACAAAATGGGAGCTTCCTTTTCTCACATTCATCTAACCTTTCTAAAACATTGGAACTTTCAAATTGTGGGTCCATAAATATGTCAATTAATTTTTGTTAAAATCCTTTGATACGTGTAAAAATGTTCCACATTAATAATAAATATAAGTTTTAATGTTACTTCTATTGTCAATTGATTTTAAAATGAAACATAAAATTTTACGTGTGTAAATGTTCACTTCAGGCTGATCCAGGTCCGTTATTCTATGTTTGGATTGTGATTAACGAAAATATGTTATCCGACTGATGGACTAAGGGGTTTTGTGTTAAGTGCAACTGTCCTCACTTGACGGGAGTGTGTATGTATATATATATATATATATTTACTAAGAGGATGCACAATCGTGCATGCATACAAGGTGTACGATTGTGCTAATGAACAACAAGATCGTGCAACTTATTTTTTTTAAATATATGAATAAAATATAAAGCGATATACAATTATGGAGTTTTGAATTCTAGTTGAAAGGTTTTTCATCACATCCTATTTTCAGTTAGACAAGTTAGACCAAAAAAATATAATTGTTCAATTTGTTATATTATTCATAACTTGTTCACGTTGTATTGTTTATCTAAATGAATATTGAACAATAAAGTCACGCAAATGATAAGTTAGGGAAGTTAGATTCTGCATCTTGTAATCATAAGGTGCTCATCTATTACTCACGCGCAACATAAATGACAAAATCAACACCGTTATTTTATAGATAAAACATTTTTTTAGAAGTTTTCAATTCTTGCTATTAGGAAAAGAAAAATCTCTCACTATAAGATTGTTTTTATGCATAAATTATTCGAATAAATTTGGGGATTAAAGTTTATCATCGTAGTGTAGTGTGTTTGGTGCCGATATAAACTGTTTTGAGATTTGTAATTTCACAAATAATCTAATTCAAATAAGAACCTGATTATATATTTTTAAATTATATATTTTTGAATTATAATTCCAAAATAATTCCATAGACACATCAAACAGTTTTTCGATCTTAATTAATGAAAAATATACATGATTTGTCAATATTGCATTGATTTATGGATTCGGAATTTATCATTAACGATGAGCTTATGCTTGAATTATTTAAGGAAGATCAAATTAAAAGTTTTAAATTTTAAAGATATGCAATAAAAGTATATTTAAAATATTAAATGAAATTTGGAATGCAATATATATTTACATTAATTTATTTTCATGGTTTAAGAAAGTTAAAAGTGAAACCTGATTTTTTTTTTTAGCATACAATTTAGTTTATATTCATTTTTAGATATTTAAATATCTAAACTATATATATGAAGTATTCTAACATATAATAATACGTGTTTTATACCCGATTTTCTCTCAAGTTAAACAATCATGTCAAATTCAATTTTTTTGAATGATTGAGTTTATTAAATGATTTTTTCTCACGTGATATGTCTCCTTAAAATAAATTTTTTGATAAAAATACTATTTAAGAACAATCTTATGTATTATAAAAATAGCATCTAAATTCACGTGTCTAATTATGAGAACTCTACTGTCACATGTTATTTAGCAATTAATAATAATTCTAAATCTTTTAATTAAGTTTCTTAAATCTTATTTTATCATAAATCTCAAATCTTAAATATTTAAATCCAATAATTTCAATAAGATTGTTAAAATCTAAAAAAAAATGGCAATTTTGGTAATTAGATCTTTTTAGAAACTAGAATAGTAACTAGGCTTTTTAATATTTCAATTAAGTAAATATACCCCAACCTTTTGTATTTATTTTGAAACTCTACACACTCTTCTCTCAAGGGGTACATTTACTAAATACAAAAATAGAAAAAACCTAATAAACCAAATTGTTTCATAAAAAAAATTACTAAAAACTTGACTCATATTTCTCCTCAACCCACAAACTTTTTTAAATCTTTTCATTATATAATTTAAATGTATATTTTTTTAATTGCTGATATAAATTGGATAGTTTAAAAAAAACGTACCTAAAATCTCGTGTCAACCTTATTCAAAAAGTGTCTTATAAGTTTTCTATATTGATTTTATCACATTATGTGTATTAAATTTTTTTATTAAATTTATAGTGCATAAATTATATTAAATTTATTAATTTTATATTTATATATCTATAACATATATTAAATCGTATCCCGTGTAAGGCACATATAATACACTAGTTAAATATTACATATATTATCACTTGATTTAATTTTCATTTTAATTTATTAATCTATTTTTATTAGGAAACTATAAACATCATATAGATTAATACAACATGCACATTTAATTAGAATATTTAATGATAATTTTTGTAAAATACAAAAAACTTAAATGCAAGAATAATTTCATTTATTTTAGGAAGATAGGATGTCACAATCACATTAGTTTAGCATCTATATTTTTGGGTGTGACACTTTTTGTGTATTGAATTTATTGTAGATAAGACCAAAAAATAAAGGGAAAATGTAAGTTGAATGCATATATATCTTGGCCTTAAAGGAAGGAAAGACACAAAGTGGGTTTGGGCAGGAAGATGAACCTGCTGTCACATGGCCCTCTGCATAAATATGTTCATTTATAAAGATAACGAGATATATATATATATATATATATATATATATATATATATATATATATATATATATATATATATATATATATATATATATCATTCTATGGAATTTGGCTTCCTATTATTCACATTTTTTCAATCATTGCATCCAAGTTCTATACTGCACACTTCACAAATTTCGATTTCGTTTTTAAATCTTGGATTTTTCTAGAAAGTAAATTAAAAAATACTAAACAAAAACTAGATATGAAAAATGTACATTTTTTTAATTAATAATAGGTTAGCCTACCTTAAAAATACTTGGTGTATCGATTGTAAAAAATGAGTAAATGGACAAAGCGCTATGCAAATAGCGGGAAAACGAGAGATAGATACAATAAACACCGCAAACAAATGACAGAAAAAAGTAAAAAAAAAAAAGAAGAGAAGATTAAGCTACTAATGTAACTTTTTTTCCTAAAAAACAAATTAGGCCCCTAATATTAACAATTAAAATAACAAGATAAATAAGGTTGGAAGAGAATCTTAATTAAGTATTTAAGGTAAAAGTTAAAAGATAATTAATATTTTCGAATATACTAATTAGGCTAAAAATAAGGAAATCGTTAATAAAATTTGGTAATAGTATTAGTTGACGTTACTAATTGAACCATTATCAGCCTTCGGACTACTCCCTCCTCTCTTCAACCCTAAGCTGGAAGTCGAAGACCGCAATCCCAGCGCCTTCTTCATCTTGTTGGCGGCAGCCGAATTCAAAGAGCGTTGGAGCGGCGACGTTCCTCCAACAACGGACGACAGAGACGAGTGAGAAGAAGGCAAATTGGAGGCGTTGACGGCGGATAAATCTACTCCTCGAAATTTCTCCAATCGCTCAAAAAGCTCCAACTCAACCCTTCTTCCGAGTCGACATCGGCTCCGCGCCGAGTTCCGATGTGCGGGAGGCCGCAAATCGTGCTTTGGAGGTTGCGGCGAGAGGGAGAACGAGGTGGAGTCGCGCTATCCTCAACAACCGCCTCAAGCTCAAGTTCATGAAGCACAAGAGAAAAGAGCAACATCGATGTCCGCGGCTAGCGGTGGATGGCGTTCGGCTTTGGAGATGCAGATCCGTGCCATGACTGCTTTGACTGAGATTCTTTCTCGACCGGCTAGATCTGGTACCGACGCCAAATGTAGCGTCTCCCACCCTCCTGCCTCCGAGGGATCTCCGGCGAACTAAAGTGCATATCTGGGGTACAAATCCTCTTCTCCATTTTCTACCGTGATCTGATTCTCGTGTTCAAACTCCATTTGTCTTTGATTGAATTAGAAACTTTCTTGTGTAAATTACTCCTGCTGCATAATTGCTTGTTGCTTGATTGATATTGGCATATTTAAAATCAGTTATACGGACTATTACGATGCTTGCAAATTCCTTTGCTAGCAATTTGCTATCATTGAGTGCAAGTTAATTTAGATTTTGAGATGATAGTCTTCAACAGCTAGTCACATAAGTATGATAATCAATGTTTTGCACATCAAAATTATCAATTCGAATTTTGTTTTTGACGGTCAAATAAGCAATGAATTCTATCATCACAACGGTTTTACTTGTTGAATAGGCTCGCCATTTACAAAATTCCTTTGCTGGCAATTTGTATTTTTCTTTTTTGTTTTCCCGTTCAGCTAGATAATAATACGGCGTTATGCTAATAATTAAGGTGTGAGTTGTGAACCCGTATATGCAACAAAACCATGTGTAAATGACGGATTTGTGTAACCAAATCTTGTGTAAACGACGAACTTATGTAACCAAACCATGTGTAAATGACAGACTTATGTAACCAAAATTGTGTAAATGACGGACTTATGTAACAAACCATGTGTAAATGACAGATTTGTGTAACCAAATCTTGTGTAAACGATGAACTTATGTAACCAAACAATGTGTAAATGACGAACTTATGTAATCAAACTTGTGTAAATGACGGACTTATGTAACAAAACCATGTGTAAATGACGGATTTGTGTAACCAAACCTTGTGTTAATGACAAAATTGTGTAATCAAACCTTGTGTAAATGACAGACTTGTGTACATAACATAAACATTTTTTTTTGATCAAGAAGGTAAGATGCTCGATTACACCAAAAATAATTGGTGTATCGAGATGCCGGCAAACGGGCAGACCGTCATGTAAAAAGAAAAAACCAAAAGGGAAACAAAACATTCACCACAAGCAAAAACCGGAGGTGAGAAAGATCCAAAAAGTCGGAACGGAGAAGACGCTGAACACTCGAGGCTCGCAAAACATGGAGATGACACGGACTAGTGAACAAGCACGGTGTCTCGCCGCTGGGAAGCAGGATGGTAGAAATCTTTTTTAGGGGATGACATACTTCCTGCGGAAATGTGGATCCCATGACGTTGCCCCCACCTAGATGGAGGATCTCCGGAGACCTCGAACACAACCACGATCATCACGATAAACAGGGACATGTGACTACGACATCTTCCAAGACAATCGTTTAGGCCACACTCGAGAAACATCTTCAATAAAGGAAAGTCGTCCCAAAAATTCTGGAAAGATAAAATCTTGATTCCAAGACAATCGTTTATGTATTAACATTATGTAACTGAAATTGTGTATTAATATTGGGTGGGTGGGTGGGTGGGAGGGAGGAGTTGTCATCTAGAGTTCGAATCCTACATGACACAATCTTTTATTTATTATAATTAAGAGGAAAGAAGAATATTTAGTTACCCGATTTAATAAAATTAATTAATTATATATAGGAGAGAGAAGAATCTTCTAATTTCAATAATATCCTCTTTTTATTTTAATATATCTTTTTTATAAAATCTAAAGGGGCTAGTTTGTAGTAGGGCTGTTAATCGGAACCGGTCTCTAACGGAACCGTTGGAACCGAACCTGTTTTTTATGGTTCGGTTCCTCTTAATTATTTGCTGAAATTTTTTAAACCGAACCGTTATAAAAACGATTTGGTTTGATTCGGTTCCTTAAAACAAAAATAGATCGGAACCGTTTATTATTTTTAGGTAAACTAGTAAAAGTAAAATAACATAATATATAAAAACTAAAAAGTTTAAAAAAGGTATTGATATCTTTCCTTGGTATAATGACTATATTATTGTCTCATGTTCCTCTCTCATCCATTCGTTCCTCACTAAATCAACTTTTCTAGTTGTTCAACAACTTCTTTAACTAGGTTTGTCTTCAATTCAGAATTTCTTTCTCTACAACCCTTTTGTTGTTAGTTTCTTTCACTTAGACTATAAAAAAAATTCAATTCTCCCACTTATAAGGCAATGAGTGTAGTTCGTCGAAATAGGCTTGAGCTTTCAATTTTATCTTCCGTTGTACCTATACTTAATTACTTATTATAAGGCATCTTTGAGTTATCTAGAATTAGAGAAAATTAAGACAAATCATGTAAAAATTAAAAACGTTTATATTCTTAACAAAATTAAAGTATTTGGACTTAATTCCTACAATTCATATGCAAATGAAAATCGTTAAATAGTTCTTGTTAGGTTCAAAACGGTTCCTTTGTGATTCGGTTCCAAACAGTTCTACTCATTAAAAATACAAGAACCGAACCGTACACCTAAAATGGTTCAGTTCCTTAATTGGTTCGGTTCCAAACGGTTCCACCTCTTAAAAATACAAGAATAGAACCGCATACCTAAAATGGTTCGGTTCTTGGTTCCTAAAAAAATCATTGTTTAGGAACCGTTTTAACAACCATTGTTTGTACCCTTTTTAACTTGGGGCTCTATTTATGCTCATGGTTACAAAACCTACTTACTCCCCTATTTTACCAAAAAAAATCTAAAAATGTCGGAACAAACAAACCACATGAGAAGGCGAGGAACACACGAGGCTAGCAAAACATGGTAGGACACAACATAGATGAAGACGATCAACACGATCAAAAAGGACACGCAATTACGACATCTTCCGGCACATTTGTTTAGACCACACTCGAGAAATGTCTTCAAAAGGAATATCCTAACTAAGCAATATTATAGACTTCATCTTTTAATTTTCTGAAACCCAGCGAGAATTTCACGAAGTCCAAACCATTACAGGATTTTACGGAGTGCAAGACTCATTTTTTCATGAATATCTTATAAGACTTGTTTGGGGCGCAAACGTCTAATACTAAACAATCCGCGAATGATTTAAAAAGGATGGATTCGGTGGGTTAAGAAAATCCGATTTTTTGGCACCTTGCCAATTACCACGACTAAACTATAACCATGTGTAGAGATGCAAAACAAAAGATTCAATGGGCTAGGAAAACCCAATATTTTTGTGTACATAACAACAACTTTTAATTATAATAAGTAAAAAATTGTGTTAAAGGTAGGAATCGAACTCTGGACGATTTGCCCCATCCCCCACCCTTATACCAGTTAGACTAATCAAACTTCATGTATTCTTTTGATGATACACAATATTTAATACACAATATTTAATACACAATTTTTATATATAATTTCAATTACACAATGTCCGTACACAATTTCAATTACACAATGTTAATGCATAAAACACAAATATCAGCTACATAAAATGCATTGGACATACATATTATATTACACAATTTCAATTACGCAATGTAAATACATAATTTCTATTACACAATTTCAACTACACAATGTTAATACATAAAAGACTTGTATAACCAAAAATTCTGTAAATGACGAATTTTTGTAACCAAACATTGTCAAAAAGACAAACACTTGTACTACATAAACGTAATCGTTATGTAAAAAGTCGTAAAAATTATGTATCAGCATATGTACATAACCACGAAATTAATAACAACATATTTCTTTAATTATGATAAATAAATAATTAAAGAGCAGATTTATTTAAATCTTTAATTAGGAAAATAATTAGGAGATTTTATGATCAATTATTATCTCATTCCTTATTTGACCAGCAACATATTTCTTTAAATCTTTAATTAGAAAAATAATTAAATGAGATAGGAGAGAGAAGGTCGACTTACATGGTAATTTCTTTTATAATTTTTGATTAAATTTTTTCATCATAATTTAGGGTGCCTACTTTGTTAAATAGAAAATAAAAAGTACCTACTTTATACTCAATGTTACGTAAAGTACCTACTTAACCAATTCACTCTCAAATTTTCAAGAATAAAATATATTTTGTATACAACTTTAAGATTTTTTCATAAAAGTTCAAACAACATTTCTCAAAAAGTTGAATATAGTTCTAAGGAAATTGATCTGACATTATTTTAGCTCTATTAGTAATATTGATAGAATTTGGATCTAGATTTGAAGGGTTGTTGAAAGGATATTGTTCGAAAGTGGATCTAGGAGAAAAGTGACACGAAAACGGCCGTTTGCATCTCACACAAAAAATTGTTCACATGATCATAAGACGCTCAAGATTTTTAAATATGAACTGATTACTCGAGATTGTTAAAGTAGTGTATTTGATTACTCGAGATTTGGTTAGATAAAATATTTGATACGAGAGATTAACATCTTATCCCTCTTATTTCTCTTGTTCTTTCGCCCAATTAACTCATATCAACTATTGATGAATAGGTTTCCTTAATAAGTTAGATAGGGGTCAAACACAAAGTTTTGGAGAAGATAAAAGGTTATAGGTTCAATTGTTCATAATGCAATTCGATTTGGAGGAAAACTTTAAATAAGGTCGAATATTAAAGGTGAAAGACAATAAGTCAAAGGTTGTTGAAAAAGGTTGGTTTGAAGAAGGTATAGCCTTGCAAAAAGAAACATGTGTAACAAGAACAAAAAGTAAAAGATAAGTTTTAAGAGTTTGGATCTAAGAAAATGGAAAACTTGTCAACAAAAAAAAATACAGAAATCAATAAAGGAGTATAAACCTACATACACAACCGTAATCAACTAAACCGATCCAAAGGATTAAAATTTTTTTTTGAAATGATTACAAATTCTCATCATCATAACACCATAAATTTGATAAACATAAAAGAAGACCAAGAACAAATTAAAAAAAAAACGGCACGAAATAAAAAAGCAAAACATAAGATATGAAAATCCAACAAAGGAGCTAAATATGCAACTGAATAGAAAAGAACTTAAACCACAAAAAACAAAATACGGACAGATAAAACATCTGGAAACCAAAGAAAAAAAACTATTCGTCTATAACTTTTCCGTACCTTAAAGGTGAAGATGAATTTCCCTTAAAATAAAAATGTCAAATTAGCTAAGTAAGCCTTTTTGATATTTCTCTCTAGTAACTATGCCCATGATATAAATATGTTTAGTAAATATACATATTAATCAAACCCCTTACCTTCCGGCTTTAATTTAATAATATTGGTTAAAATTGAGGGTACACAAACCTAATGGAAATAGAATATGACCTATTTGGCCAAATTCTTTCAAATAAAAATGGGATGAATGGTTATTATTATTCTCTTGATATATCATTTATGTATTCATGAAAATAGTTTAGATAATTATACATCATAATTAGTTATTTAGATAAGTTTTCTTAAACCCCTTGTTTAGAGAAATATTTATAATCTCCACGACCGAATGAATATGATCGTTCTATTTAAATTTTAAAATGTGACATATTTAGTAGTAAAAATAGAGGATAAAAGATGCAAAAATGATTCACGTAGTCAATAAACTATTGATAATAGTGAGATAAGGGTGAGTTAAATTTTTTAAAAATATTTTATAATTATGATAGAAAAACATTATGCTGTACCTTTTATATTTATTTTCGACAATTTTTTTATTACTTTTTTTCATTTTCAAAAACAAGTGAAAGTAATAGTTCGAAATTTATTAAGCAATAGTTTATAACTTATAAAAGGATAGTTCATGAATTATAATAGAATAGTTCATAGTGCAAAATTTATAAAGGAGTGAAAGTAATAGTTCAAAACTTATTATGGGATAGTTCATGAATTATAATAAAATAGTTCTTGAATTATAATAGAATAATTCAAAGTGCAAAATTTATAAAGATAGTGCATAACTTATAAAATGATAGTTCATGAATTACAATTGAATAGTTCATAACATATGAACGATTAATTTATGAATAATTTGATAAAATATATTAAAAAGTAATAGTTCATGGACTATATGGGAATAGTTCAAAGTTTATAGGAGAATAGTGCATAAATTATAACATGATAATTCAAACAAATTTTCATTCATTTATGGAAAAAAAAAATCGTTTCAGAAAAAAAATAAAAAAACTTCGGGACACGTGTCGGCTGTACGGGCGGCCGCACAGCCGTACCGCATTAAGTGAACCGTATCTGAACAAAAACCAACAATCTTAAGCATACATTATTACAAACCAAATATAAAACATAAATAAGTGTAGAAATAACACAGAATTATGGAATTACAAACATGCATGTATATATCATCCTAATATATATTATAACTACTTTAGACGAGTTCAATAAGTAAAAAAAAATATTGAAGAGATTATTTAAAAGTAGAATATTTTAAAATTATTTGAACAAAATTTTTAATCCAAATACACCAAAATTATTGATATTTTGCGGGATTGTTTGCAAGAATAATGATCAAAATAATATAGAAAAAATGTCTAATGGGTCCGATTATATACTTAGAATATGTTCGCAACATGAGGCTGCTTTTGTACGTGTTAGTTTTTTTTTTTTAGTTTAATTTTTTTTTATGCACGAGAAACTATAAAAGATGAATAAAGAGTTTATCGTTACTAAATGGATTGAATTTATGATCTCGTAACTTGTTTGCATATGTGGAGTAAGATAGATCCTAGATAGAGTGTTGTATACAAAGTTGTAAGGCAACTTGTTTGTCTCAAAATATGCCTCTCCCCTTTGTTTTTACATTACAAATCAAGAAAATATTGTATTTTAATGTTAGGGCAATATATTTAACTACGTATACATCGAATGTATCACGAGTCTGAAATTTTTTTTTTTGAAAGCAAGCCTCATGGGTAGATTATATTAGATCAATTTCCGCAAGGTCAAGGAGGCTTTGCGGAAAATCGTTCAGGCATACAATAGAGGTAAAAGAATCATGCAAAAGGCGAGCTGCTAGATGAGCTACCGAATTAGTAGAACGCTTTACATGCTTGAAAGATACTAGTGAATGGTCAGGGCAGAGAGCAATGATGGAGCGGCAGACACCGGCCAAATACGATCTTGTATTGTTTGGAAATCGCCCTTGAAGGTGATGAATGACAGTGGTAGAATCAGTTTCAAGTATCAGCTCTTGGGAAGGTAAAAGCAGTGCAGATTGTAAGCCAAAGAGGACCGCTTGTGATTCAGCAAGAGATGTCGAAAACCCCTTCGAAGCGCTTCACAGCTACCATCCGGATTTCCCCCATATTGTCCCTCGCGACAGCTCCGAGGCAGACAACACCCTGTAGAAGGCTAGCATCCGAGTTTATTTTGAGAATTCCAGGTGGTGGAGGAATCCAGTGAGCAACAGATGAGGAGTCGGAGACCAAGCGTGGAGGTGCCAGGATGTGAGTGAAATCAGACACAAGGCGCCGGAAACCCACACGTAGGATGTCACCAGATGGTGGGTGTGAGTCAAAAAGGGTCTTGTTCCTGAGAGTCCAAGCAACCCAACGACTTGTGATGAAGTCCATAAGTCCAAGCGTGCCTAAAGAAACTCGGATCTCCTCCATTACGGATATTGCATCAGATTGAGAGGATGCTAAGAAAGCTTGTCTTGATGGTGAGGAGATCCAAGCAACATCCGATGTTGTACAGAGTATCAAGGCGTGCCAAATAGTTTCGGAGGAATAGCCACACCTGGAACATAGGGGGTCAGCGACAACATGCTTTGCATGAAGGACCGAACCGGAACTAAGGTAGCCATGTCCAAGCCTCTAGGCAAAATGGGTAACCTTCGGGGGAAGTGGTAGTTTCCATAGATGGGACCAGAACGGTGGGTGGGGAACCGTAATAGAGCCCAGCATACCGAGCCAGTAGTCAGACTTGACCGAGAAAATTCCGGATGCAGAATGGCCCCAAACAATCTGATCTTGTTGCGATGGGCTCCCCAGTGGGATAGTGAGTATTCTGCTCACATCTGAGGGGTCAAAGGCAGCTCTCAAAGCTCCGGCATCCCAATGAAAGAAGTCCGGATCGATAAAATCGGAAACAACAATATCAGTGCCCATACCAGGTCTAAGAGTCGGACGCAAAAACCCCATGGGAGAGGGAATCCACCTATCGTTGGAAGCGTCAATAACATATCCGTCCCCGACAAGCCAGCCAACACCGTCAAGGAGGAGAGATTTAGCCCCCCCCATATACTGCGCCAAGCAAAACTGGGGCGCCAGCCCCTACAAGAGGTAGCAAAAGAGCCATGTTTAAAGTAGCGTGACTTCAGAACATAGTGTGGAAGAGATTGTGGCATTGAAAGGAGCCGCCAGCCTTGCTTTGCCAGGAGAGCTTCATTGAAGACCTTTAGGTCTCGAAAGCCCATGCCGCCATGGCTCTTTGGTAAACAAAAGGAGGTCCAAGTGCACCAATGTGTGCGCCTTTGAGTATCGGATGACCCCCACCAAAAACAAGCAAGTAGTGCGTGTATTTTGTCTATGAGACCAACCGGCAGTCTATAAACCGACATAATGTATGTGGGGATACTTTGAAGAACTGCCTTAATCAGAACCTCCTTCCCCGCAGTTGAGAGAAACTTCTCTTGCCAACCATGAGCCTTCTTCCAAATTCTTTCCTTGATGAATGCGAAGATAGACTTCTTCGAGCGCCCTATTACCACACGTAGGCCCATATATTTTGCATGCTTGTCCACCAGCTTGACTCCCAGAATATTTGACAACAGAGCTTGCTGAAAGCGATCAACATTCCGACTAAAAGCCACCTCCGGTTTTTGCAAATTGATCTTCTGACCTGAAGCTCTCTCATAATGATTGAGTAATTCAGTTATCCTAGAGCATTCTATCGGGGTTGCCTTCGCAAACAACAAACTATCGTCAGCAAAGAAGAGATGAGAGATAGGAGTCGAACCTTTGCATACTGAAACTCCATGAATGAGTGATGAATTGACGGATCGGGAGAGTAGGCGCGATAAGCCTTCAGCGCCCAAAATAAACAGAATGGGTGAAAGAGGGTCTCCTTGACGCAGCCCGCGAGTCGGAATAACACTACCGTCAATAACACCATTAATCTTGAAGGAGTACCGTGCACCCCGGACACAACACATGACCTTGGAGATCCACTCAATAGAGAAGCCCATTGAGAGCATGATCTTATGAATAAAGGGCCACTCCATTCGGTCGAAGGCTTTGCTCATGTCTAGTTTGAGTGTCATGTCACCTGAGTTGCCATTCGTCTTGAGTTTTAGGGCATGGAATATTTCAGCAGCAATGAGGACATTATCAGTGATGGATCGACCCGCAATGAAGGCGCTCTACGGCTGTGAGATGATGCTATACAGGATAGGTTTCATCCTATTAATCATTACCTTAGTGATAAGCTTGTATAGGACGTTGCACAAGCTGATGGGTCGAAACTTGGAGATGTTTGTTGGTTTAGCGATTTTGGGTATGAGAGTGGTTATGGTCGAGTTGATATTGTCCAGAGGGGTACCCAAGAGCCACCATTCTTGAATGAAACTCACCACATCACAACCAACAATAGGCCAGAAAGTTTGGAAAAATCGAGCATGCATTCCGTCCGGTCCCGGTGCTTTATCAGGGTGCATCTGAGTAAGAGCGTTGAGGATCTCATCAGCCGTTGGGTTAGAAAGCAAATCCCTGTTCATATCTGGGTCAACACGGGTGTGCATATCGGAGAAAAGAGCTTCCATGTCCACATCAGAAGGCCTAGTGGATGTGAAAAGGGTCTCATAGAAAGAGGTGATGACCTTAGTAATAGCAGTGTGGGATTGATGGTGTTCACCATTATCATCCACCAATCTGTCGATGGTATTAGCGGCTCGCCGTTGGGAAGCTTTGTGATGAAAGCAGGATGTGTTACGATCTCCCTCTCGTAACTCCTTAACCCGGGCTCTTGAGTGCCAGTACATCTCCTTTTGCCTGTGTAACACATCCAACTCAGTCGTAATATTGGATGCCCGCTGGAGAACGTGAGTGGATGGGTGCTGAGATTGTAGTGATTTCAATTCCACTTCAAGTTCCGTAAATTTTCTTTTCCTTGCATTGAAGACATTCCGAGACCATGCAGCTAGAGCAGAAGCACAAGTGTTAATTTTGTTCGGTGTTGAACCCGTTTCTTGAGACCAAGTATATTCCACTATCTCCCGACATTCAGGATGGTTCAACCAAAGTTTTTCAAATCTGAAAGGTTGTTTGTTATTTCGTGGTGGGGCGCTTGCATTTTGAGTCCTCAATAGGATAGGGGAGTGGTCTGAGTGAAGACGAGGGAGGTGAGAGACTTTGGCATTACCATAGATATCAATCCAGCAAGGAGAGCCTAGAAAACGGTCTAGACGTTCACTCACACAAGTGGAAGGCGTTAAGCCTCTTGCCCAAGTCAAAAAAGGCCCATCATTGCAGCCTAAATCAACTAGGCCACAGTCATCAATAGTGTCCCGGAAACCATCCATGGCTCGTTGTGTGCGTGGGGGTCCCCCAAGTTTCTCAATTGATGAAAGGATTTCATTGAAGTCACCCAACATGAGAATAGGCCCGTTAAATTGTTGTTGAATGTCTCGCATGAGGGACCAAGTAAGGTGCTTGTTAACAGCTTCAGGCCATCCATAAATACATGCTAGTGACCAAGGTGAACCGTCGGAAGAGTTAACATTTGCAAGAATGTGATGTTGTGAGAAATGCACGACCGTAATAGTGAGGTTTCTCCACCACAAGCCAAGGCCACCAGATCGGCCAAACGTGTCAAGACAGAGGCCATGGGTGAAACCGCGGCGTCTCTTGATGTTGTCAAGTTCATGTGCTGAAATCTTTGTCTCCGTGACGAAGACAATATCCGGACAATGTTTCCAAGAATAGTCTCGGAGGGTACGAACTGTAGGGGCATTGCCCAACCCTTGACAGTTCCAGCTAAGGAGTTTCATTGTTGTTCGCAGGCATGGACATCCTCCATGCGCGGTACTTGATTGTCTACAATCATAGTTGTGTCCTCCGCTGAGATTCGTTGTTTTTTCCCCGTTGGAGGGTCCATATCAGTGAGATCAAGATCGATATGGTTGCAAGGATTCACCTTTCTTTTGCCAGTAGAAGGGGTTTGAAGAGGCAGTGTTGTACGGGCTTTTTTTTAATGCTGATTTTCTTCCTTCCTGGTGCACTATTAACGGTTTTATTCTCTATGTCTAGAGAACTCGTATTGGTCTGTATTACAGGTTGAAGGGCACCATGTGTGGGTTGTGTAGTGCTACTGCCTGTAGGTTCTTCAGCCGATTGGGTAGGTTGCGGCGTGTGAGATCGCTGTTTAAACTTGGTATACCATTCAAGTTCTTTATCAATAGTTTCCTGACGGGGTTGCTTACTGAGCCTTGGTGGAGAGGTTCGAAGCCAAGAGCCGAATTGGTCCATGGCTGGTGTTGTATCAGAGGGTTGTGGGAGGGAGCATGCCTTCTACGTGTGACCAATACAACCGCATAAGAAACAGAAGACAGGTAAGTGTTCATACTGGAGGCGAATTGTTGAAGGCTCGCCGTTGAGGACTACATTGACCATGCACCACAAAGGCTTAGTAACATCGATGCTCACTCGGACGCGAATGGTTCCTCCCAATCCTAAGAAATCGGTTTCATCCCATTTAATAAAACGTCCAATACGGTTACCGATTGCCTTAGCAAGTGGGAGAACTGCACAGCCTAAAGGGATATTGCGCGCTACAATCCAGAAGTCTGCATGAGTGAACACTAAATCAGAAACTCTGGTTCCTTGTGGTACTTCTTGCAGCATCAGTAGGGCATCATCAAAGCACCAAGGACCTTCAGAAAGGGCATCTTTCATGTCTGCATCATCAAAAAACTGGAAGATGAAGAGGTCATCTTCCACAGCCCTTGTAGCGAGACCATGTTTCGGGCCCCATACATTCTTGAAAGTATTCATTAGGGCCTGGGAGTTGAAACATTTATGGGAGAGGAGTTTCCCCGCTAGACAGAGATTCAGACGTTGAGAATCTGCATCCAGTCCATCAACGTGAACTGCAACACGTTCCTCATCAGAAAGGCGGAGACCCGCCAGATTAAGTTCGAGATTGTCCATCGAGGATGGGAAGAAGGGAAAAGCGGTTTAAGGGCTGATATGGCGAATAAAGCGAAACAACAATTCTGAGTAAATATATAATATCATGTTAATATATTGGCCGAATAAACCTTGTCTTAAGTACCGTATGGACCACCCTTCATAACGGACCTAATAGTGTTTCGAGTCGGTCAACCATACTCTCAATCATTAAAATCATACATTACATCTTCAAATACTTGTAATTTTTATTCAATTTTAGTTGACATAAACAATTTTCGATTATATTTTTTAAAACATGTATATTCGTAACATGGCCGTAATTAATTAAGAATAAACAAATTACGTTATTTTGATTTCAGTTTTATTCCACCACTACAAAAAGGAAAGTAGTAAATACAGGGGCGAAACTGTTAATACACACCGGAAAGTGTAGGAACGAGTGGGTCATCGTTCAAAGCTTTAGCAAAGCGAGGGGGGTGGGGCCCGTGACACGTGGTGCAATGCAATGCAATACCCCCAAATGGACCCTCTCTCCTTCCCAAATACCATATTTCTATCCATTTCTTGGCTTTTTACGAATTTCCACATTTAACCTTTGCCACCAAATACAGACGCAGCTAAACCCAAGGACGTTACCGGCACTTCAAAGAAAATGCAAGTTAAATGACCATTTTACCCCGTTAAACTGACCTCTTCCCACTAACCTCCTTTATAAAGGGCAAGAAAAGCGGCTGAAGATAAAGCTTGAAATTGAGTAAGGTTTGGTAATCCATGGCGGTTGTGATGAAATTTTGAATAACAGAGAGTGGGAAAGTGAGAGAGTGAACGAGATGACGACGGGAATAATCCATGACAATTTGGAGAAGCACACCGAGAAGCACATGGGCGGTTGCATCGCCGGCTTCTTTCACTTCTTTGATCGGAACCATGTGATTTCCAGTAAACGCCTACACCAAAAACGACTTCCTGCTTACATCGTAGGTTTCTCTTCTACTGATTTTTCTTTTTTGGTGTTTGATTGCTCAAATCTAATTTGATTTAGATAATTTGTAGGCTGTTGAATCCGAATCCGGATGTGCATCCTCCATCGCATCTCCTGCAATATCCAGGGAGTTTGAAATATTAAAGCCACCAGAACCAATTAAATTGACACCATCACCGGACTATATGAGAAGTCCTGCTGTCCCTGCGAAATCGCCTGTGGCCGTGTCGTCATTCGAGTACAAGGAAGTGCTAAAATCGCCGTCGAAGTTCCGGCGAGATCTACCAAGGCTGTCACTCGATAGCCGGCTCCATCCAAGGGGCGTAAAAAAGACTTCAACGGTGTCGGAAGGGAGGTGTGATGCTGGTGACGACGAGAGCGATACACAGAGACGGTCGCCTAGTGTTGTAGCGAGGCTGATGGGTCTGGAACCGCTGTGTTCTTCTCAATCTGGTAACGCTAATTTGGTGGAAAAGAAGGTAGAGCTCCGGAGGTCCGCATCAGAGTCCAGATCAAGAGATCTATTGAACTGCAACGTTTTACCGGCAAATGCAGAGTACCGATCCTCTGACATTAGAGAGACGAGCAATGCCAGTCGATATTTGAACAACGAACGTCTGAACGGGAGATCAGTCGATCATGGAGGCCACATTGCTCGAAACGCGCATCTTGATCCAGGGCTGAAGCCGCGAAGAATGATTACACAACAGCAACAGAGGAAAGGATTGTACGATTACGGCGATTTCTTCCCGGAGCTTAAGCCGACTGTATCCTCGATGTACGGAGATGTGGAGAAGAAGTTAAGGATGAGAGGAATCGAAGAACCGTCGAGAGATTTGGAGACTCTCAAGCAAATACTTGATTCTCTTCATCTCAAAGGCCTGCTCCATCACTCCAAGCCGGCGCCGCAGATGTCGCAAATTGGCCGTCGAAACTTCGTCTACGAGCGAAGGTATCCCTATGAAGAATCTCCGATCGTCGTGATGAAGTCGGTGAGATCACCTAGGAGGCTGGCAACCGAGCCTTCTCCACCGAGATTCCAATCAAAGACTTCACCTCGTCGGAATCTGAATGTAAATGTCACTGGCAGAGACACGTTCTCGTCCCCGAGTCCGAGTCCGAGGAGAAATCCGAACCCGACTTCACCTGGACGGATTGAGAATCGGACGCCAACAACGGCAAGAAGGAAGGTTGCCCTGAACATGGAAACGGTATCAACGGAAGCACGAAGAGTATCTCCTGTTCAATCGCCGAGAATTGGATCCCGGAGACTGGATCAGACGCTTAGTCAATCACCGAGGAGGCGGAAACCAACAGCTGAGGTTCGTCCAGTGCGAGCAGAGGATGAATCTTCCACTATTTCCGAAAGCAGCTTCAGCACCTCTTCTCGAACCGATACAAAGGTAATTACATAAAAATCCATTTCACTAGAAAGTTAAAACAATCCAAATTCTTGTGTTAATTAGTATAGTTGATTGATAATGATGCAGAAATCGAAGGTGGAAGAATGCTACAAGGATGGTAAGAGCTTGATAGAGAGGTGCAATAAGCTGCTTAACAGCATTGCAGAGATGAATTCGACAAACACTGAGTTGCAACAGAGTCCTGTCTCGGTTCTTGACTCGTCCTTGTACAAGGAGGAGGAGTCGCCATCTCCTATTAGAAAACGAGCCATTCATTTTAAAGGTATGGTTTCATTTCATTCTGGTTTCTGTTACTTTTTTCAGTATTAGTAAGTTTCTTTTTCATTGCTGAACCTTTTGGCATGCAAACAGTTTTTTTAAGTTTAGGGCCGTAAAACAATACAGATACATGTGAAATTTAACAAAAACTAATCCTTCTTTATATCATTGGATATATTGCTTTGCTCTTTCTTACTCTACTTTGTCAAGGAATTAGGTAAATGATTATTAGTCTTTAGGATTTTTAATCTTAGATGGATGGTTGCTTGATAATTAAGCTTAGCCTTGTTTGGCATATTTTATTGGTTAGATTTTTATCTAATTTTGGATTTTTACAAAGCTAGTAGGCCTTAGATTTTCATACTGTATTTTACAAAATTATTCAACACTTCACCAAAATAGCTATAAAATGCTAAAGCTAAGTTTAACCACCCAATTTAGCAGAATTACTATTCAGTATACTGAATAGTAATTCTGGGTACAGTACACGCTGTGATCAATTTCTGGGTAAAGTACCTGCTGTAATTTTGCTAACCAATTTAGGAGAATTACTATTCAGTATAATCATAGGAATGTTAACCAGAAGATCAAAAAATAAGGGTGTACTAAAACTTCAGAGAGTCCACCGCCATATCACTACTAATTCAAGCTAAGCCTTTTTTTTCTTTCTGCATATGGATTTTATCGAAAAACATCTTTGCAGATGATAATGTTCAGAGCATTAATCATGTCATGAGAAGGCTAGTTAAATTCTCTAGAATACCATAAGCACAATATAAAGGATCTCAAAGTTAATAATACCTAGATTTAGATCATCGTCCTCAATATGAATAGCAGGTTATTAAATTTTTGTAAGGCTTTGACATCATAAAAATCTCTTATCAATCTCCCTCTGGACATTGTGTATGAGGCTGATGGTGTCACATGGGATGTCTACCGTGCCCACAATACATATATTAGCCATCAATCATCATCCATGACAACACAAACACAAGAAAACAATGGCCTATGCAAAATATGAAATCAGATATACCATATATTTTACACAACCATAATCATATACTACGAAATTTTCAAATGTCATCCATCCTTTTCTTCACACTCTTATTTTGGCCTTACACATTATGAAAAGACCTGTAGCTGACTAGTAGTACTAGTACTACTGTCTTACACTGACTGGTTTGAACTTTTATGTAGATTATGGGCCAAAAAAAGTACAATCATCTCTCTTTGTTTCTGTAGAATTTTATTTTCTGCCTACAATACATGTGTAGAGCTGCAAGTGATCTTGTATGGACATATGCCCCGATTGTGGTCCCTTCCCCTTGCATTTTGGGTTAAGATTCTCTGGCCTTTTAAGATGAAGACTTCCATTCATATTCTGATGAGATCAAATCTCATTATGCCTGAGTTTGCAGAAATCCAAAAATTACAATAAAGGGTCATGAGGAATAGTTCAGTCAGAAAGTTGGCCAATGATACTTTCTGAATGTGGAAGAGGTAAATTATAAAATGGTTTTAGGTAACACAACCCGTGACAAAAAATTTGACTGCCGGAGTAAAATTTTTGTCTACTGTCAAAATTTTGGCCTCTTATTAGAATGTAGTTATTTGGCCCATCTTAAGAGCTGGATATATTTGTTTGTTTGTGTGTTATTGTCATAAGTTGTTTTGTCGAAATTCACTGTAAAGGTAAGTAATTTGTAACCCTTATGAAATTTTGTCTTCTAGATATGGAAGATGAGATATGGAGCCCGTTAAGCTTAGGGGAAGACGATATTATCGAGAATCAACAAGAACCGGATTTCGCCTATGTCTCCGAAATCATCAGGGGATTAAACCATCTTCCAGGGGACACTGAAATATTCTCATTGCTTGAGAAAAAACAGGCTATAAAAGGAAGGGATACTTCCAAGTCATCCAGACTCCATAGGAAGCTGATTTTCGATACCATAACCGAGATCCTTGATCAAAACAGGCGACTACCGCCTTGGAAATCTGTCTCTTGTGAACCCCAGGTAAACGAGATATGGTCCGAGCTTCAGAAGATCCAAAAGCGGGATGAATCCGAGGACATGTTCGAGGTAATATATGATGTGATGAAGAAGGACTTGACCCGAGATTCGATCAATGGATGGGGAGAGTGTCAATTGCAATTGTCCGAGGCAGTTCTTGATGTTGAAAGGATGATATTCAAGGATTTGATCGGAGAAACAATTTGTGATCTCGTGACATTTTCCGAGAGTCGCGCTCCTCGTCGGAAGCTAGTGTTCTGAGATGCTTAAGTGGAGAAAGAAGGCAGAAGAGAAAGGTTGAAGAAGAAACCGGTTAAAAGTAGTTGGTTTTGGCGCGCTTTCCTTGATCTTCTTCTTGAAGTTGTTAATGTTAATAATTATAAAGGGTGGGGCCCAGGCTTTGTTTAACGGTAACTTTTTCATCTTCTTTTACTTCTTTCGTTTCATGTATTTTTTTTCTTAGGTTGAAGATAAAGTTGTGTGTGTATGACGTGAAGACCTGCATCAAAATAGAAAAAAATAAAATAGAATTTTTATTTTTAAAATAATTTATATTTTTTATGTAAAGGCGGATAATAGAAGATGTCAGAAGTGCAATGAATAAAAAAAATAGGAAAAGATAATTAACGTGATCCATCCAAGAAAAAAGGAAAGGGTTTTGGTTGTGTCGTGTAGTTTAATGTAATTGCATGTGGTTTTGTCTATCTTTAAGTGAGAGTAATTATGAGTCATTACAACGAGGTTTGGTCTAAAAAAACATGGTTAAGTACAGTGGTCAGGTCACAGCTGGATTGGCCTTTGTTAAGGAAATTGTTCTTGTCATAGGTTTATGTACCAATTGAGTAACTTGAATTGATGGTTTTTAAGGTATAATCTGGACCACACATATTATTATTTGAAATTTTTATTATTTATAATCAATTATAAATATTAAATCATAGGTCATATGGTTCAATTGAATGGTAAATTACCAAAAGAACCTTAGCATGTTGAATGGGTCCATCTCCCTCTTGCATTGCATGTGAGCCAAAAGGCCATGGTTTGTTTCCTTCAAATCATCAACTTCAAAGGGACGACCATGTTTATTAATAGTACTAAACACCCTTCACGCTTGTACTTTGGGTTGTTGTTTTCCTATCATGAAATACAATGCAATTTCAACCGACCCGGCCGCCTGGCCGACCGTTAGGAAAAAAGTAGGGGTGGGCATTTTCGGATATCCCATTCGATCCGATCTGAAGGCTCGAATATCCGATCCGACAATCTTATAAAAGTCCGACCCGAATTCGATCTGAGAGCACCCAGATATCCGACTGTTTTATCCAGACCGGATATTCGAAGATTTGACCCGGATATCCGAAGATCTGACCCGGATATCCGATCCGAGTATTTAATCTTAAACTAGTCTGATGTATCTGATACGATCTGACTTTTTCCTCCAAACCTCGACCTGTATCCGATCCGATGATCCAGAAAATATTCATGAAATTGGATCAAAATCGAATCACCAATTGCCGGATATTTTCGGATTCGGATTTTCTCGGATCCGATCTTCGGATTCGCATATCGGATTAGTCAGATCGAATATTTTTGTTCACCCTAAAAAAATTGGATACGAATAAGGGGTGAAAATTACCTATCAGAAAACTTTAACCCGTATACTATTAGAACCGGAGTTAGGTATATCTAAAGTCTTATTAGTGCAATTGATAGAGAAACTAAAAACAAAAGGTGAAGCAAATTCCCAACAATAGGAGATGGGCATGCATGTACCATAATTTTATCCTTGTTCTAATGTTCCTAGTATACCATGTGATAAGCCCTTACCTATAATTGTGACCCATTCCAATACATTGCCTTTTTCTCTCTCAAATCATACATTCTAGGTAGGCATAACCATCTAACAATGTGCAATGCTTACCTACACTTCATTTACTTCACAAATTCTTATGTTTCCTTCCAAAAGAAATGGAGGGGCATGGAGAATGAAAGTGAAAGATATCCCTTTCCATCCCTCTCTATATAATTGTTTTAATACACTTTATCAAAGCTATAAGGATATGCTTCTCACTATAGTACTTGTTTTAATGAATGCTGTTGTAAAACATATAATTACTTAAACAGGGCAATTTTGGTAACTAGGCATTTTTGAGAAACTAGAGTAGTAACTAGACTTTTTAATGTTTCAATTAAGTAAATATACTCCAACCTTTTGTATTTATTCTCAAACTCTACACACTCTTCTCTCAAGGGGTATATTTACTAAACACAAAACTAGAAAAAACCTAATAAACCAAATTGATTCATTTTTTTTCATTTTGAATTGATATTGAAATACAATATACATATTAAATAAGATAATATTTTAAAATGAAACTATTATTATTATTATAAAAGTGAAATATAAATCAAATTATTACGTATAATTATGTTAGTTTAAAATTATCACTATATATTCATGTATAATCTAATCGATCAAGTGGTTTAATTGCAGGGGAAGATGATAAATTTGCATGAGCAAGCCATCTTAATATATATAGTTGGGCTCAATCTCATTTCCAGCCCAAAATGTAAACATAAAGTCTTAATGCATAACCCAAAATGCACCTTCAGCCCAAAGTGTAAGCATACAAGTTTTACAAAGGGATTTTATTCGGAGTTGTTTATGCAGTTTGAATTGGGTAAAACCCTACCTCTATGGGACCTCAAAAGGGGATATACCGATTTCAATATTTAAGAGACAAATTTTAAGATCGTAACAAGTGTTTGCATGCAAGTATAATCGCAAAAACCCTAAATCTAGGTTTACAAACCAAAGTAAGAAATAAGGAGATAAGTGTTGAGAATAAGCAAAGCTTTGATTAAAGTTTTGCTTTCTTCTATGGCAACTAGTCTAAGTTGAAACTTCTTCATTCATCTTCTTAAACTCTCATGATATCCCATTCTCACTTTCAAAGAGCAAAAATCTAGCCGTCTACTAGGCATGGGTTTGATTTGAACCAAACCGCCAAACCGACAGTTTGTGAACCGACCCAAACCGGTGGTTTAGGTTTCCGGTTTGGCCAAACCGTGGGTTTGGGGTTTATCCCAAACCGGCGGTGTGGAGATCAAACCGTCCGTTAACCACCGGTTTGGTCCAGTTTTTCAATTTATTTTTTTTTATTATTTTTTTTAATAAACCGGCGGTTTAGGTTAAACCTAAACCGCCGGTTTGGATTTTTACGGTTTAGGTTTGCGACCGATATCTACCGTCTACGGAGTTATGTCCAATATTACAACTTAGGGTTTCTGGTCGTCGGATGCAAGTATATATACTATCTTTCAACTCGACAAAACACAATATTTCACTTAAGTAAACGCTTCTCGTCAGAATAAACCAAACAACCTAAGTGAAATCATAACTTAAGCTATATGTTAGATCGTCTTCATCGTAAGATGGTCATAGCAACTCAAATCTCAAGCTGCCTGAACCTTGGATTAGTCATTAATGATTGATAACTTTGAGATTGAGCCACTTTTAGAGCATATAATCTAAACACCTTAATCCTAAACGCTATTACATGTAAACATACTTGCATGCCTTTACATATACTACAACCTTAACAAAATAACAAAAACACTAAATAACATATATAATACATATATAGATCCATCCTATTACAAATTGCACCTCCACTAAGCCAACAAGACCAAATTATATTCAAAAGTAAAATAATGAAGAGCCATGATGAAAGGCTTGGAGGAACTTAGGAGCTTCTTCATTTGGCATGAGAAGGAAGAGAATGCACCACAAAATCAACCATTTTTGGCCTTTTCTACCTCTACCTTTGCTTCATATTTTGATCATTAGTTGTGAAGCATAACCTAGGGCTTACGTCACTTTTCGTCACTACATGATTTAATGTCATATCTCACTATTAATTAACTTCCACTTAATCGATAATAAAATTATAAATAAAACCATTATTGATTTTTTGAGTAGAAGTAACCAATCAATTAAGTGATACATGAAATAAGACAAAAGATTTTGACTTTTTTTTAACCCAATTTTGTGTTGTTGTTTTTTTTGCTAATTTTCGATTTAAAAGATGAAAAATTTTCATTAAATTTTAAGATAATATTAACCAAACATGAGGATGAGACACCAAATTGAAATATATATATATATATATATATATATATATATATATATATATATATATATATATATAGGGCTAAGTAGTTTCATCAATGGAGTCAAATCATATATCAAGTCGTCATACTTGTACATTAAGTATAAATCACATAGATCTATCGGTTCTCCTTTTAGCTTAGATATAAATTCCGACAAATTGCCCCAAAAAAAAAAATTCATCGGTCGATCCGTTCAATAAATGATGAATAGGGAATACGATAGTTCACCTTATTCATTCAATAAATTCTTATCGACCCCAAAAAAATTCATTCGATAAAGGTGAATCTGATAGTGAAGACGCGATATATGAACGACTAGTTCAACTTCTAAAAGTTTAATTTGGAGGTTCGATTTGGTATTTAAAAATGAAATTAAGGTTTATGTTGGGGTCGTACGATCCCAAAGAGATCAAACGATCCTATTATCCCTAAGATATTTCATATATAGTAACATGTAGATTAAAATTTTCAGATATTTTGGAGGTATGAATATAAAACATGATTGTTGAATTAGTTGCATTTCTAATATTATCAATTAACTATCATAATGACCACAATTAATAGCATAATATAGAATGTGAAATGATAAGAAGCTAATGGTTGATGATTAAAGTGTGTAAACCACTAACCTCTCCATTAGTTGCTAGGATGTCATCATTGTAACCTATACTTCTTTTGGTTTTCTTGCTAGTTTGTGTTTACATTTTGTTAATACATCAAAATATGAAATTAAAAAAATAATTTTGAAAGTAGTAGAGTATCGTTCGTTCATGTTATATAATTATAACATTACAATTTGTGCTTATTCTAAAGGTAAATATTGAAATGTTCTCGTGTGAATAATGAATAAGGTAAACAAGATAAATAGTTTAAGATATAAGATCAATGACGAAATTTGGCATGATATTAAATCGTCTCAACGGTGTATGGGTTGAAAAAAGTCTTCGTTAAGGAGACAATGCTCTAAGTCAGTCGCTTGTTTATTATGTTATAATATTACACCACATATGCGAAATATTACACCACATAACTTTTAGTAATCATCACAAATGTGGATTTCGCGTGCCTAGTTGATATGATCCTCAACTACGTATATCGGGTGTTTAGTTAAAGTCCATAAAAAAAATGTAAAATAAAATTCAACTACGTATCTGAGGAGCGTAGTAGTAGTCCCTTTTCTTTTTTTACTACTACTAGGGGTGTCGATGAGTCGGATTTGGGTCGGGGAGTATCATATTCATCTCCATCCCCGTTTAGTATAATGCCCCCGTCCCCATCCCGATACATGTTCGGGTATTGAAAATTGTCCCCATCCCCGTATCCGTCGGATATTCGCTCCCATCAGGGAATCCTCGTCCCCGTTTAATTTTCCCCGTTTTAAAGTTTAATGGGTTTCCCCGCAAAATTCCCTATCTAAGTCGGATATTCGTTCCCATCGGGGAATTTCCCGTTCCCATATTTGTCACGACTCACGACTATCTCGTCACCATATTATTCCCGCAAATGTACATTGTAAAATGGGTTAGATTTTTCATAAATAAGTTGCTCAAATGCAATAAGTTGGACATATAAAATTTGCACCATGTAAAAGCATACTATTAGCTATTCAGTAGCCTCAGCTGGTTAAGGTAACTTGCATCGCAAAATGTACATCGTAAATTGGTTGATTAACACATTAACTTGTCCAATATGTCAAAGTATAGGTAAGTTTATTGTGTGTATATATATATATATTATATTTTAATTTGTTCGTTCAAGTAGGAGTTGTAGGATCGAGACTCGGAATACAAACTATTATAAACTAAAATAATTATATCCTAATAACATCTAAATTACTGTCTCAAGATAAAGTGTTATATTATGTTAGCATTTTAATTTTATGGTTTTGGGATTTAAGTTAAACAATCAAAATACGTATCTGAGAGACTAAGACACATAAAATTGTATATATTAGGTTGTGTTCGTTCTAGTAGGAACTGTAGGATCGAGACTCGGAATACAAACTATTATAAACTAAAATAATTATATCCTAATAACATTTAGATTACGATCTCAAGATAAAGTATTTTATTATTTTATAATTTTAATTTAATGGTTTTAGGATTTAAGTTGCACAATCAAGATAAAGTGTCATATTATTTTGTGCAAGTAGGATTGTAGAAACGAGTATGATACTCTTAATTCTTAAGAAATAAAAGTGTATATAATTTAAAATTGGGCTAATTTGGAAACTAGACCTTTTTGAGAATGTCAAATAGTAACTAGGCTATTATGGTTTTTAATTAAGTGTACCCCTATATTATTTTTTTTACCGTAGAAATCTAACCCTCTAATTCTTCTCTCAAACTCGACCGTCGTCTCCCTCCTTCATTTCTCACACTTTTCTACCATATCTCTCTCAAACTTGCAACCATTGCAGAGGAGGGCAAGAGGGTTGAAGACTCTCTCTCTTCTCTCTCCTGTTTGGTTTCAACTTTCAATACACGCCGTGGAGGAGAGCTCCTACTAATCGGATATCTCTTCAGTTGTTGCTTGGGGGACGTGTTTCCTGACGGTGCTTCTCGACGGCGGAGACGGCGCTGGTTTCTCCGGCGGCACTAGGCACGAATCTTCTGGCTCCTTCTCGGCGATAGTGGTTTCGTCTCCTGTGAATGACAGTGGATCTAGATCCAAATCTAGATCTAGATCCAAATCCAGATCTAGATATGGATTCATCTCCTTCCTCTCATTGACTACTCGTTGATAAAGCCTCTTTCTAAGGCTAAAAAGAGGGATGATGCGGAGAAAATGTTTGGAGAAATGTTGGAGCGGAAGTTGCAGCCGACTATTCGGACTTTCCATGCCTTATTGCACATACAGAGGACTGCCGAAGATGTATTCAGGGTGTTGTAATGAAAGAGACATGCCTTATTGATCTGGTTTCTGGCATACAAAGACCTTGCCTCCATGCCATGGTTCTTGGGTAATATGTCTATATCCTTAATTGTGTTGCCAAGCTTTGTAAAACAAGGAATGAAGTAAGGACCAGTTATCTTGCAGGTTTAAGCATCCATACACTGAGGAAAACATGCACTTCTCCTGCCATCCACCTGCAGATTTCTCTGAAGTTTATCGTTAGCTTCGTCAAATATCTTCATCTAGGATAGCTGACAGAAAAGCTCATATTGCTGTTATTGTTACTGTTATCTTGGACTAACATAAGTTCATATTGTACAAATTTTGCAGCAAACAAGCAAATAAGTTTGTAAGAAAGCAAAGCATTAATCGGTAGTGAAGAAGTTGGACCATTATTGGCTTGAAGAACAATTGAACAATCATGATGTGCTATCGCTGACAATTCGGTTAGTTCTCCCTCTATGAAGTATGTGCATACTTAAACGAAGCTTGAAGGTAATGGTCAATGAATCTAGGTATGTACTTATGTTCTTTCTGAGTTGTTTGCAGGTGGAGCCTTGAGCCATTTTAGAGAATCAAAACAGAAAGAAGATTGAGTAAATATGTGATATAATCAGAGCATTTGATGGATTAATATAGCTAGTTGGTAGCTTATTCATAGTTTGCTTGAACGATGCTCTTACTTTCATCATTTGCATGTAAACAAGTGACTTACCAGCATAACAAGCTTTACTCAAAACACTATCGAAACAGTGTTCTATATCCAAAATCATTTTTGTTAACTTAAATTTGACGAAGGGTTAATATTTTTCGTATGAAATTTCTGGTATGATAATTTCTGGTATGTAATTCTGGTATGAAATTTACTTAACTTGTAAAATTTCTGGTATCAAATTTCTGCTATTTAATTTATGGTATATAATTTCTGGTATATAATTTCTGGTATCTAATTTTCGTATGAAATTTCTGGTATGAAATTTCTGGTATGAGAAATTCTGGTATGAAAAATTCCGGTATGAGAAATTCAGTCCAGAAAATAAAAAAGAAAATAAAAATAATTTAAAAAAAGGCAAGAAAAATAATAAAAGAAAACAAGTTCAGTAATTAAAAATTAAAACTTATACTTATATAACAAATAACAAATATCATTTATTCTTTCTTTCTAAATAGAAGAGTTAGTAATTTTTACCTACTATTAAATGAAAGTGGTAAAAAATTTGGGGTATGTTGTAATTTGATTGCTTTTAAAGCTCTTATTTACTTAAAATTTTGAGGGTTGTGTTCAAGAACACTTAGAACTAGAAGAGAGGAATGAACAAGAAGAGTAGATTTCTTGCTTGCTCTTGGTGCATCTTCTTACAATGAGAATGACCTCTATTTATAGGCCAAGATCATGGAGGATTTCCTAATAAAATATACTAGGATGTAAGAAGGTGGATAATTCACCTTGTACAAATTACTTCATATTTTGACTAGAAGACATGCATGTGATATATGTGTACAAAACATCATGTACACACTTACATGCATGTGATATGTACAAATGACTTGTACATATTTATCCATAACACTCCCCCTTGAATATTCACCTTCTTCCATTATCAAATTTGAGCGTCCGTTGCTGACTCCATACTCATTATACGCTTGGGTGAAGCTGCCTCATTAAAAACCTTGTCAAGAAAAACCCAATGGGATAAAAACCTGATCGAAGGGAAAAAGAGTGCAGCGCGTATAATGCTCCCCCTGATTTCAACATATGTCTCGGAGTCTACACATTCCAATCTTGCGCACAAGCTCTTCAAATTTCTTCGGGCACAATGATTTTGTGAACAAGTCAGCAAGATTGTCACTGGAACGGATTTGTTGAATATCAGCTTCCCCGGTTTCCTCCAGCTCACGAGTGGAGAAGAACTTTGGCAATATATGCTTTGTACGATCTCCCTTGATATGTCCTTTCTTCATCTGAGCAATGCATGCTGAATTATCTTCGTACAAGATGGTTGGTTCTTTAGTGATAGGTTTCATCCCACACTCCTTCTGTATGAACTCGATCATTGCCCGTAGGGACACACACTCTCTTCCAGCTTCATACAAAGCGATCAACTCTGCGTGATTTGAGGAAGTGGCGGTAATTGTTTGTTTTGTTGACCTCCATGAAATTGTTGTTCCTCCATATGTGAATACGTATCCGTTTTGGGATTTGGCCTTCTGTGGATCAGACAAATATCCTGCATCTGCATATCCAACCAAAATGGCATCTTCTTTGTATTGATAAAATAGACCAAGGTCATGTGTACCTCGAAGGTAGCAGAATATACGTTTGATGCCATTCCAATGTCTTCTTGTAGGTGCACAACTGTACCTAGACAACAAATTTACAGCAAAGGCAATATCTGGTCTTGTATTGTTAGTCAAATACATTAAAGCACCAATTGCACTTAAATATGGCACTTTTGGGCCAAAGATTTCTTCATCCTCTTCTCGAGGACGGAACTCATCGTTTTCCACATTAAGGGATCGAACAACCATGGGTGAGCTTAAAGGATGTGCTTTGTCCATGTAAAATCTTTTCAAGATTTTCTCAGTGTAATTAGATTGATGGATAAAGATTCCATCTCTTAAGTGCTCAATTTGCAAGTCAAGACAAAGCTTAGTCTTTCCGAGATCTTTCATCTCGAATTCTTTCATCAAATACTTTGCAGTTTCTTCAAGCTCGTTGGAAGTTCCAACGATATTTAAATCGTCAACATACACTGCGATTATAGTAAATCCACTTTTGGATTGCTTGATAAAAACGCATGGACATATAATGTTGTTCTTATATCCCTCTTTGAGAAGATATTCACTAAGACGCTTGTACCACATTCGTT
Source organism: Fagopyrum esculentum (assembly GCA_033239045.1). Taxonomy (NCBI): domain Eukaryota; kingdom Viridiplantae; phylum Streptophyta; class Magnoliopsida; order Caryophyllales; family Polygonaceae; genus Fagopyrum; species Fagopyrum esculentum. The sequence goes on from BSUD01000001.1 coordinate 161,972,098, forward strand.
CTGATTGTTTTAATCCATACAAGGATCTTCTCAATTTTATGGAAAACATTTCTCGTGGCTTTGAGGAGTTGGCCTCAGGCAATTTTAGTCCTTGTGGGACTTTCATGTAGATGTCGGTATCAAGTGACCCATATAAATATGCAGTCACACATCCATAAGACGCATATGTAGTTTTTCAAAGACAGTCAGGCCAATTAGGAATCTAAATGTGGTCGCATCAATTACTGGCAAATATGTTTCATCATAATTGATTCCTAGGGTTTGAGAAAAACTTGGGCTACAAGTCTCGCTTTATATCTCACAATTTCGTTTTTCTCATTTCGTTTTCTTACGAAAACCCATTTATAGCCTACTGGTTTTACACCCTTTGGTGTATGAACTACAGGTCCAAAAACTTCACGTTTTCAAGTGATTTCAATTCTGTTTGAATTGACTCTTTCCATTTTGGCCAATCCTTTCTACGACGACATTCATGAACTGATTTTGGCTCAATGTCGTCATCTTCAATTGTGATATCATTAGCCATAGAATAGGCAAATATACCATCAACAATGATATCCTTTCTATTCCATTGTATCCTTGTATCGACATAATTTATAGCAATTTCATAGTTGTCGATTCTTTCATCAAGGATATCATCTTCATTTGGGATGTTATCATCCTCATTTTTTTTGTCTTTCTCATGTTCCTCATTTGATTCATTCACTGTAGCCTCTCCTGCTATACCCTTTTGGTTCCTTGTTTTTCTCGGTTTCAAATCTTTTGAACCAAGTGGTCTACCACGTTTTCGACGTATTGTAGACTCATTTGCAATGGACACATTTGGTTGTCCAATGGGTACATCAATTCTTGCAGGGGCATTTGCTGCAGGAACATGTGACTTTACCACCTTCTTAGTGTCTGTACATGCATCTGGTAATTGATTTGCAACACCTTGTAAGTGAATGATTCGTTGAACTTCTTGTTCACACATTTTTGTTCTTGGATCAAGGTGTGATAATAGTGTTACATTCCACGTAATTTCTTTCAAACTTGGGTCCACTTTCTTCTTTTCTCCCCTTAAGATTAGGAACGTATTTTCATCAAAATGACAATCAGCAAACCTTGTTGTAAACAAATCACCCGTTGTTGGTTCAAGATATCTAATGATCGAGGGGGATTCAAAACCAACATATATTCCCAATCTTCTTTGTGGACCCATCTTTGTATGTTGTGGTGGAGCAATAGGAACATAAACTGCACATCCAAATATTTTTAGATGTGATATATTAGGCTCCTTACCAAACACTAATTGCAATGGGGATTGTTCATGATTTGCACTTGGTCTTAATCGGACCAAGGCTGCAACATGCAAAATCGCATGTCCCCAAGCAGATGGTGGTAATTTAGATTTCATCAATAATGGTCTAGCAATTAATTACAATCTCTTTATCAATGATTCTGCAAGACCATTTTGTGTGTGAACATGAGCTACTGGATGTTCCACATCAATCCCAATTGACATGCAAAAGTCATTGAATGTTTGGGATGTAAATTCTCCTGCATTGTCAAGTCGGATTTTCTTTATCGTATAGTCCGGAAATTGAGCTATCAATCGGATTATTTGAGCAAGGAGTTTAGCAAATGTCGCATTTCTAGTTGATAATAGACTTACATGTGACCATCTTGTAGATGCGTCAATTAACACCATAAAGTATCGAAATGGGCCACACGGTGGAGCAATTGGTCCACATATATCTCCTTGTATTTTTTCCAAAAATGCAGGAGTCTCACTTGTAACCTTACTTTTAGAAGGTCTAATTATTAGCTTTCCAAGTGAGCAAGCCGCACAATTAATATGACTCGGCGGCAGAACTTTCATGTTCTTTAGTGGGTGTCCAAGTGAACCCTTTATAATTTTGTGCATCATCGTTGATCCTAGGTGACCCAATCGGTCATGCCAAAGTGTAAACTCATCTCGGTCATCCGACCTTTTCTTAGATATCACATTAGCCTCAACCGGATAAATATATGTCTCATATAATCCGGAGGCTTGTCCTAGCATTTTCTCAAGGATCTGTTTCTTATCACATTCATGTGTTGTGATGCACAAATATTCTCTCTCATTTTCATTCATGGTTTCCATATGAAACCCATTTTGACGCACATCCTTAAAGCTCAATAAATTTCTTCGAGATTTACTCGAATATAATGCGTCATTTATTACTATTTTTGTTCCTTTTAGGAGTAGAACAAGAGCTCTTCCCGAGCCTTCGATGAGTTTAGCCACACCAGATATGGTATTCACATTTCCCTTAAAGGGTTTCAATTGTGTGAAATACTCTTTATTTTTCAAGATGGTATGTGTGGTGGCACTGTCCACAAGACATTGCTCCTTCTCATCGAATCTTTTCTTAGAAGGTTCCATGTATTCTATAAAGAGGGAAACATTAATAAGTCAAGCCATTTATAAAGAAAAACTTCATATTATACATCAGGATAAGTATATTTTACATAGTCCTACTGGATCTTAAAGAAAGCATTACATGACATTACATGGCATTACATCATATTATACATTATTATACAATAAAGGATGATCTCATAAGTTCTCAAACCAATGCTTCAGTCCAAGGCACATGCATCATCATTCTCAAAGTTGAGAAAGTGAGAGACATCTAGGCTGGTCATGGGTGAACTACCAACATCTTTGTTTTCAACAAAGTTGGTTTCATTAGCCTTTTATTTGTTTCGTTCAGCTTGGTAAGCATCCACCAAATGTGATGCGGTACGACATATTTTTGCCCAATAACCAGCTATGCCACATCTGTAGCAGACAGTTCTTGGCTTATGAGAGGGCTCCTTTTGACCCGTCTAGACCTTTCGCTTTTCATTCCCATAGTTACCTCGATTATCATGGCGGCCATTATTATAGCCTTGCCAACGACCACGACCACGACCACCACGGCTATCACGGCCACCTTGATCTCCACGACCTCGGTCACAGTTATTATAGTTCCGTGATTGTTGCCCACGTTCTTTGCGATTTTTGTTTTTGTCATCGGATGTCTTTTCAGTGACATTGACATCCGGAGCTGCTACTGATCCAGTGGGTCTGAGGTTGTGGTTTCTCATTAAGAGCTCATTATTCTTTTCAGCCACTAATAATACTTTCAAGAGGTCTGAGTACCTCTTGAAGCCTCTTTCTCGGTATTGTTGTTGCAACAATACATTCGTGGCATGCATAGTAGAGAATGTTCTCTCTAGCATTTCTTCTTGAGGGATCATATGACCACATAACCTTAATTGGGAGGTGATCCTGTGGATAGCACTGTTGTAATCAGATATGGACTTATACTCCTGGAACCTTAAGTTGTTCCATTCATACAAAGCTTGTGGGAAAAGGACTTCCTTTTGGTGTCCATATCTTTCTTTCAAACTTTCCCACAACTCTTTAGGATCCTCCACAAATAAATATTCGGTCTTGAGGCTTTCATGGATGTGGTGGCGGAGGAATACAATTGCTTTTGCCTTCTCATGTGGAGTGGCATCATTGTTCTCCTCAATTGTTTTTTCAAGGCCATTTGCCTTAAGATGGGTCACCGCATCTACCTTCCATTCAAGGTATTTTTGGCCCGATAAGTCAAGAATGTCAAAGTCTCTTTTTGCAATATTTGCCATTGGTTACTACATAAACATATAAATCAAGTATATAAAGTAAGTAAAAGTGACAAAATTAAATTGTTAGTACATGTTAACCATATGTTAGTCATGTGTTAGTAATATGTTAGACATAAACATAAGCAAATAAATAGTTAATAGTCACTTGTGTTAGTAGTCCGTCACGTGCAGTCCTTGTGTCATTGTCCGTCAAGTACAATCATGTAAGTCATAGTCAATGGTCTTGATAGGAATGTCGTGTAAGTCATAGTCTTAGTAGTCATTAATAGTCCATGAAGAGTAGTCATGTAATTCATATCAATAGTCCGAAAAATGGTTGATTATGTATCATAAATTGTGATTATAGGGTTAAATTAGTCTAGTGAAAAAAAATTGTAAAAACCGATTCCTTTTATCCTCTTTAATCTTCATCCATTCATTTTACTTTCATTTTTACTTTCACTTTCACCATCCTTATCTCCTTCTTCCCTAACTCCATTTTCATTATTCAAGCTCAAAGAGAAAACAAACCATGGCCGATGATGAGATTACTAGTCGGCTTGTTGCTAATAACAACCGATTTTTAATCGAGCTTTTCATTTGCCTTGTCCTTATTTACATCATCATCATTATCATAATCATTATTTTGATGGGAAATCTTCGTTCATAAACCAAGTGGTGAGAAAACAAGAAGTTTGTGGGGCTTCGTCAAAAGAGGTAAGCAAATCTTAATTTTGTTTGTATCTTAACATAAATCCAAAAACCATGATTTTATTTTGACAAAAGTTATTTTAGATCTCAGGTTAAAATAACGAGTTTTTGATGTAGAGGTTCCCGAACTTGGGCAACTATAGAGCATACTCCTCGGATTTAGTTAGTTTACAAATACTTGAGTTTTTGATGTAGAAGATCCCGCGAAGGGCAACTACAGAGCATAATCCTCAAGTAGATTTTATGTAATAGTTTTGTGTAATGAAAGACTAAGGAATGTTTAAGAACATACCTTAATAGTAGCAAAGCTCAGTTGGAAGTTAGAACCTCGTGCTGATAACGTGTTGTAATTTGATTGCTTTTAAAGCTCTTATTTACTTAGAATTTTGAGGGTTGTGTTCAAGAACACTTAGAACTAGAAGAGAGGAATGAACAAGAAGAGTAGATTTCTTGCTTGCTCTTGGTGCATCTTCTTACAATGAGAATGGCCTCTATTTATAGGCCAAGATCATGGAGGATTTCCTAATAAAATATACTAGGCTGTAAGAAGGTGAATAATTCACCTTGTACAAATTACTTCATATTTTGACTAGAAGACATGCATGTGATATATGTGTACAAAACATCATGTACACACTTACATGCATGTGATATGTACAAATGACTTGTACATATTTATCCATAACAGGGTACACTTTCTTAAACAAAAACTCAAAAAGACCTAGTATGTCAAATTATCCCTTTGAAATTTTAGTATTCCTCGATAATTTTTAAATATAAACACAATTTTTGAATTAAATTTCGATTAAACTTGAAACTACAATGAAAGTCTAATATAAATATAAATTGTTTATTCGGGTTTTCCCGATTGGTTTCCCCGTCGGGGTTCCCCGTCGAATTCCCCGTCGAGGATCTCCGACGGGTTCGGGTTCGGATCGGGGAGCGGGGCGAATACCCCTATCTTCATCCCCGTCCCCATCTCCAAGCGGGGAATCAAATTTTAACCCCGTCCCCATCCCCGTTTAAAATCTCCATCCTCATCCCCGTGACGGATAATACCTGCGAATTTCTGGGAATCCCCAACCCTTTTACACTCCTAACTACTACTATACTCCCTATATATGTAGTTGACGAGCCTATCAACTATGCTCGCGAAGTGCGTAGTTGTGGTGACTACTAGAGATTTTCACAGGTACGTTTAGAAACCAAAAAAAAAAAAAAGGCGAGAAGATAAATGTCTTAAATGTTGAGGGAACCAAGATAAATCTTGAATATTTGTGGATAACAAGAGGAAAAAATAATATCTCAAGGGTATCACGAAAAAATTTTCTTAATTAAAATTCAGCATTTTCAATTTAATATTTAACGCTATTTTCATACACTATTAAGTTATAATATATTTTTATCAAATAAAAATACAAATAAGGGAAAATATTGATTACTTTCGTAATGGACAAATATTATGAAATATAAATTTGGTATGTACGATGAATGTATGACAATAAAAAGACACTTTATATAGTTTATAAGTTGTGAGAAGTATACCATCAAAAGGGATTTTTTCCTAAATAATAAGAAAATTAAAATAATTTTTTAGATTAGGTACGGATAAAAAGATTTTACGATAATAGGAAGGTTTTTCGGATCGGAGTACACCCGTCATTTGAAATTGCGGATTTACGTGAATACCCTGTAGTTTAAAAATGCGAATTTTAATTTTTTTTTTTTTAAATACATAACCCCGTAGTTTAAAACTGCGGGTTTCTATTTTATTTTTTTAAATAGAAACCCTCAGTTATGTATAAAAAAATAATCCAAAATTTCAATAATTGAATTGTAAAACTACCCACATATATACTGGTATTTCAATAATTGAATTGAAATTTTCAATTCAAATGTTCGAACAATCTGCTTTCTTCAATAACAACTGAATACATATCGTACAAGAAGTAATTTCAAATTTATCATCAACAATCAACACATCCACCAAATCAGAGCTTGTAGTTGCAGATAGAGGTTTGTTGTACATAAATTTCAATAGATTCGACAAAGCCGACTCCTCTGTTCACAACAATCAATTATGATCTGAAGTAGAAACACAATTAATCAAAAAGGCAGTTTAAAAATGCGATTTGCAACCAAGCATCAATCCAATTGAATCTTTAATCTGCAAAAGATATCCCAAAAAGTATCAAATTCCTCCTCGTGTTAGAAAAGAAAGGAGATTCAATGGTAAAGCGGGACGCATTAGTGACGATCGAGAATGCAGTGCACAAGTTAGAGCAACCTCCCAATTCAATCCACAACTTCGAGAGGCTGAAATCCGTGAAATCAAAGCCTCAACGATGGGCTCCTATCTGGACAAATTCAACTCCGCCAGGCTCAGCGAGATCAGGGAGTTTGCCTACGATGTCGAAGATGTTACAAATGAGGATTTTTTCTTATACATAACCCGCCGTTTGAAACCGCGGGTTATGTATATAAAAAAATAAAATGAAATGAAAACCGCGGGTTATTAATATTTTTCAAATGACGGGTCTACTTCAACTCGAAAAACTTTCCTATTCTCGTAAAATCTTTTTATGCATACCTAATCTCAGAAATTGTTTAATTTTCTTATTATTTAGAAAAAAAAATCCCCATAAAAGTTTCTAACGCTGATGTGACGAAGAGAAGGTTAAAAAGTCAAATAAAAAACTTTGAATTTTGGATTGTGAATACTCTAATGTAAATTTGTACAAAAGCGGGTTCGGGTCGGTCAGGGTCGGGTCATACCTAAAATTCTGTCCAAAAGGTGTGGGATGGGCCGGCCCAACCCGGCTTGTTCGGGGCACAAATGTTGTCCAGGTCTGCCCATGTAAAAGGTGGGCGGGCAGCCCGGATGGGCCATATGTGTTTTTTCCCCTGAAATTTATCCTTCAAAACAAGTAATATAATGTATTTAGCACACACTTTTAATGCAATTATACTTGCATAGTGCACTAACAACAAGTTCTAACAACAATCAACACACAAAAATATATAAATCAAAATACCTAAACAACAACAAGTACCATTACAGTCAAGTTAGCCCTACAATTTTATATTACATACATGTATAACTCGTCAAAATACTCCAAACAAGCTAAATGAAAAATCAGAGTATATGAAACTCAAAACAATATATTATATATACATATATAAAAAAATTATATGTATAAAAATATATACAAGCCGGCCGGGTTGGCCAGCGGGCCAAAATATTTACCCATACATGTCCCACCAAAATACGAATTGGCCAGACCCGAACGGGTCAAACTTGTTGTCTATACCCATGTTTTTTCTCGAGCGGACGGGGTGGACGGCCGGCCCGAATTTATCCAGGTCTACTCTAACGTAAAATACTTCCTTTTCGAACAAATTTAAAATTCAAATTGAAAAACTATGCCTTTTTATTCGGAACTCGGAAATTAATGGTCCTATTTGTAATTCCATTAGGATTTAGTGCTTTATTTTGTGATTAATTCAAACTTCCTTTGAAAATATCTATAAAGTATTTTTTTTTAAGTGTCCTTCAAGTTTAAAATTTTTATTTTTGATATTCATAAATTTTTAAATTATTTTTTGGCACTGATTTGATTTGTTTTTTCTTATATACTTCTTTATATATTTTATAAAAAATTTAATTATAAAATAAAAAATTCAGAAAAAATAAGTTTCAAACTAATTATGACTCCATTATATGTTAAACTAATTAATTTTATAATAGAGGTATTTTTTAAAAATTTTTAATTTAATAATCTAGAAAAGTATATTTAAAGTTTTTTTTTTATTTTTGAATTAAATTAAAATTTTTTTTTTTTTATTTAACTCTCCCCAGTGGTTTTGTTGTATATTGGTCCTATCTAAGGAGACATTTTAAACAATACATATTTTAACACACACGATATAATTATATCACAACTCCATCAAATCTCACTTATAAAAATAATCATTCACATTGTTGCAACAATTTTACATAATACTATGATACTAATCACTTAGAAATGATTATGAACATGGAATACAACAAATATATGATGCTGAAATATAAATATATATTCTTGGAGAATTTAGGTGGCACATTTCTGACCATTGTGCCTTCTTTTTATTTCACCTGCAACCATTATAACAAAAAAAAATTATTTTAATAATCTGATATTTATGCTAGAGTCTTAAATCAATAATATTGACTTTATTTAGTCAATTCTTTAAAACATATTACATAGTTCATAAAAGGGAAATTCTGGATAGTACCCTCGTGGTTGAGGATATTTTAGCCCAACAGCTTTTTCAAGTTCGGATGGTACCCTTAAGTTTATGTTGTTTTTCGGATTTTTTCCAAATTCATTAAATTTTTTTAAATTCCATTAAAAACATACAAAAGAAAATAAACTAAAATTTAAAAACAAATTAAAATATAAATAATGATTTATTTATTTTAAAACTAAAGCAAAACAATAAAAAAATTTAAAAAAAATACTGTAAATTAATTTAAAAATGAATTAATTAGATAATTTTTTAAAATTCTGAAAAATCAGAGTTTTATTTTATTTTAAAAATAAATAAATTGGATTAGCATTTTTTAACAAAATCTAAAAACATAATTGTTATACTTTATTTAGAAAATAAATAAAATAAGGATTTTTTAAAAAATTAAAAAAAAATTACTGTTTTAATTTATTATTAAAATAAATAAATTAGTTTTCTATTTTATTTATTTTTTAATTTTACTTTATTTTCTTTTTTAAGTTTTGGTAAATAAATAAAATAGAAAATGATTTATTTATTTTAATAATAAATTAAAAAAGTGATTTAAAATTTTTTTTTAAAAGAATCCTTATTTTATTTATTTTTTAAATAAAGTGTAACACTTATGCTTTTAAATTTTGTTAAAAAAATGCTAATACAATCTATTTATTTTTAAAATAAAATAAAACGCTAATTTTTTTGAATTTTTTAAAAATTGTCCAATTGATTTATTTTTTAATTAATATAAAAAATTTATTTATTTATTTTGAAAAGTTTCTGTTTTACTTTAGTTTTAAAAATAAATAAATCATTCTTTTCATTTTAATTTTTTTTAGTTTTAGTTTATTTTCTTTTGTATGTTTTAAATAAAATTTAAAAAGTTTAATGAATTTGGGCAAAATCCGGAAAACAACAAAAACTTGAGGGTACCATCCGAACTGGAAAAAACTGTTGGGCAAAATCCAGAAAACCCCAAACCACGAGGGTATCATCCGGAATTTCCCTTAATAAAAAGATATGTAAATTACATAGTTTGTAGCAAGGTTGTCTGGAGGCAGGATCTTCATTAGGTGAAGGTGGTTCTTCACCAAATATCATTTGGCAACTCATATCTTCAAAATCTGTCATAATTTTGAAAGAATAATGAATTTACAAGTTTGGTTCAGCAATCAAAAAGTGAGTAAATATGTATATAAAACCCTATTCCTAATTATTTCAGTATTGAAAGCAATAAAATGCACTTGGGGTCTAGGTTTACTTGTTTAAATGATGAAATGATTGGGACAATTGATTTGATACCATGCAAATTCCATTATGTGGGTGCAAATTGGCAAATTGTATTGCATGCAAGTGATTTTGGTTACCCATAAGAGTGGTAAAGGGTCCCTCCCATTCAAATATTGCCTCCCCTAGATTGATGAACAACACAAATTTGGAGTTTAGCCTAGCAAGTTATCATTATACCTATCCAACCGGGTATGGACAAGACAAATGTGGAGTTTAACAAATATCCGACCCGTTAGCTTAGTACATATATGCGGATAGTCAATATCCATAGGCTGCAAATGTATGATAGGCTTGACCAAGATCGAGTCCAAACCCGTTTTTGGACGCTATTGACCAATAAAGTTAAAAGAGAGGATATACGTAAGGGTCGTCTGGTTGCAATTTCAAAAGCGGAAAATTATTGGATCTAGTATATATACATGCATGTTATTGTTCATTTATAAAATTAATACTCGTGGTGAGTGTATTTTCATTCTCAGCGTAAAATTTATCTTCATCCTCTCGTTTTATTTTTTTTTTAGTATATATACTAAATTCATTTATATTTCGTTTTCGTTTTGGAAGTTGCAACTAAACTAGGAGAAATAAAGTCAAAAGATTAGAGGGGGAATTTTACTTGGAACCAAGGTAATTGGCATTCCAAGGGAGTTCTTGATGAACTTTTGAGTTGGGAGCTTGCATAAGTTAATGCACATCCCTGCACAGCTGGTTCCTTCCAAAAACCTGCATAAGATTATAATGGAAAAAAAATATATAAAAAAAAAACACCAACTTTAGATCAAAATACACAACTGAAAAAAGCCCTACTATGAACAATATTAGGGTTTAGTGTTCATGTCCCTATTTTTTTTGTCTTGTGTTTGTTGTTCTATGAATCTATCGAAAACACCCAGAAATTAGGGATGATGATGACGATGATGAAAAATGTCACACCCAGAAATGCATTGAGTTTGTTTATGACTTACCTGCATTTCTTGACATAGACTGTATTCTTCTCTCTTCTTCCATGGATCTCAGACTCCCTTACCTTGTGGTATAATATACATCAAAGTTTCATAAACCTTTCAAATAGTTAAAACCAAGAAATTCTCAATGGACTGTATATTTAGTTGTAGTACCTCGGAAGGTCCAACCAACCACACGAAAAACAAGGTTGTGAATGCAGCTGAGACTTCTCTTGCAAACTTAGAGTTTGGTAACACTGTCCTGATCTGTAATCATTACTATTTTACTTAGTTTTAAAAATGCTTGTAGTTGGTTTGCTGTGTATAAAGCTTGTGTTCAAGAAGCAATAAAGAACATGCCATGGATAGAATTGGGTGCGGAATAGCCATCTTGAGAGCTTGAATTATCAGCTCATGCTGCTCTGCAGGTTCCAGGCCTCTAGCCGCAGTTCTGGTCGTCTCCAGCAAACCCTCATACCCATGTTTCTCGTTTTTCACTCCTGAAACACAGAATAGAGATTAGGATTGTTATATGAGCAGATGAGTATGAAGTATGAACACATGTTCAAACTCAATTAAAAGCTAGGCACATTCAGTTTGTTGAACAAGCCGAGTATGAACACATTTTTAAACTCAATTAAAAAAATTTGGAAAACGAGAGCTCTATTCTATGTGCTTTTACCTGTTAGAGATTGAAGGGTTTGAGTGAGATGGCTGATAGCAATGCACTCAAACCAGTTATCATGATGATCAACAGCTTTGACGGCAGTATAATCACCGGTGGCTAGTTTCAGAACTCGGGGACAGTTGTTTGATGTCCTGGATAACACAGCCTGTGAAAGTAGATAGTTCTTGTTACCTGGGATTCTTTGACAAGGAAACTTGTTGGCTAATGACATGCCTTTACTTCTAGGAAGAAGTTGAGGAACCATGGCCTTTGCTTACTGCTGCAATTTGATTCATTTGAATTAGTGTTTGTAGACAAAAGATTGGATGCTGGTCTTGCTTTTATAAGCTCCATTGTAACAGTGTCTGAGAATAGTACTGATTAAGATATTGCAACTTTAACTTAGGACTTGTTTGGATGATAACACAAACATAAATAGCTAAATAAGCATTCAAACAACCTTCACACAAGTACAAATGAACTTGGTAATTAGCACCTAAACTCTACAAGTTCTAAGAGTCTTAAAGGTCAAACCATAATTAACAATATGAAACACCTAAAATCTTTAGTAACACAAATTAAGGTGCATTTTCAGCAATTACATGGACATGATTTGTGACAACATCAGAGATGAAGTTCATTCCTTGCTAGATTTATTGATCAAGGATTTGTGGATGTGAGGAATCACACCACCACCAGCAATGGTTCCTTTAATAAGGGTGTCAAGCTCTTCATCACCTCTAATAGCAAGTTGAAGGTGCCTTGGAGTTATCCTCTTCACCTTCAGATCCTTGCTCGCGTTTCCAGCCAGCTCTAGCACTTCAGCTGTCAGGTACTCGAGGATTGCAGCTGAGTATACAGCAGCTGTTGCCCCTACACGTCCATTGGCCGAGACTCTTAGCTTGAGATGTCGGTGGATTCGCCCAACAGGGAACTATAAACACTCACACGAAAAGATAAGTTATTATGTATATCAATGAGATTATTCAGTGTTTAACATGCAAGGTTAAATCATATACAAAATTCCTCATGCAACCCAAGATTTTAATACACACTTTTCATCACTTACAGAGTACAGACGCTCTTGGACAACGTTATTCAAGCAAGATCACTAACTATATCTACAAGTTTCAAAAGTAAACATGAAAGATTTGTTTGGACATGTTGGATATGCATAAGCAAGGGTGTGTTCGGACATACTACATTTAAGACACACAAGTATAGCTTAGCTTAAGCAATCCATTTAAGACACACAAGCATAAACAAGACTAAAATGTTGTATCAACTCCTCTAAGTTGTTGAGTATCAGAGAATAATCATCAAGGAAGTATAAAAAACCCTAAGGTAATTACAAGAGTTTGCATGGATCTAGCAAACAAGTGCACAAACTTCAGGTGGCAATGAGGGAAACATAGATAGTCACAATACGATCAAATACTAGACAGACTGCAATCTACATGAAGACAATTGAAAGCGAAATCTATACCTGAAGACCAGCTCGAGAAGATCGCGAAATGGGCCTCTTCTTATCGTTGTCCTTGCTTGCAGCTGCAGTCTTTCCGGCCAACAACCCCTTCCCACCCTTACCTGCCATTTCTTTCGAATTACCTGTTCATAGATGAAGAATTTTTTTTTAGCAAAGCAGCTACAACAGGAAATTTTTGATATACGACGGATCTTAATGATATCGGACAGAAAACAAATTATGAAGTTCCATAAGAGAAAGAATTGAATGTGATTTTACGGAAAAAACTAAAATTCAACACAATGTTTTCCTCAAACCCTCTAAGATCTAGTTTTCCTTTTCCCCACAAATCAGATTAGCAGCGCAATAAATTTCGATTTCAAATTCGTTACACATCGGATCTCAAAATTCAAACCGAAGAGTGAAAACGCATACAATTCCGGTTCTGAAGAAATTAAAACCATGTATCACACCGCCATGAGAGAAAGAGAGACACCTGAAAGCTTGTCGGGTGATGAAAGACGAAACGAAGTAAATTAGAGCGTAAGAACAAAGGAGCAAGCTTGTTTTCAATGAGTTTGGAAGCAAAACGACGGCGTATAAAGTGAATTGGCGGTTACTTTTGGGAGTTTTGGTGGTTGTGGAGGGAACGCCTTTAAATTTCGCGCTTTTTCAAATATTTTCAGACAAACACTCTTAGGTTGATTACCTATACTACCCTCGTCTTGTGTTAGAATATGCGTGAAATATTTGGGCCGGTTAGCCCAAATTTGTTCGTGAAAATGGACTCTTTTTTTTTATTATTATATTAGGGTTCCTTAACATTGGGCTATGAGGTGAGCTTCACCTCTAGAAGACGTCATTGTCACGGACACATAAAAAAAAACTTGTACAAGGTAGAGTATCTTAACTGGTCAAATAGCCACTATATAGTAAATTTTTCCTATGGGTAAGAACATTATTATAAAAGTGATGATATAATCTGAATTCGGCTATAATCATCAATGATCGTTAAAAACATACAGGTTTTTTCGATCCGGAATTACAAACCATCCATGTTACTACCTGTATATATGGTACATTATTGTTATGATAATTGTCCGAGCCTATATATCCTTGCAAAATCGAAAAGATCCCACATTTTTTTTGTTTTTTTTTTTATTTTGTTGTCTTTAATTTTAATTAGTCTAATTATACACACTTTCTTACGAAAATTCAAAATTGGATACCCAAACAACAAGCCACTTAAGGCCAAGTGTATATCCGTGTCAAGTGCAAGTCTTGATACTTTGTTATGATCATGACCAAGAGTGAAGGCAACGGCAACGGCAGCCAATTTGTTTCTTTTCTGGAGCAGGTGCCTTTCTAAACTTGAAGGTTTTAAAGTTACTTTTCCATGTTGCGCTAATTATAACAAAATAAGCTTTTTGGTTTTCAACATTAGAGGTTTTCAAGTATACTTTGATTTCTTTATATAATCATGTCATACCAATATAACAGTATGTGATATCCTTTTTAAAATTGCCCATATTTTCCCTATGTTTTCCCACTGTAGTTGTTAGGAAAATCGCAAAATTATGTTCATAAGGGAAATAATCCTGTACCGAATATGCTAGATTAGTAAGTTTTTATTTTATATTCCATTTTCGGAAATTTCCTAAGAAAGGAAGCACATATGCAAAAAGGGCAACAAAAGTAGAACTCTTGTTTTCTATCTTCATTACTTTTCTCGATCGTTTGACAAGAATAAATATCCGTCTATAGGGCAACATTTACAAGAAAGTAGATGAAAGAATGAATCAAACTAGAGGGTTGTGGTTCAGTGGTTGTGACCCGTGAGTATAATTTTAGTGTCGAGTATATCAACAATGTGTCAATTTGAGCAAAATGAATTCGGTTTCGACTAACCATAAAGGCCACAACATTGCTACCCATGGATATTGCATTGTTGTAGGTAAGGATGATTGAAGTTAAGATGTTTGGTCCAATATCCTTTGTATCTCCTCATCCCAATGTCAAGCCATGGTTTCATCATTCCATCGTAGTGTATCACTGCCGCCTGGTCTATATCATCCTGTCTTGCACCAATCTCGAACCCCAGCCCGGGGACGTGCCATCTCCGGTCCAGATTATGGGTCTGGTTGTAGAAAGTGACCCAGCCCAATGGCAAGCTTCCGGATTTCCATAAAGGCCTTGAATAACCCTGTAAAACAACCATAAGAATTCAGGGACGGGTCTATGAATTATGACAGGAAACATCTCTGCAAAGCTTGATTACCATGTGCAGATAGCTGAGGTATTTGGACGATAAATCTTGTCTTCTCCATTCACTTAGATCAAACAAATTCAAACCAAACGCCCAGGTACATGAATTAATGTCGAATGTCTGAGCCACCCAAGGATCTGAGAAGTTAATTAGCATACTCATCCGACGATGTGAAGGTTCACCTTGACGGCATGTAGGAACAGCTCCATTAACTTTGCCCTTCATGTCCTCTCTCCAGAGAGGACTTAAATCCTTGAGGGTGACCACATCGTGGTCAAGGAACACAATTTTATCCAGCTGGGGGAAAAGCTCAGGCAAATAAAACCGAAGATGATTAAGAGGAGAAGAATATCTAGGGTCAATAGATTTGTCATTGTCCACTTTTGGTACCATGGTTGGCCCATACTTAGCTGACAACTGTGTAAAATTGTCAGTGCTCAGGACCTGGACTATGGCTTTTCCAGGAGGATTTAAAAGAAACCACATTGATATTGCAGGAAAATTGAGTGAATCTGTCACAACATGGAAGACGATCTTCTCTGGCTCCTGAAAACAAAACAGCCAAGCCTTGATACAAACATACTTGTTTGATACTACTTCACTTAAAGATTGACTAACGGAATCAATTTCATCAATCTAGTCAGCATATCATGAAATTTGTCTTTTGAATTTACATTAAAGATGTATTGACTTAAGAAAACATGCACATGACACCTGGAACTCAAGGCAGTACTGAACTATGGCAATAGAGATGATAAACCATTACCTTGGCAACAGAGACTGTGGAGTTCACAACTACAGCAGAAGCTAGAATGTTGTCTGAAAAGACAACATAGTGGAAAAGATCTGGATTGTAAAAGCTCACTTCATTGGAAGGATTCCGTTCCTCGGGCATCAAGGAGAAATACTCAGCAGTCAACTTCATAGAAAGGCAATGTAGACCTTTTGGTGTTGTCCTTCCAGCAAGCAGGGTAAGAAAAGCAGTTTGATTCCTTTGTGCCTGTACCTGATCTTCGGCAATTTGTGCCATAGCCCGGAGCTTCCTAACCATGGCAGAACAGTCAGGATATGCATGGCTTGCTTTTGACAGTGTTGCTTCCATGTGTCTCATTCTTGAATATGCACTGCAAAGCAACCACAATTCAAGTTAGATATCTTACTTACACCAGTAAACTCAACATAATCATTTTAAAGTAGAATAACTCACTGCCTTGGTAAATCTGAATCCTTTCTGGCATCTCCTAGCACTCGATCAACCTCTTTAATTCGTAGTTTCAGTTCTTTAATTAAGTGGGTGTTGCCTGCTGGTGCTGCAAAACTCACATAAGCCTTTGCTCTGATTAACTGATCCTTCATTTCCTTGACCCTCTCATCGATAGCCCTCCGCTTCCGCATTCGCGGGTCAGTATTGTGTTGGCTTCCAATTGCTCGTGTGGAGATAGCTCTCTCATCTCGTTCGCCAGTTCCAACTTCAGATTGCTGCCCAGGATGAAATAAAAGTCCAAATTAAGAAAAACTGGATGCCTGGAATAGATTTCCTCAACATGCCACTAGTAAAAATTACAACACCGAGAAGGGAACTAGCAGAGAAATGATTACATCTCCACGAAAACAATCAAGATGGAAACTTAAGTTGAAGATGGTTAAGCAGCTTATACAATATCCCTTTGAACTTAAGACCTTAAGTGGACTGGACGTAAAACTTCATAACCTTTACAAGTACTGTTTGCATCAACAAAGCAGAGAGCTCCAGACTAATCAATACACTAAGTAATTGCATCAGAACGATAAGCGTCTTTCTAGCTTGCTTCAATTCATTAAACATTACAAATTTACAACTAACCTAACCCAACCCGTACAGCTATCATGTCGTTGTCCAAGAAGCAGTTGAAAACTCCTCTAATCAGTCTCACAGTTCACAATTAATAGAATTGAGTTGTAATTTAAAAGGGAAAGCAACAATTTACATAGTTAAATAATAAGTAATCAAGTCTGCATACAACGCAAACAATGGGTTCATATTACCTTGGCTGTTGTTGAAAGTACTTTCTTCGGTTGAATTTGTACATTTTCTTCATCATAATCGCGATTTGTTCCTGGCCAAAAAGTAGCCAAACTTGAAAATCTTACACTGCTAGCAAAGAGTATCAAAGAACTGTAATAGTAGAAGACCAATGTAGATACCAACCTTCTCTTCCTAAGCCACTAGTTTTGATGCTTCCATTATCGGATTGAGTCTCCTTCAAACTTTCATCGGAACTATATCTTTGATCTCGGTAAACCTCTGGTTTAGGCTCCTTCACCTCTGCCTCTTCCTATCAGCACAAACATAAAAAGTCGAGTTACACTACTCCACTGGACAAAAATCCAACCCCAAATAAATCACACTGATTCTTACCTGCTTTATAGCATTGAGCTTTATTGTATCCGCTTTATATTTCTGCAACCAATTAAAATCGAAAGGACAAAAAAACGTCAGTTTCGGCAAACAAGAACATCAGAAGAAAACAAAGAAGAGATGTTGCAAATGTGGAGGTTAAGCTTACAATACTCGCTAAATCTTCAACAAAATCCTTATTTCCTGAAAAACCGCACACCAAAACAAATGAAAAATCAATCATCAGATAAAAAAAACACAAGCAAATCAAATTGGAACACCCCGGTAGACCAATTTTCTAATTACCTTCAATAGAGAGCGATTTGAGCCTGTACGAAACCAAACAAATTGGAGCAAACAACGATAAGCAAAGCAGCGAGAGGATGAAAATCCTCTGCCGTCTGTGAGGCCGCTTCATAAAAGAAAACCGATCAGCCACACCACACGCGGCAACTGATTACAAAAATCACAAGTCCACAGCGACGAAGACCAGAAAACCGAAAAATCTGGAAAGCGGAATCACTAAACAGTTGACATAAAGAAGAAAAAACGCTTGCTGAGATCTAGGGTTTGGTATTTTCCCCCTTGTATTTTCTCTCTCTAGTTCCCAGACAAAAAATAAATATCAATAAAGATGAAGAATGATCACGCAACGAAGAATTGGTATTACTGTTGCGTTTACTAGAGAGAGAAAGAGAAGAAGATGGAAAGCGGGGAGAAGAAGCATGTGCAGAAGCAGGGGCAAGTTCATTGGTTTTCTCTAATTTATTTTTAATTTTGAAATAATAAAAAAAATTATATTTTTGCATTTTTTTTCCTTGTCTATTAATTGAGGAATTGATTGCGGGGTAGAAACTAGAAAGAATCTGCAAAGACGGAAGGTGGTCTGGACTGTCTACGGTGTTTCCGTCCATCATTTCATTAATCAATCATCCCACATCGTATTTGCGAAAATTCCATTTTCCTTTAGTACGGAGTATATATTAAAGTTTATATATATATACGGAAATCAATTGATAGTTTCTAAAATAATGTACACCGGTTAATTTTAGTAACTGGATATTTTTGAAAAACTAGAATAGAATATTAACTAATTTTTTTAATATTTTAATTAAGTAAATATTTTCCAACTTTTTGTATTTGTTTTCAAACTCTACTCACTTTTCTCAATGGTACATTTACTAAAAAATCTAGTTTCAAAAAAAATTATCTAATTATAATTTTTTTAATTTTTGTAAAGCAACAAAATATAATTTAAAAAGTCTTTTATATTGAACTATTTATATTTTTTTTTTCTATTCTTATAATTCATAATTTGTTGTTTGTATACATTAATAGATATCATGTTAACCTTTTATTTAAGAATAAAATTTTAAATGTACTGAAAAAAATTTGTACGTAAAACGGACTCAAACATTAGTTATATAATATAGGTCTAATGAAATTTACATGCGCAATTTTAGAATAAGACGCGTATGTTGTTATACTTTATGAGATCACGTAAAAGCTATAAAGCCATAAAGGCCATAGGCATATGAAGGGGTGGCCAAACCTAATGACACTACAATGGGATATCTTTAAAGAAAATAAATTGTAGCACATGAAATGGATCGACAAAATATGGGCCACGTGGTGAACCCGGTCTGTTTCTATACTTCAATTTTGTCAGAGTATCATTAAAAGTCTCATTTAATACTTTAGCACGTTGAATTTCTGTCCAACATAACATATTACATTCTTTTTTTCTTGGGCTTGTTTATTTTCATATCATATATGAGTATATGAGATATCATGATTGTATAGATATCATAGATATGGATATGAGATTGATATCTTATATCTGATACTTGTGTTTGGCAAGACGGTGAGGTATATCAGAAGAGGAAGATTGGGGAGGGAGAGGTTTGAGGGAAACGTGAGAGAAAATGAATGTGATATCTCTCAATTTTTTAAGATATCAAAAACGATAAAAAAAAGAAAGTAAAGTACTGATATCTAGGATATCACTTTCATATCCATATACTCTATTACGAAACATGGATATCGGATATGTGATATCCATACCCATATCGCATATCACGATATGAAAAATGAACGGGCCCTTAAAGGTGTATCATCTACAAATCATTTTTCCAAACCCCTAAGTTAGAAGAGCTTATAACTCTTAGATTAAAATAATTAAGGTATGTAATTTGTTCAGATTAATCCATCAAGATAAATTTCATCGTTAAGAAACAGAATTAACTCTTGATTATGCATTTTGGTTTCAAGTAGTAGTAAGGGTGGGTATAAATTCCGGGTAATCCCGTCTCGGTTCCGTCCCGATTCCGAGCTGATTGGAATTTGAAAAAAAAAATGTATATTGTCCCGTGAAAAATTTGTGGGATGGGACGCGGGACGAAAGTTTTCCATCCCGGTCAATCTCGTCCCGTCCCGCATATATATAAATAGTATTTTAAATATTGTATAGATAAATTATATATATGTTATAATTTTATGTTGATAAGAATTATAAAGTAATAAAGTACTAAAAGAATGTTATCTTTCGTAAACTATCTATTGTGATTGACATGTAAAATAATGTTATATTTCATGAAGTATCATTATTGTAGTGTAGTGCTAGTTTTTTTTAATGTAAATAGATAAGGCATACTTTGTATAACTTGTATTCATTTTGAATGTATTAACTATTAATGTAGGTCTCTTTCGGTATCAAGTTTTTTTTTTAATCATTTGTGTCTTTAAACATATATGAGAGAGTCATAATGTTGAATATAGTCGGTGTATAATTCTTTCGGGATTAGGTTTGTCTCGTCTCATCCCGCCCCAAATGGAACAAGCCCGCGTTTGACAAAAAAAAAAAAAGTTGTGAATCTCATTCTGTTACATGCCCATCACTAAGCATTAGCACATAGTTTGGTAAATATGAACAATGACCTCTTAATTACATTTGGTAATCAAGATGCAATAAACCAAGTTATGTTAGGAAAGAATAATAATAATATCAATTATATGATATTATGTCAAAATATTATATTAGTATTTATTTCAATATTATTTGTTACCTAGTTTAACTTATCATATCTTAAATATTATGTCTTTAATAATTTTTTGTAATCCTATAAATAGGATACCATAACATTATTGTATTTGCGTGGTTCTTTTCCACCATTTGCGCGGGTTCTCAAATGCTAACATCTATCAAGTTATGCGTCGAAGTCCATTTGGTAATCAAGATGAATATATCACCTGAATTATCTAAGTTTACAAGTTTCAAGAATCGTCAAGAATTCTAGTAGCCTCGTAGCTAAAGCTTACAATGTATATCACCTAATAGACCAAGCCTGCAGAAGAGGTAAGAAGAACCATGAAAAAACTGTAAATCAGATGTAAATCACAAACAAATGGAACAATTTTGTCGGAGGGAGCAAAGTTGCCGGAGAGTAGCGTAATTAGGGGACCGAAGAAGGAGGGGAGCAGGTCCTCAGGGATGGAGAGCGACAAATATGGAGATGCGTCGAGCACCTTCGCCTACCAATGAAAAGTGGCATTCAACCTATTTTAAGTTTAGGGTTAGAGTGCTTGCGCTATGAACCAACGCTCTAAGAAACTATTTAAAACAGGCGTCAACATCTGACACTGACTGTTTTTAAAAAACGCAAGCATTGACGCCTAGAGCCAGTGTCGAAACTTTTAAGGCAGTGTATTCAATTCAGATTTTTTAAAGATTTTGACTCATTCTTAATAATTATAGAATTTAATTCTATATAGAGTCAATATTCTTTGAAAATCTCATGTGTTGGGGGAAACTTCTATAGAGTTTAGGTATGTATATAAGTAATAAAGAATCCTATAAAATCAATAAAATAATAGATTCTTTAAAAGTTAACAAACTTTTAAATACCATAGGAATTTTATGGAAAAATTTAAATCCTAATTGAATACTACAAAGATTTATATGAACTTTTAAAAATCTATATTAAATATCCATAAACTTTTAAACTCCAAAAAATTCATGTAGAATCTTAATTGAATAAACCCCAAATTGTGACGCCGCTCGTTGAACGCCATCGGATTGCGAAATTTTTTGTTGTTAATAAAATGAATACCGTGTATTCAACTTTTTCGTTATATATATATAATATAAAGAAACAATTTGGTTTACTAGGATTTTTCTACTTTTGTGTTTAGTAAATGTACCCCTTGAGAGAAGAGTGTGTAGAATTTGAAAATAAATACAAAAAGTTGGGGTATATTTACTTAATTGAAACATTAAAAAAGACTAGTTACTACTCTAGTTTTTCAAAAAGGCCTAGTTACCAAAATTGCCCTATATATAACACTCAGTTAGAATATGATTAAAAAATACTTTTCCTAATACGTAAAAGTTAAATTGCTTTAAAATTGTCTTTCTTAAAAGGTAGTAATAGATTATCTATATCAAAGATGGGTTAATAAAATATTAAATGCTACTAATCTTTATGCCAATAAACTCATTGACTAGTATACGAATGCTTTCTTATTTTAATTAGGTGACCTACATGTTAGGCAACTTTCAGCTGGAACATACCAAGTATTATATATTTACTTGATTTTTTGGGTGAGAATTTGGGTTTATTGTATTTACTTGATTAATTAAGGGCTTTTTGGAAGGAAAAAAAAAACTTAATTAGGGTGGGCAATGCTACGTTGATTCGTCGGTGATTTGCAATATGCCGTAAACGGCGGGGCAGCCATTAACTCGCCCTCACTTTCACAAATTTAGGGATAGTGTCTCAAATCTCAATAACATAGAAATCGTCGATTAATAACATTGATATTATTTGACCACATAAAAAATGCGAAGCGATCAAAGTTAGTCGAAGGTGGAGACGGAACGCAAAGGATTAGGATTAGGATTGTGTCCGGCTTAAAAAGGAATAAGTATTAGATGGTTGATGAAATGAGTTATAGTTCATCTTGTATGACGTGTTGATATTGGGCAACAGATTAAGAGGATGTATTCAATTAAGATTGTAGAGGAACATTTTGGACTTTAAAAGTCTATTGAAATTTAATATAAAATTTTAAAAGTCCATATAAATCTTTTGGTATTCAATTAAAACTAGTTTAATCCCCGCACCTTGTGCGGGTTTTATTTAAAATAAAAAGTATTTTATTGTTATTTTTATGTATTATGTACCGCATATTTATTTATAGTACATTTAGTTCAGGTTAAATTGACTTAAGAACATAAAATTTTATGTTTTAATATCATCATGAACAATGTTTTTCTAATAATACAATATTTATTGAGAGTGATTTGATTCCTATAAAATTGTTAATTTAATAATAAAAGATTTTTTGGCTTAATTTATACTATAGAAAAATTGTCACACAAAATAGAGTCGTTCGAACTAACGTGAGTTGGTTCCTATAAAATTGTTAATTTAATAATAAAAGATTTTTTGGATTAAAAATAAAGATTTATTGGTTTTAATTGTGGGAGCTACATTTCAAAAATATTGCATCAACAACGCGCCACGTCATCAACTTGTGCTCTGTTTTAGTATGTATAATAGATATAAAATTTTCCATAAAATTTTCCTGGTATTTAAAAGGTTTGTTGTTTTTAAAAGAATTTATTATTTTATTGATTTTGTAGGATCCTTTATTACTTATATACATACCTAAACTCTACAAAAGTTTTTCCACAATACATAAGATTTTCACGGAATCTGTATTGACTCTATATAAAATTAAATTATATAATTATTAAGAATCAGTTAAAATCTTTAAAAGTCTGGATTGCATACACCCCAGGAGTTTGAAACTTACCTCTCGCATGCACTCCTTTTTATTTATCTAATAATATAATAGATGCTTACAAATAGATGATATGTGTAAGTAAATTTTTTTTGAGCCAAAGAAATAAAAGATTTTATATATATAGTCTTCTTTCTTTACCCTCTTGATTATAATTTATTTTTTTAAATAAGGTTACTAATTATTCTCTATTAACCGTTAAATAAAAAAAAATATTAGCTTCTCCTTCAATCGTGGGCAGTTCATCCTCCATTCCTCCTTATTGTTTCCGAAAAAACATTGATGTCTAATTTCTTCACTTCTATTTTGGATCGATCGTTGCTACAATTCAATTTGTTTGACTTTTGGGTGTAAATCGACTTATCTTCATCCCATATGCGTCGGTTATTGAGTTTATCCTTTCTTATGTAGCCGGCAACGAATATTCATCCTTTTTTTCCGTTTTGGGTAACATTTGGTTGACAACTTTAGTGATTTGAGTAGTTGGTGTTGTCAATGTAATGTGTGTAGATTTTACAAATCTCTCATACATAATTTTTATCAACCGCAAACAATACGTTGCCGCAAAGTACATCTTCGTATCAGAATTTTGGTAGTGAAAAATTCCAGTTTATGTTCTTGGTAAGTAGTATATCTTAATTGTGTTTTGAATTTTATGTAAACTCGTACGAATGTGTACGTTTTGATTTTTTTACACAGTTTTACGGCCGTTGTGTACTTTATCTTGTTACATTTGTGTTGCACTTTGTACAATATGTATTTGCTATATCGAACTTATGTTCGATGACTATTTTGTGTACATATATGTAGAGTGATATACTAACCTTTTTCTGAATTTGTAATATACGCATATTGTGTACGTACAAGAGATATTATGAATTTTGTGTGTTTATGTATTAATTTAAACACATAACTCGATCTCCGAGTAAATTGGTTTATGTGATGTTCTATATTATGTACGTTGCTGCATATTCTCTCTTCAATTATGTGTGTTTATGTATCAAAACACTTGTTATGCATTTTTTGTTTCTAGCACGTTTGTATCTACAATTTGTACATTTATATATAAATTATGTATTCTTTGTATTTATGTATCACTTTATTCCTAATTTGTATTCCTAATTTGTGTACCAATTGGTTTTTGTAAGTAGAAGAAGACGAAGATTGCAGACGACGAGCATAAAGTTGAAGACGACGGTTGAAGATGAAGTTCGAAGAGTCGGGTTCTTTGTCGACGATGATAAGGCGGTTGTATTGATTCCGAAATTTCAGCTATCGATTGATGCAAAATGCTCAAACATATATGGGAAATCTTCAATATTCGGTTACCAAAAAACTTTAAACGGTTTCTCTTTTTATTTTTTTTTTACAGTTTATTATATCCAATTTTATTTAACTACGCGACTTCCTTAAATTATATCAGTCTTAATCACCAATTTTATCTTTGTTTTTATTTGTTAAATTATAGGGGTTGACTTAGTATCGATGATACAAAATGTGTCTTACTACAACAATATTCTCTAAAGATTTTTAGTCCGGTCATTAGGCGCGTTGAGAAGGTGAAAAGGGTGGTGATTATAATTCCTATTAGGCGCGTTGGGTAATTTTGGTAACTAGGCCTTTTTGAGAAACTAGAGTAGTAATTAGGTTTTTTAATGTTTTAATGAAGTAAATATACTCCAACCTTTTGTATTTATTATCAAACTCTACACCCTCTTCTCTCAAGGGGTACATTTACTAAACATAAATTAAAAAAAAACCTAATAAACCAAATTGATCCTCGTTATTTTTTTCCACATTTTTCCTTCTTTTATACAAGGGTGTGGTCCCACTACGTGTGAGAGCGCAATTACAATCCGCATGAGAGGCGCAACCCTAATGTGATTGATATTCACATTCATATTGGGACGTAAATGACGTAATGAGCTTGGGTATATAACAATTCCGATTAATAATTGAAAGAGATTTTAAATAGAGGTCACTCGAAAAACTCGAGCTTATGGGAGTTGAAATTTATTATAGCTAAAACTTATACCTGTTTAAATCCGGACAACCTTCCCGGTCCGGAAAAAGGGTGGGTATGAACATGGGAACAAGCCCGCCGGGCCGGATCCGGACAAGGACATAGGCCCGACCGGGCTGAAAAGGCTGGTAAATAAATTAAAAAACTAAAAATAAAAATATTATAGTATAATTATTATAAATATTAAGTATTAAAATAAAATATGTAGTAGGATTATAATAAATTTAATGTATTTTACATAAAATATCTTAAATATAATTTGTTTTTGAAAAAAATAAATTAAAAACATTTTTTAATAATATTTTTTTTAAAAGTAATTAAAAAACCGGCGAGCCCGCCCGTCAGCCCGGCCGGTTCCAACTAAACGGGCACAATATTTTAGCCCGAACCCGGCCCGGATCCGGATATGAACAGGTCTACAAAATTGAATCATCTTCGATAGCTAAGTTAATTGAACTAATTTTTTATATTCTCGATGGATATTTGAGAGAAAAGATTTATTGTAGCTTATGTAAATACCAAAAAAAAAACTGACGTTTATTTTATTTTTAATTATTTGTAGTAATATTTTATTTATAATACATATTAAATAAGTTATCGGAAACTATGTAAACTTTATTACATAACTTAACAAATGAGAGAAACTTAATTAATCTTTTATAAGCTTTAATAAACATTCACAAATGAGAGAAGTAGGTAGCTCATGTCCAGAGGATGAGTATTAAACGCAAGGGTCATGACTCATGGGTTTAATATCCCAACAAGAACTACAAAACCAAATGTCATCACCATGGTACACGTGGCATGACTAATCTCTTATTGGGCCTACATGTTAGCTGACATTCCGGCCCAAAAGTGCAATAGACCAGCCCAATTAGTTACAACTTGGGCCCAAAAACAAGCAATAATGATTAAGCAATCTTGTACGGAACTCACCGCTTTCACTCGCCGCAAAGAGATCATTCTCTTCATTCCCCAAAAGTACCATACTATCTACTTCCATCAATGTTTAAACCTATATTAAGTGAAATGCACGCAAATCTCGTATAATCAAATGTCAAACTAAATGAATCGATATTTATATCAAATCAAAATACTAAAGTTAAGTAACGATTCATATTTACCAACGTAAATTTTGCCGTTTGCATTTTCATATCGAATACTTCCTGTACATGACCACTCCCTTAAAAAAAACTTAAAAATTAGTAAATCGAAATAATTTTGATTTTATGGTAAAGTGTAGGTCTTTCAATACGGAGAGTTGTGATTTCATATATGTTCGATAAAAAAAAAAACGTAGGTATTTAAAAATTTAATCTAGTTAAAGCTTATACAAAATTTAATCTTCAATAACCTTGAACAAAAAATTACAAATTATTATTATTTTTAATAATCTCACATACAATTTTATCCCTCTTTCAAGTTACATTGCCATATTGGTCATTTAACACGAGTCACAACTAACAATTAATATCACATTAATAGTCCACCAATTAACATTAAACGAGACATTTATAATTCAATTCAATCAGAAGGCGCGTGCATAAAACCGCTAAAACGAGCGCGTAAGACAGGCCAAGAACAGATACGTTTGGTAAGAAAACAAAATCATTGCAAGAAATAACAGAGAACAGTCACTTTCAACTGCCAGCCCCCACCACATGCCACTCAATTCACTAAACGCCATGCAAACTTTGCAATCCCCATCTCTTCCATCACCAGACACAATCTCCCCCACCTCAATCACCTTCTCTATTAATGCAGATTACAACTCGATTTTGATTTCCTAGCAGTACCCACAAAAAATCCATCGCTAAAACGCCTCAATTTCGCCGGAAAATGGCTCCGCCGGAAGGATTTCTTGTTCCGGCGGACGAGCAACCGTTGGTGATCAAGAAGATGCTGGTTTCTCGGAGTTGGATTGTGTTCGATGAAAATGGAGGAACAGAGGTGTTTGATTTTGATAAGTACGCAATTATGCGGCGCGTGAAGATTCCTGCTCGTGATCTTAGGATTCTTGATCCTCTGTTGAATTACCCTTCTACTATTCTTGGAAGGGAACGTGCAATTGTGCTTAATTTGGAGGTCAATTTTCAGTCAAACCCTTTTTCTTTCTGTCTGTAAAAAAAATCCTATTTTGTTGTTGAATTTCTCTTTTGAATGTGGGTTTTTGAGGGTTTAGCATATCAAAGCAATCATCACAGCTGAAGAGGTTAGTTTGTAATTGTAATCTGTTGATTTCAAATTCTTGTGCTGCGATTGCAATTGTATAAGAATTTTGCTGTTTGCTGAATTTTAGGTTTTTCTTAGAGACCCTTTGGATGATGATGTTTCACCGATTGTGGAGGAGCTGCAAAGGCGTCTGGTTCCTCAAGATGCCGATTTAGACGGCCGTGGAGAGGAAGAAGAGCAACCGGGTAACCGGAATTATATCCAAATTGGTGAAGAAAATGGTGGGTGATTTGGATGAGGATAGGCTTTAGCCATTGTTGAGGGGATTGTTTGTTAATGAAGAATATGTGTATTTTGTGTGATGCTGTTGGTGTAGATTTTCCATTCGAGTTCCGAGCTCTAGAGGTAATGCTGGAGAGTATCTGCAGTTTCTTGGATGCCAGGACAACCGAGTTGGAGACGGCAACTTACCCTGCTTTAGATGAGCTCACTGCTAAGGTATGATCATGATTTCCAATTATCTGTTCTTATTAAGGCAAAAAATGATGTTTACTGTTAAAGATATTGACATATGGTCCCTTCTTGCATTTATAATATAGCATTATGTAATCTGACCTGTTGGACCATCTGATGAAAACTTATGGACCATTTTGTTCTAAGAAATTGAGATATGGTTCTTGACAGATCAGCAGCCGTAATCTAGACAGAGTACGAAAATTGAAGAGTGCAATGACAAGGCTGACAAATCGAGTTCAAAAGGCACATACATGCTTAGATTTCTTTAGTTTGAACTTCAGGATTTTTTTTAAAAGTTTGCTGATGTTACTCTTGATTGGTTTTTAGATACGAGACGAGCTTGAACAACTTTTGGACGACGATGATGACATGGCGGATCTTTACTTATCCAGAAAACTTAACAGCAACTCTTCATCTGTTTCCAGCCCTTCAATTTCAAACTGGTATCCCATCTCTCCTGCCACAGCTACAATAGTATCGAGAGCTAGCCGAGCTAGTGGTATCACAGCACACGACGAGGAGAATGATATTGAACAACTTGAGATGTTGCTTGAGGTTAATACACTAATACAGTACTGATTTCAGTTTGTTTAATTACAAAATATAGTAGTTGAAAACTTTTCTAATTACAAAATTCCAGGCTTACTTCATGCAAATTGATACCACTTTAAACAAGCTGAACACTGTAAGTTTATAGCTGCTTGTAAACATGTATTGTTTATCTTATGAATGTTAAAAACTCGGCTAAACGGAATTTTGTACTTGTGTTGATTTGCAGCTTCGTGAATACATAGACGACACAGAGGATTACATCAACATTCAGGTAACACAAACAAATTAGATTTTTATATCTAATTATAGATCAGTTAGTTTTCTATTGGTAACAAGTTAACTGTCTACGATTTCTATGCATATTGCAGCTTGACAGCCATAGAAATCAGCTGATTCAGGTACGAGAAAACCAATCGATTTGAATCTTCTTATACTATAGATGTATTTTGAGCTTCTAAATGCTGATAAGTAATTTTTTCAGCTTGAACTTTTTGTAAGCTCTTCGAGTGTGTGTTTGTCGTTGTACTCGTTGGTGGGCGCCATATTCGGCATGAACATCCCATACGAATGGCGAGAAAACCATGACCACCTCTTCAAATGGGTACCTTCTTCGAAGCTTTTCCCTTTATATATATATATTAACAAAAAACAATGATTTTACTCAATATTGCTGCAATGTTTGTTGGAGAAACTGTTGTAGGTGGTGATCGTTACAGGGTTGGCATGCGGATTCCTCTTCGTGTCGATAATGGCGTACGCTCGGTACAAAGGGCTTCTTCTGTCTTAGCATATTGAACATTGAAGACCATATTCAGGGAGTTGAAGAATGAATGAATGAATATATGCAGTGATGTGCAATGCTGAAGAGCAAAATGCCTTCAGCTCTGTTGGAGTATTTGCCAATTTGGGCTTTTTATTTTAATTTGGTGGGTCAAGAATATCAATTCATTTTTCGTAAGTATCCAAATTGGGAGTATTCTCTCAATTGGGCCTGAAGCCAATACAACATGACCTAGTTTGAATGTGAATTGTCATGCCCAATAAGTGTCCAGAACATTGTTAATTCTCCCAGAAATCAAATATTTGTTTCCCACATCGTAAGTATATCAAAGCAGAGAGTATTATATAAAGATGAAGCTAGAGACTAACAGGCACGACCTTACTTGAACAGGATCTGTTCTATAGGCTCGTACCTCTGAATCCTTATGTTCTAAGGAGACAGGAAACCAAGTTTGGTTGATGACTCGGTGCCATGGGACTTAAGCGTGATTAACGGCATCCCGTGGCTGTGGTCATGGCTAGCTGTAGAGGATCGTCCTTGTTTCATATTGAGTCAAGGTGGTCACATGGTTGTCTGACAAACTCTCTTCTTCTTTTCCTCTTTCGTTTTTTTTTTGAGTATTTTATCCTGAAATGGAGTGCTTTCTTTCGTATTTGGGCCGGAAGCCCATACACCATTAACAGATTTGAATGTGATTTACTTGTGTAACCAATATGTGATATTGTGGGATCACATTGATAAGAAACATCATGTAGTATAATATATATGTGTTTATTTTGGTAGAAAGTATAATATATATGTAAGATCGATATGTAAAATCGATAGTACATAAGGTAAGCGAGCTACTTCTCATATTATCAACTGAGTTTATGATGAAAACTTCATCATACTTACGTGTCTGATTCGGACCCGACATACACATGTGTGACAAGATCCTCCGGTTATATCTGATCCGTCGGAATTTCACGTACCGAAACAAATTTGATGATGCCACGTAAGAGTTAGGAGGCAAAGAGGCGACGTTAGAAAGAGAAGATGAGCAATCGATATAATATGAGTTTTGTTTGTGTGTTGTTGTCATGTGATTACATATCTTGTCTTGCGATTATTGTAAGAGAATGCAGACAAAGTAAGTCCACTAAGGTCGGGACATTGTTGTTGGGATTGCGTAGGTAGGAGCTCCATGCACGTTGCTGCTCTTCTGTCTCCTCCAATCCCAATGCAATTCTCCATTATTCTCGATTCTTTTGCTTTTTTCCCCTCTCTTTATACTGCAATTACTACAAAGTAATTCCCCCATGCAGTTGCAGTTGCACACCAACTTTAAACGTTATCATTCTTCCATGGCCCGATATTCCGCCAAAGTGCATTTTCATCCATCGCCATCACACACATGTTCTTTACATTTTTATAATTCACCCCTAATCATTGTGTTTATATGGGCTTTATTATCGATACGTTTTCTTCTTCTGAACAATATCCTGGATTTATGTTGTTTTAGTGGATGAAGCTATCTAGCTAGCTAGGTTTCTCCAATGCCATTTGTTGCACCGAAGAAATGACGAAAGGATTTTGTAGAGTATGATGTATTGTATTGTATCATGAACCATTGTTCTATGCCCAACAAATATATATTAGAGTTCTATGATTTAGATATCTTTTTGGCCTATCAATACCTTCGTTGATATTGTAACTAACATCACAAAATATAGTGTAAAATCTTGACTTATGATGCTTTTGGACGTAGTCATAAATTAATGCAAACTGGTTAACCAATTCTCGTATTTCTATTTCTCTTTATAGCATTGTAATCTCTTGATTGCAAAATTACGCTACACGGTTGATACATACATTAAATTTCCGTTCTTATAATTTAGCATTATAAAACATCATTTATTACCCACCTCTCCCCCCCTCTCTCTCTATATATATAGGAATCAATTTTGGGTGGAACCATTTCTAAGGTGAGAAATGAGAACATATCTCGATCGTTGGATGAATAAAAATTAACGGTTGTGGTAAAAAATAAATTTATATCAATTAAAAATAAACAAGAATCCGATGTTTATAGGTTTGTTTGAGTTAAATTAATGAACACGAGCGTTCATACGCACAAGCTTTCAATCACATAAGTAGTTAAATAAATACATGTACATGATAGATTAACTATTTATTTTTATGAGCACGAGCGTTCATGCACAATGTTGATGAGAAAAAAACGAAAAACGAATCTAAACCCGAAAACAAGCATCATGAACATTATGTTCATGCATGGTGGTCTGATGATCGAATTCTACAATAAGCGTGTGCTTAAATGATTAATATTGGATGAACATGGACAAATA
This sequence comes from Fagopyrum esculentum, assembly GCA_033239045.1. Lineage (NCBI taxonomy): Eukaryota > Viridiplantae > Streptophyta > Magnoliopsida > Caryophyllales > Polygonaceae > Fagopyrum > Fagopyrum esculentum. The sequence goes on from BSUD01000001.1 coordinate 162,003,917, forward strand.
AAATTGTCTTGCCCAAACAACACAACTTATTATTTTTTTAAATGATGAACTTGTTAAATGCATAGAACCCATAATAAATAACTAATTATCGTTGATTAGAATGTAATATATTTTTGATATTGTGGTATAAAGTTATCAAATTTAAGCTTTATAGTAACATTCAATCTATAACGTTCATTTGTTAACTTAAACCGTATTTAGAGGTTCTTATTTATTACCGTAAGAATAGTTCTTTTCAAAACTTGACCCTTATATAATCATATTATTTTTATTACTAATTGATTAATTTTAAATAAAATATCTTGTTGAGTTTGTATATATTATAAACGACTTGTATTTTTATTTAACCCACCATAATCTATCGATCATAGTACTCTATATTTGACCCACCATAACCCATAGGTCCATAGTCTATCAATTACTAATCTATTAGTTCTTACACACGATATATATATATATATAGAAGATCATACGAGAACACCCCTAACGTGTATACATGAAAACAGATTCGTAATTATTATTGGTTTTGTTACGAATGTGTCATATCGTTTAATGTATTATTCGTAATTATTGTTGGTTGAGTGAATTATTCGTAGTTATTGTGGTTATTCCTAATTATTATTATTCGTAATTATTTTTAATTATGATATCTACACTAAATCTCGACCCTTAATATTCATCATCCGACGGTCTAAGATTGTTCTCATGTATACACGTTAGGGGTGTTCTCATGAGAAGCACACCCTATATATATATATAGTATAGATCCTATGAAAATACCCCCTAACGTGAGAACATGAGAACAAATTCGTAATTATTATTAGTTTTGTTACGAATGTGTCATATCGTTTAATGTATTATTCGTAGTTATTGTTGGTTGAGTGGATTATTCGTAGTTATTGTTGGATTCCTAATTATTATTAATTATGATATCTACTCTAAATCTCAACCCTTAATACTCACCATCCAACGGTGTATGATTGTTCTCATGTTCTCACGTTAGGGGTGTTCTCATGGGAACCACACCATATATATATATATATATCTTGACTCATGTAAACAACTCTTATCATGTGAACGTGTAAACACCAAATATATGTGAGTATACCGCCGAATATATAGATTCAGGTCCGGCGAATCTTCTTCCATTAATAACACGATTTTTTTTATCCTTTAATATCCCCTAATCGCAACCATCTATTTAACGATATTAGACATGAAAATAATTTAATTATTTATATTTTTTTCATTCGTCTTAACCAATTTTATTCCTTTTCCATTCCACCATTTCGATGAAACCAATTTTTAAATTGGTTTCATTCGTCTTAACCAATTAAGGGGATACCTCCCAATACCAACTAACACTTAAAGAGTTTAGCACCACAACCACTATACTAGCTAACTGAGTATTGGTCCGTACTTAGGTTTTACATAGGGATGAACATGAAGGTAGTGAAGAACATACCTAGTAGTACTATGGTAGTGGTGCATGTATATTATATAAAGTAGTTTGATTTTGCATGTGCCTAAAAAGCATGCAAAATTCTCCACTTTCTCTTCTCTCAAAAAATAGGCCCATATGCAACAAAAGAGCGCAAATATCCTTCCTCTTTATTCAAAAGCAATTGCTTGGATCATTGTGAAACAAATTATATTTCAACTCCATAATCTTTTTGGGATCAACTTAAAGGATCATTAAAAGATTGTTGATTGAGACCAAAAGAGTCACTTAATTCGGACTATCTTTTATGATCATTGTGCTTAATCATTCCCTTCACATTATAGCTTTTCATCCACATCATTTTTTTCACTTAGATTCTCTACATTTTAAGGAATTATGTTGCCAAAACTAAAAATTAAATAAAGTTGGACAAATGATTTTATTTTGTGGAAATAAACTAGATTCTTGTGTCATTAATAAACTCATGTGCAATTTAAAATCTTGAAATTATTAGAGTTAAGCTGAAATTTTATTGATAAGTGAAGTTCAAATTATTGGAAATGATCTTATTATTTTTTTCATAATAAGTTTGATGGTTGTTCGTAAGATCGTAAGAATGTAGTTTATTGTAGTTGATTTACGTGTACATATAATTTAATAAGTTTGATGGTTATATTGTATCATAGATACAATATAAACTGATTTCAATACCAAATGTACATAATGACGATGTTTGACAATGATGAAAGTTTCTCTGTGAAAAAAATGGTGGTTATTCCTCTCAAATCTTTCACGATCGTTATTTATGACGCACATTGAAAGAAATAGAGATCGGGAGAAAATGTCTCCTTAATTATAGGAAACAAATATCCTTTTTTTTATTTAATTACAAATCAACCAAAATAATTATGAGAGAGATCTTATTAATTTTAGAAAGATATTCCGTTATTGAGTAATTTATCTTTTCTGAAAAATTGAAAAGGACCTATTATGTTCTCATTAACACAAAACTGTCTAGTAATTCTACATTGATACAATATCTACCTACTTACTATTTTACTCGGTTTGATATTAGTTTTTATGATATAATTTTAGAAATTTAATTCTACGCAAAATATTGAAACAAAAAAAAAAGTTAATTTCACACAAAATATTTTTCCCTAAAAAGTTAATTCTACACAAATATTGAAACTAATTTTTTTTAACTAAATATTTTGTTAATTATTGTAATTATTGTGTTTCACTATTGATGCAGCAGTGACTTAAGTCAACCAGTAGGGCCCCTATCTTCTGTAAATCTGTAATCCACCGACGTTAACGTGTCATACTTTCATCCTACGGTGCACACTGGACATTCTCTCCTCCACGTGTCTTATTCTAATTGGCTACTTTTGTAACGGCTAACGAGCTGGTCTTCAGTGGGCCCCATAGGTCGGACAAGTTTTTCACGAAGCCTACTTACTCCCTACCGGCCTATGTGCATAAACCTCTAGAAATTAAAAAATTAAAATAAATCAATACTCAGTTGGTCTAGTGGGATGCGGTAATGGACTTATTAAGTGGTTACTTTGCAATCGAATCGGAAATTACTTACCAACCTTTCAAAAAAGAAAAATTAAAATAATATTACCTTTGTTTTATAATTTTTTTAAATGAGGTTGGACCTCAAAGAAGTTATATACTCTACGTATAATTTATGGTGAGTACGCTAATTAATGTTCCTAAAAAAATAAAACGGTTAAGTATTTTTTACTATGTTTTCTATAAAACATATGTATTAAAAATATCTAAGCTTGGTTAAACAATTTATCGATTACTTTATCAATGTTTTAATAATATAAAATAACCTGTCTAAATGAGTTGAAGTCCTGAAGTAATCCGACTAAAATAACCCGAGAATCATAACTAAATGTTCTAATGCTAATTGTGTTCAACGAATAAATTGCTATATATCTCACTTTTTAGGTTCAAAATCTTAACTTATACATTTTACTAGGAAAGAGTAGTAAAAAAGTGTTTTTCAGAAAACCGATATGCGAAAAATTTAAAAATCGCATATGAGACAAACTTGAATCAAAATAACCCGCACTAAAAATGACTGCACATGATAAAAAAACATCGACGGTCAAAAGTAAAACCGACATAAAATGATTATATAACCGAATTTTAAAAACAAATAAACCCAATCTGGCCTGCACCAATTATTATACCCGACCTAAATCGGTCATGCACTAATACATTCATAACTCCTTGATAGATAATCAATATATCAAAATATGTCCAACATCGGTTGTTTGGGAACAATAGGAATACGATAGAGTCCATTTCATTCAACTTCGTCCCGTAATCCATCCATATAAAGTTATTTTTTTTCATTTATAAATTTTATCCTTCTTCGAACCCCAATATCATCCTTCGACCTTGTATATAAGCATTTTATATGCATTTTTGTAATAATGGGCTTGCAAGGATACAAATATTTTTATTCTTGTAACATTCAAAAGTACACTAGCATATATTTGGTAATTAAATGATTCAAAGTATTATATTTATCTGATAATTTGTTGTCATTTAATGGTAATTATTGTTGTAGATTGAATGCACACATGTACATTGCTTCAAGGTGTGTGGGGCCGGGAATTATGTTTGTGGGTTTGTAGGTGCAGCTAAAGTCAATGTAACAATTTACTTTTTTTAAATATCCTTATTATCCAATAATTAGTTTACTAATGACAAATTAAGTAGAAAGCGGCATGAAGATGGTTTATGTCTTCATTTTGGACCCACTTCAAAAATATGGTCACATAGATAGATAACTGCACTAGATCTCAACTCTATTTAGGAGAAGATCGGTGAAATAAGATACCTTTTGGACTAGTAGTTCCATCCTCGTCCTTATACTAGCTAGACTAATCAAATTTCGTGTATTTTTTTGACGATACACAATATTTAATACACATTTTTAATACATAATTTTAATTATACAATATCCGTACACAATTTCAATTACATAATGTTAATACATAAAACACAAATATCAGCTACATAAAATGCATTGGACATACATATTCAATTACACAATTTTAATACGTAAAAGACTTGTATAACCAAACCTTGTGTAAATGACGAATTTGTGTAACCAAACATTGTCAAAATGACAGACACTAGTACTACATAAACGTAATCGTTATGTAGAAAGTGCCTACTTAATCAACTCACTCTCCATTTATTTAGTGAAAATTTCAGAAAATTTTCTACCGTTTAATTAACTGTGAAAAATATCCTGAAATTTTAAATAACTAAAATGAAACTAATTATGATGTTACTTGTAAATACTAATCTATATATTGTTAAAAATACATTTATGGTAAACTTATTGTGATAAAAGGTACTTAATTTCTATTTACCCAAACAATGAACTCAATACAAACTTATTACGAATGCAAGTTTTGGACGCAATGCGTCTCCTGAACACATTCTATATGCGTCCCATACGGTCGGTTTTGGCCAAAATTGGTCAATTTTGAGGGATGAACGGCCACGTGTGCCTCAAATATATAGGGTTTGAGTTTCAGGCACACTACACCTCCGTAATGCGCATACGATCCATTTTCACGATCTTTTCGCGCTAGATGATTGGTCGTAACTCGTTGAATAAAGATATTCATATGTATATTAGTTTTATACTCAAAATTATCCAAAAAATAAGTTAATTTTCTCTAATTTTTTTCATCCATTTATATAAATTAGCACACCTATTTTCTCTGTCTATCCATATACAATTCTGAATCCCATATCTTCTCTATGTGTGTTGAATTTTGGAACTTTTCTCTATTCAACTTGACCAATGTTTTTGTTTTTTTCTCCATTTGATTCCCTTTTATTTTATTGTATTTTTTCACTTTGAGGTTGCCGAGGGAGCAAATAGAAAAGCAAAAGATTGAAGAGATATGAGAGCTCAGCTGAGCTGCAGTGAGTTTTCTTTTCTTTTGGTCGCGTGAAGAGACTACTACCAAAGCGAAAGCCAAAGTCTTTTAAAGTCTTCTCGTTCACACCTCCCAAATCTTTCAAATTTCAAAGCCAATCCCATAGATGAGAGAATCTAGGGTTTGACAGGAAAAAAAGGGCACCAAAGGTCTGTTCTTTGAGCTCATCTTTCTTTAACTCTTTTCTCTTCTTACCCGATTAGCTGCAATTTGGATTTTTAGGCTTTGATTTCTTTGTGGGTATCTCTCATCTTTTTCCCTACATTTGAATCTGATATTCTTAGTCTCATGCTAAGGACAAGTTGAAAACTTTGAGTTGAAAAATCAAGAGAATGGAGTTTCTTGCCTTCTATTTCTGTTTAAATCCTTAGTTTGATTTTCTATGTTGGTGTGTTCCATTTCTTCCCTGTTGGGCCAGGAATAGTATTTTAGGGTTCCTAAGGATTTGATTTGATTAGATTAGATTCAGTAATTTTAGAAGATGGAAGGAATTGAAGAAGCTAACAAGGCAGCTGTTGAGAGCTGTCATAGGGTAGTTAGCCTCTTGTCCCAACCACAAGATCAAGCTCAACTTAGAACTTTAATGGCTGAAACTGGCCAAGCAGTTACCAAATTCAAGAGGGTTGTGTCTCTTCTTAACAATGGTGTAGGCAATGCAAGGTTTAGGTTAAGGAAAACAGGGACCCCTTTTCCCCAAAACATATTCCTCGAAAGCTCAATTGGTAGCAAATCTAATGAATCAACCAAGCAACCTCTTCAGCTTCTGCAAACCAACTTTAATGAAAGTAGAAATCATGAAAATGGTTCAGCAACTGGGAAGAGTTCTCTGTGTTTGGGCAATTACCCGTCTCTCGAGTTGAGTTCGAGTGGAAAATCTCCGCTTCAACTTGCTCATCCGGCTTCATCTTCACATTACCAGCTCTTTAAAAAACAGCAAGAGCATCTTCAGCATCAGCAGAGGTTTAAAGAACAGCAAGAGCATCTTCAGCATCAGCAGAGGCTAATTCTTCAAGGACAGCAATTAAAGCATCCTTCTGAGCTTTGGTATCGAAAGAGCAACAGCGGAATAAGTCTTAATTTTGATAGCTCTACTTGCACGCCTACTATGTCATCCACTCGGTCCTTCATATCTTCGCTGAGTTTGGATGGAAGTGTGGCTAACTTGGATGGTAACGCGTTTAGCTTAATACGAGCAACACAGTCATCTGGCCAGAATTCAAATCAGCATAAAAAGAGATGTAGAGGGCAAGATGGGACAATGAGATGCGCGAGCAGCGGAAGATGTCATTGCTCTAAGAAGAGGTTAGATATGTAAAATTCAGTTCAATCTACTTCTTTGTGTGCAGTTTTATTACTTGATCTAAGAAGTTGTAATTCTATTATGTTTTACAGGAAACACAGGATTAAGAGATCAATTAAAGTTCCTGCCATAAGTAACAAGGTTGCGGATATTCCACCAGACGAGTATTCATGGCGAAAGTATGGACAGAAGCCAATTAAAGGCTCACCACACCCAAGGTAAATAAGATTTCAATTTGAGAATGATAGTTCAACAAAATTCTTATTGATGCTTTTTTCTTTACAAAAATCAAGATTCCTTGCCTTTTGACAACTCTATTTTCAACAATATGTTGAATTTGTGCTGGAATAAGTTCTTGGTCAATAATGTTTAAAATATAGCTCAGTTACAGGAAATATGGTTCTTTATTCTTCAATAAGGGCTACCCTTATTTTTAGTGACAACTATGAGGAATATTTGTGACTTTGTTGCAAATTGATACTACTAGTCTACTACAGTGAACAACTTTTATTGATTCCGAGTATGCTTTCACCTTTCCTGATTTAGTCCATCTCTTTTGACTCAACTGAATGATATTTAAGATTCTGAGTATGCAATGTTGATTGAGATGATATAATTCTTTGAAGAATTGCTTCCTATAAGGTCTCATTTCTGCACTTTGAATCTGCAGGGGTTACTATAAGTGTAGCAGTGTGAGAGGCTGCCCTGCAAGAAAGCATGTCGAAAGATGCTTAGAAGACCCTTCAATGCTCATTGTAACATATGAAGGTGAACACAATCATCCTCGTATTCCCTCACAATCCGCCAACGTGTGATTTCATCGTTCAAAGAACTGTAGGTGTACTAGGAATGACTTGAACTGTTCCTGTACATAGCTTTCAGTGAAAGTCGTTGCTTGACAAAGGTCAAAGTAGATTTTTAGTCTTTTGGGATTTCGGGATTGGTCTTTCAGCATAGTTCTTCAAGAAATACATGTTGGGGTTAGTTTTCTTCGTGTCTTCTGATTTTTTTCCATCTTCGTTCACTCCTAGGATGAAAACCCGACCTTTAAAAGGTTGAATCTGTTAATCTGAATGTAATGTCTCGGTTTCGCATCATCATGTATGTCTTGTTCATTGTCGCATGACCAGTTCTTGCATTATCTACTTACATTCATTGTTTGTTGCCTAAACAAGATGATCTTTAAGGAGGGGCCAGTTTGATGCAATCATGCTATATGCTGTACAAGTCTCTCTTGTTTTTGAGCCTCATATCTTGTCTGCAGGTTCATGAATGATTGACATGTTAAATCATTAATAATGCTAGGACCCATTTCGGATCTTGAACGTGTGTCGTTTTCGGTTTTTTGTATGATCACTTCTGTGTGATTGAATTAAGAAAGGTGCTATGAAGGAATGAGAGTTTGGTTTGCTTGTTGAGAAATGCTATTGCAAGGCAAGTGTTGTTTGGTTGGATTTGGATGTGTTAAAATAAAAAGGACAGTTGAAGGGGCCTTGCAAGGCAAGTGTTGTTTGGTTTCCCTTTATTGACAATCCAACACTCATCTTGCCTTTTTGCTTTGCATATGTTAACCAAAATAAGGGGATCTTGTTCAATCATTCTACTACCTTGTAACTTGCACGTATTACCAATAGCTTTTTTGGGTAAGACTAACTAATTACATCAATTGTACTTTAGAGTTGTAATTATTAGAGAAAATGGTAAGGGATGGTATTGGATAAGGAATTTGATCATGAGCTCTTATATCCCCTAGTAATTTACACAAATCAATTCTTTTAGTCTCCTACCCCATAAATGCATTGTAGGATCATAAATATTATATTTATTTTTGGACTCATTATTATCATGTTTTTTTTTTTATATAAAAAGCAGATATATCAAAAATATATATTTTGGGTTTTTTGAATCGGGTGATGGGTGAAGAGTTCGTCGTCCATACATGACTCGACTTCTTTGGATCTCATTCGTATTTTTCGATTGGGTAGAATTGTGTTTGCAATCATAGTTAAGTAACATTAAGCGGTATACTAATGGTTTATATTTTTTTTACTAAGGAAGTTAGGATCTTGTGATTAATAAAGCTATGAACTTTGTGGACGGAAAATTATTTTAATTTTTTTTATAAATTATAAAATATTTTATATAGCAGGATAAATAGTTAACTAGACTCTTTTCACTATTATACTATATTAAGACTTAAGAGTACCCATAAAATAAAACTCATTTTGTAAATGGTAAAATTAGAGGGTCTACAAACAAAAGCCTCTAAAAAAAACTTATTTAACCCAATTCTTTCAACAATTCAAAGCCGTGGTCCGTGGACCGGGCTTGTAGTCCTTTCGAATACGGTCTGGTTGTAAAAGACCGTATCGGTTATGGTTTGGTTTGTTTCAACCATTTTTAGTTTGTTTTTATATGATTTTGCTTTTTAGGTCCAACAAATTTCAAATTTAAGGTTCGTTTGATTCAACAATATGTGTAAAATATATAGTTTATTTTGAGTTTGATTTGGTCCATACACATATATTTATAAGTATTAAGGTCCAGCCCGAGTTAAGGTCCAATTATGGTCTTGGACCGGACTGTTAACCGGACCATATATTTCCGGACCGGTCTGAACCAGTTTTGCACATCACTAGAAATTATAGTTTATCACAACAAGTTAACAATAGACTTGTTTGAACAGGTACATAAAACAACAACAAAAAACTCCCAAACTAGGCCATTGTAGAGGAACTACATTGTTTTCCAAAGAATCACATGAAACTCTCGGATTTTTAAGAGGCTAATCAATGAATCAAGAAGATATGCTATTCTGAAAAGGAAAACTACAAAAAAATAACAAAAGTTTATGTTACAGTAAACAATTGGAAAATCAATGAAGTGAATTGATACCTCCTGTAATTCTTGAGAACATTTCCAAAGCTCTCCAAAGCAAGCTTTCAAGTAGCAGATTTTTGCTATGCGTGTATTGAGGAACTCCTTTACTTCTCTGTTTTCAGCCTGAGCAAAATGGCCAACAAATAACCCTTTTCTTCCCTAAACAGCACCGAGTCATCTGCAAGAGGTAGCTTGGCTTGGAAACCTTATGGCACAGTATATTCGCTGTGAACCTAAATGCGTCGTTTCAGAAAAGTACCTCAAAGTATTGTCAACCTTCCTTCCATGCTGAAAAGTGCATCCATGATACAAAAGGTTCAATTCTGTAATCTCTACTAATGTAAGGTCGGCATAAAAAAATATCCATGCAAACTTCATACAAAATATATGTAGTTGCTCACTGAATACAGCAATCAACTTGAAATTCCCCATACCAGAAAACAGGTTTCCTTGCAGCTTCACCTTTACTGTATCAACATATCTGTAAGCCCTAGCAATGGTGACACTCTCAGAGGCTATCACTTCATATATTTTGAGACCTCTGTTCATCTTCTATTGTGTAATAACCATTAATCACGGGCGTAGCAATACCATTGAATCATCAGCTGTGTTATTCACTTAAGCCGTGAACAAACCTCTTGCAGTTATCAATCTTTATGCTCAAAACTAAGATCACAAATCAAACCAGTACCAGACATTGTGCCAGGAGCTTACTTCTCCCAATCATAAAAGGGTTTTTGTATCAAATTCTTGACACGATCATCAATTCCATGTTCTTGCAATTTGCAATTGTTCAACGGATCTGCAACTTGTCAGAATTATGAAATCTCCAACAAATTCACTGCTTCTGTATCGGGATACTTTCAGTTCCATCCATCAAAATTTTATAAACAAGATCAGCAGGATTATCACTATGAGCCAACAATTGTTCGGCTTTATTCACTTTCCCCTGCTTGCAAAAGCTATTTAGTATTGCACGGAGTGTCATGGCATTAGGCTGCACACCATCATCCATCATTTCGCGATGAAGCAATCTAGCATCTTCCCATTTCCCCGACCAGCACAATACATCAAGCATTGAGGTATAAACAATAACATTTGGAGAAATCCCTCTACCTTTCATTTCTAAGAACAATTCTCTAGCCTTAACCAAAAGCCCAGCTTTACACACACCATCGATTAGACTGCCATATGATACTAATGTCGGACTACAACTCCGATCAAGACCCACTTCCCCATTCACCATTTTTCTATGTAACTCGAGTGCAGCCGTTGCGTTCCCTGCCTTGCACAGGCCACCAATCAAAGTAGTACAAGTAACAACATTAGGGTAACACCCCAACTGAACCATCTTATTAAACAGTTCAGATGCTTCACCAATCTTCTCCTCAAAACATAGGCCCTTAACCAAAGATGTCAATGTGATAATGCTTGGATAATACCCATTCTTCAAGATGACCCCTAAAACTGAAAACCCACACCCACTTGCCAGCTTCATATTGCAATAAGAATTGAGCAAAGTGTTCAAAGTGGAGAAATTTGAGGTCAACCCAGATAAAGCAAACCTCTTGTAACAATAAACAACTTCTGGGTAATTCTTGTTTTTGGCAAGGGCATTCAAAGTGTGAAAAGATGAAATATGTGGCTTGGAATCGGACTGAATCATGGCATTGAAGCAAGGTTCGGCTGTATTATCATCAAAATAACGCGAATTCGTAGCATTTGGCAACGGTTTCGAATTGTTTTTCAAGGATTTGCCCAGTGGGCTTTGATTATTAGGTATTGGGGACGTAGATTTGGGACAAAATAACGACGAGAGGTTATGAATGTTGTTACCTTTGTTGGAAGCAGAAGAAGTGAGTTGAACTCGCTTTGAGAGAAACTTATTGGAAGAGGGAGATGAAGATGACGATTTGAGGGATTTCACAGAAGCGAGCGCCGCAATCTTGGTCTGTAAACGCAACATGACAGGACCCAATCCCAAACCCCAGGGTGAAAATGGCGAAATGCCGCCAATGGCAACCATTGCCTAGAGTTCTTTGTAAGAAATTTGCCTAAAATGCCTCAGTACATGATTCGGGCTTTGCAACAAGACTAGCCCCAACTCCCAAGTCCATGGCTGAAATTTGGAGCCTCCTCATAGAAATCGATTTTATCCCTAATAATGTAATCTCTTGTCCTTAAGTAAAAACTAATGTAAATTTTGTCGCTTTGCACGGTATTTCTTTTATAAAATTAACTGAAAATATATTTTATAATTTTAAAAAAATATAATTAAAAGTACATTTTTTTAGTTTATTATAAATATATAAATTATCATTTTTTGACAATTTAAAAAATATATTTGAAATAAAATCTACTCATAAGACAAAATTAAAATTTAATTTATATGGTAAAAATATCAATTATGTAACAGAAATAAATAAATATTTAGTTAATGAAAAGTATAATTATAAAAAACGATTAATAAATAGTATATATATATATATATATATATATATATATATATATATATATATATATATATATATATATATATATATATATTACTAGAAATTATGAATTGTCGATATTTTTAATGAATTTAAAATATAATTATTTAATAAAATTAAATAATTTCATAAATATAATTACCATCCTTACTACTAGGGGCATGAAACGGGATTTAGGTCATCCTAATACCGTCCCGGCTATATTAAATGGGACGGGATCGGGACGGACCTTGGGTACATTAGATTGAATCCCACCGGATCTTATCCCGGCTAGGATCGAGACGGGACGGGCTCAATCCCGCTTATCCATTAATTTATTTAACGTGTTTATATTTTACGTTTTATCCACAAAATATCCATATATATATCGTACTTAAAACGCAAAATATTAAAGTTCTCAAATATCCCTAATAACAAATAATAACAAATTATAGTTTACATTAAAATTTTTAAATATCCATAATAAAATACATTTAAATGAATTTGAGTCATTTGGACCATTTGTCAATTTGACTAAATGATAATAATAATAATAATAATAATAATAATAATAATAATAATAATAATAATAATAATTATTATTATTATTATTATTATTATTATTATTATTATTATTATTATTATTATTATTATTATTATTATTATTATTATTATTATTATTATTATTATTATTATTATTATTATTATTATTATTATTATTATTATTATTATTATTATTATTTGCCTCCCCTTAAATTGGATAAGCACAACAACTCACTTGTTGATTTCAACGGAAATTCGATTATGTTGGAAGAATGATGCCTTGGTCTTCTCCTCATTGAGAAATTTCTCTTCCCCCTGCAATCATCAAACTTTCCATTTCTTCTTTTCAAGATCTCATCATCCCACCATTTGCCTTCCCCACTTCTCCAACAAACACTTAAATTATTCACATGCATACCATTTAATCCAATTTCAACGCACATTGTGTTGGTATGTGTACCATTTTCCCGATTTTGATCACAGAAGCTTTTCAACGTTTGATCTTGCATTGTTAACACCATTATAAGGTATGACCCACATTGCATTTTCATCATCTTCTTCCTTCATTTGTCATGATCCATGTCCAGGGATTCAATTTTTAAATAATCTATGCTGTTATGATCTTGAATCTGAGATATAAAAGGGATTCAATTATTCATGTTTATGCAATTAGGTTTTTTAAAATAAAATTGTTATTTTGTTATTGTAGAATGGCTATGAAGGAGACATTTCATGTTGAAGTAGAGAAAGATTTGAGAGGATGTGTAAACGTATTGAAATCAGTAGCATGTGAATGGCTACTCATCTTCTTCCTACTCGTCGACGCGGTTTATCTTTACTTCTTAAAGAAGTTTGCAAAATACTGCAATCTCAAATTGCCATGCATGTTATGTTCAAGGCTTGATCACATTTTCGGAAACGAAAAACCGGATTTTTACAAGGATCTAATCTGCAACGAACACCGATCCAAGCTTTCATCTCTCGTTTTCTGTCATAATCATGGTAGTTTGGCCGATGTTCACGACGTATGTGAAGAATGTCTGCTATCTTTCGCCACGAAAAAGGATTCTAGCCCGGAAATCTACAAGTTCTTGATAGGGAAGCTCGGGTTAGATGGCCTTAGAAACCCGACGTCAGAATCAGATTTTTTTAACGGTTATGTTAGTGTCAAGTCATGTTCTTGTTGTAACAAGCAATGGAGATGTAGACCAAATGTGCAGAAGATTGTCAAGTCACAATCTTTCGCGACTCGCGTAAACAAGCCGGGGAACCTTCCTTTACCTAGTACAACACCGAAGCAAGAGGAGAAGCATTTGAACCGAAAGGATGCTGTGGTTAAGACAAGGGACAAGTTTGCAGCTTCAGCTGTTCCTCATTTTCTGGGGTTTCATGAACAAGGTGATTTTAAGGCGGCGCCTCCTCAAGTTGTATACTCTAAGCTGAAGAACTCAGCTGATTCTGCATTTGTATTTTCTGAGGAAGATGATGGAAAACGCGTTGATGGTGAGGTTGATAAGCTTGATCATCGCGTTGATCAACAACCTCCGGGTTTTTCATTCAAGAAACAATTTGAGGATCGGTTTGCTACTAAGAAGGTCATTTCTCCTACCAATATGGCATCAGATGTTTTGATGCCACAGCAACCTGATGTGATTTCTAAGCCTTTGAAGGAAAATCATGATTTTGATGATAATCATCCATTAGGATCAAAGTTTATCTCATCAAGAGGAAGCATTGAACCACCTGGGGCTCCTAAATCATCGTTGGATAAGCGTAAGACACATTTTTTCATCTTCTTGTATTACTTTATTGCCGAGTTTTCAGGTTTTTGTCACCTTAATTTTTACAATTAACAACTCAAATATGAAAATTAGGGTTGTGCATACTTACCGTGAGCCAATGGACCTTAACGGACTAGGGCTGATACATGAGACAAGCTTCTCGGGCTCGGCTTGCCTTCGGCTCGTCAAAAGCTCGGCTTGAGCTCGGTTCGTTTATAAACGAGCCGAGCTTGAGCACGTCAATGCTCGGGTCGTTATGCTAAAATAACACTACACATTATTTTAGATGAGCTACTCGAGCTCGGCTCGTAAAAAATTCGGATTGGGATCAACTCGTTTATACACGAGCCGAGTTTAAGCATGATAAGCCTTGGCTCGTATAACACCCCTAAACGGGACAACTTACGGTCCATATGAACCCGTTTTTGGTTTTTTGGGATTTTTGTGGTTTAAATACGCCGGGTCCAAAATCGGATCAAAATTAGGGTTCATTGTTAATAATGAAGATGTAAATAGAATTCAAGAGCAAACCAATTTACAAGACAAGCTAAGTTTGTTCTTACAATCTTGTGCACATCGATCATCAAATTAGTTTACAGTTGTGACTCATTATCTTATTCAGTTTTACTTTAGTATATGATTTCCTACTCTAACTTATTTGACTGTGAATATTGATGGATGAAGAAGATGACAAGGTGAATGGTGATACTGAAACCTGGGAGGCTTTTGATCTTGTCACTCCCAAGAGCCGAGACGGAGATGGCGACGAGGGGGACAAGAAAGACGGCATAACACTAACTAGTTTGCATTCAGGATACAGTCAGTCGAGTAAACGTTCTACTAAATCAAATGATAGTTTGGGTAAAGCACCAAAACAGCCTCCTGATCCAGTAGTGAGAAAAGACCAGAATGGAACAACTAAAAAGGCGAATTCGAATTCGAGTTCAACACAAATACAAGTATCAACATCATCTGATGATAAGATCGACGTACCATTTAGATTCAAAGTGAATGGATACGTTGATGAACCCTACAAGGACATAAAAGTGAGTCAAACACCACCATCATACGACAGATGTGAATCCGACATCTCATTGAGTGACTTTGATGATCATAAGACGACGAAAGCGGATCAAAACCTAATTGCACAACTGAGGAAGGAGATAGAAGAAGGACGCGAAACGATTGATATGCTTCGTATGGAGTTAGAAGAGGAAAGGAGTGCAGCAGCTGAAGCTGCAAATCAAGCTATGGCAATGATAACTAAGTTGCAAGAGGAGAAGGCTGTACTTAACATGGATGCACAGCAATACTTGAGGATGATGGAAGAACAAGCTGAGCATGATATGGAGGCATTGGAGAATATGAATGATCTTCTTGCTGAGAAAGAGAAGGATATACAAGATTTTGAAGCGGAACTCGAGTTTTATAGGATTAAGTATCCGGGTGAGTACGAAGAGGAGTTCGAGCAAGCCGAGCTTATTAGCCAAAGCTTGGGCTTGGGCATGGTAGGAGGGACAAACTTTGGTTTAGGGTTTCCATCTTCTAGTCAGGAGAAGTTGCCGGTTGAGAGCCCATAGAAAGTTCATTGCACATAAGCTTTTAACAATTCAGGTATATATCTTTTCCGTTTTTCTTACATAATCGATAATAAACTGATAAATAACGTTAACCTGATGTATAAGTTTGATGGACTACTCTCTTTACAGTTATACTTTTGAGCTATTTATCTTCGAAGGATCAATGTTGGGAGGGTAAGGCCGCGATGGGAAGGAGATATGATTCCCAAGCAAGGAAAGCTACAAATTTGGCAATGTAGAAGGAGCTTTAGCATTTGAAACAACTAATTGGTTCACATTTTGTTTGGAGATAGTTTATGCTTTAATTGGAGTTCTTGGCAAAGGCTTTTAGGGAAGATTGCATACTCTAATGTTGTAAGATTGTGGCTACATTTCAAGAAATTGAGTAGCCAATTTCAGGGAATAATGAACTTTGTAAACATATAGTCACTTCGTTCATAATTTATATACTTCATTGTTCTTCATCTTATGTCACTTGCGAGAGTTGTGTATTTGTGATAACGAAAATTTTCTTTCAGCCCTTTTATTTTTGGAAAAATTTGTCCATGCCCAACAACATAGTTCCGGATCCTAACGTTGTTGGCCCCTGTGGCGAACTTCACCCATTCATTAGGTTTTTAATCGAAGTTTTATTTTATTTATTTTGTAAGAGGAAAGAGATTCGAGGTGTCGGATAGTCCCGGTGGTTCAAGAGGTTGTGTAAAACGTCGACGGGCTAGCCGTCGAGAACAAGACAAGGAAAAAAACCAAGCGCCGGAAACAACACACCAAACCGGCCCGAGACAAGCACCGAAGCACGTGAGAAATGATTGGAAACCAAAGCCATAAGATTGCAATTAGGGTACGAGGTTGTTAGAGGAAGTGTATCAGATTTGTACTTCAACAAAGGTCTTCAAGAGTCGATTACAAATCTACGGCTCTTTGTTGTAGATAATAAGGTCCTACATCGAAAGATCGAGCCTAGTATATAAGGTCGGTGAGTTACTGCTCATATTGCCAATTGTCTATTGTCAATTGGTTGTAGGATGAAACCTCATTGGGTTTATGTGCTGAACTTGGGCCTAATGCGTATGCGCGCTCGTATGCACACGAACCCCGCTCTACCAATACGTCTGTATCGGGCTTCGACAAATACATCCGTCTTCTCATTTAAATTGTAATTGACTATTTTTTAATAACTTTCTATATTCTGAAAGCTACTATAATCTATATAGTATCATATTTTGCGTGTTAAGAAGAAAAGAGAGGTGAAAAAACTGAAAATAGTACACTATTTACGGGAAGTCTAATTATTACGTCACATTGGTCCCAAATAATTACGTCATGAGTTTCATAAGATCTCAGGTAGGGTACTCCCAAAGCTCGAAGCGCAGCCCACCTTCTATTCGTGTCACAAAACCCAATCAAAATAGCAATAGCTAATTTGCACGTTACAAAGGGGCAAAACAAAATCTGATACCACAAACCCTAATTTCTAGATCTTCACTACTGCTACAAAAGCGTCTGTAAAATCAGCGTCTGAAATTCGCCCTTCTCTTCTGGCAAAACTAAAACTAAGCATTTTCAACATCAATTTTATACAGGTAAGAGCTTATTCAGTTTAGCTTTTCCATTTTACGCATACATTTAGAAAGGTTTAGATCGATAGAAGAGAGGGATGGTTGATCAGTTGTGGTTGAATGATGGGGAGAAAGCTATGGTGGAAGCTGTACTAGGCACTGATGCAGCCGAATTTTTGATATCTTCTGTTTCGAAGAAGTCATTGTCCGAATTCGAAACCCCTGATGATTTGAATGTTCAGCAATGGCTTTGCAAGGTTGTGGAAGGGTCTTGTTGGAGCTACGCAATCTATTGGCAGCTGGTGAGCTCCAAAAATGGGATCCCAGGCTTGATTTGGGGGGACGGGCATTTCCGGAACCCTGATACTGGAGCTCCGAGGGAGAGAGAGGGTAGCAATGGGAGTAGAAATTCGGGGGAGGAAGAGGCGGCGAAGAAGGTTGTTCTTCAGAGGTTACATGCTTGCTTTGGTGGATCACAGGAGGATAACTTTGTAGGAACACTAGATAAGGTTTCTGATTTGGAGATGTTGTATCTTACTTCAATGTACTATTGGTTTGCATTGGACTCAACATCAGGTCCTGCATTAGCTTTGGCTAGTGGAAGACCGGTTTGGGCGACTGAAGATAATGGGTGTTCAGATCAGTATGAATCTAGGATTTACTTGGCTAAATCAGCTGGAATTGAATCGGTTGTGTTTGTGCCTGTGAAGAATGGTGTTGTGGAACTCGGATCTGTGAAACCGGTTAAAGAAGAGCAGAGCATTATACAATTGGTAAAGGGCATATTTGGTGGATTAGAGTCACAAACCCGTCAGTCCAAGGCGTTTCCTAAGATTTTCGGACATGATCTTAGTCTTGGTGGTCGGTCAAAATTGCGCTCAATGAACATAAGTTTTGCCCCAAAGTTGGAGGGTGATGTTGGGTTTTCTCCGGAATCTTATGAAGCGAAAGGGAAAGGCTCGAATAACTCCTTGGTTGGAAGTTCTGAAGTAGATGCTAAGCACCTTTATGGGTCAAGTTCTAATGGATGTCAAAGTGAAGAGAAAGACTCTAAGTTGTTTCAAGAGCTGAACTTTGGTGTGGAAAGGACTAATGAGGACTTACTACTACACCTTGACGAGTCAAAACCGAGGAAGAGGGGCAGAAAGCCAGCAAATGGAAGAGAAGAGCCTCTTAACCATGTGGAAGCCGAAAGACAAAGGCGAGAGAAGCTCAACCAACGGTTTTACGCTCTAAGAGCTGTTGTCCCAAACATCTCGAAGATGGACAAGGCTTCTCTTCTAGGGGATGCAATATCTTACATCACTGACTTGCAGAAGAAGATCAGAATGCTCGAGACCGAGAAGGAGATAGCAAGTATGAAGGAGAAGCAAGTGAACCCTGCAGATATTGATTTTGAGGCTCGACCGGATGGGGCCGTTGTGCAAGTGGGTTGCCCTTTGGAGGCACACCCAATTTCTAAGATAGTGTTGGCAATGAGAGAACACCAGATCATGGCCCAAGAGGCTATGGTCTCAGCCACAGATGATAAGGTTGTTCATACATTCTCGATTAGGACACAGAGCGGAGCCTCTGCCGAGCATCTAAAAGAACAGCTTCTGGCTTCTGTATCGAAGTGATCTTTTTACCTTATAGAATGTATTTTCTTCTTCTACACATAGAAATTTGGTGGCCTCAGCGACTAGATACAGGGTCCTAAATTCAGAGAGGTTAAGTATCTGAAATCCTTTGTTGTACTGTATGATTTCTAATTTAGTCTGGCATGTTCAGTGAAATAACTTTTCATTCTTTGTATTTGGTTCATGCTAATTAAGTTAAGCTGTGATGAATATGAGTTAGTACTATTTCTATGATAATGAGATGACCCATTCCTGGAAAATAATATTTTGATGTGCTGGAACCGCAGTTTCTTGCATCGTCTGTTCTGCTTGATGCTATATTATTGTTCATGTCTACGGTGTTTGTTTTACGAGTGTTGTCTGCCATTGTTGTGGCTCGAGAACTGTTTTTTTTCCCTTTAAAGCCTCAGAACAGTTAGCTCTCTCAAACTAGTATTGTGAAAATGTCAGCTTCCCCGCCATACATATATGCTGATAATTTGTATAGTTTTCAGTAATTTTCAAATAGGCCGAATACTTGGTACATTGTAGTCGTGTAGATCACTATCCAGCTGTATCGTGTTCAGTAATTTCAGATATTTTAACAACAAACTTCAGGAAACGAAGATTTGTCTGCAAGTGAAAAGGTCAGCCAACAAACCAGTACCAAAATCCTTAAAAACGAAACAAGAGCCCGTATAACAAACTTCAGGGATCAGTAACACGAACATGGTTGATTTTCTGATGATTCAGAAGCATTCAGTATGACTTAGGAGCTAGTTGAAAAAAGCTTTTAATATTGTAAACAAAGGCGAAGTCCCCTATGGAAGTCTTTTAATAGGATGAATAAAATCAAGAGATGAAGCTACTTGATCATATGCATCCCAGTAAATGAAAACATGGATTAGCTATCAAGATAATTAAGAATATGTACAAATTCAGTACTGTTATTAAAACTGAAGCGTCTTTGAGTGTTTCAGGAAGCATCTTCAATCTCGAACATCGTCACCTTGGTGAGACGAGCCATTGCACCTTGTTCTATTCTCATTAAACAAGGATCTAAGTTGAAGCAAGGAGCCGTTAATTCTTTTGATTACATCAGTCCGTCATTTACACATGGTTTGTTTATATTGTGTACACAATATAAACATGGTTTGTTTACATAAAGTCCGTCATTTACACATGGTTTGGTTACATAAGTCCGTTGTTTATACAAGATTTGGTTACATCAGTCCGTCGTTTACACAATATCTGGTTACACAAGTCCGACATTTACATATGGTTTGTTACATAAGTCTGTCGTTTACACAAGTTTGGTTACATAAGTTTGTCATTTACACATGGTTTGTTTACATAATTCCGTCATTTACACATGGTTTGGTTACATAAGTCCGTCGTGTACACAAGATTTTGTTACATAAGTCCGTCGTTTACAAACATCGTAGTAGTTCGTAGAACTGATTTCAATTTGCCAATATCAATCAAGCAACAAGCAATTATGCAGTGGGAGTAATTTACACAAGAAAGTTCTTAATTCAATAAAAGACGGATATATTGTGTACACATGAGAATCAGATCACGGTAGAAAATGGAGAAGATTTGTACCCCAGATATGCACTTTAGTTCGCCGGAGATCCCTCGGAGGCAGAGGGTGGGAGACGCACACTCCCACAACCGTAGAAAGTTGTAGATAATCCTCGTCTCCTTTGATTTTCAAGAAGCAATAGAAATAACATCATCTGGTTCGTTTGTTTTTGAGAAAAAAATGAATTTTGTCATAAGCACTTGGTTCCAACTCATCAAGTACATCATCTGGGCGGCGGCGAGTCTTCTTCCTCGATGGTCCTCGCGGCGGGGTTCCTTCAACAATGGCGTCTTAGTTCCGGTCGAAGGCTGGTGGATTTGGGTAGTGGCTCAATGGCGTCTCAGATCCAAATCCACCACGATTCCGTCGGAATCACCCTCGTCTGCATCGTCTGTCGCCGGAGAATCCGTCCTCTTCTCCCGATGAAAAGCCTAGATTCCCGATCTCATGGCCTCTCGATGGTGCGATCTCTCTCGATTGGATCTTAAATATCATGGAAGCCTTCGACCGGTCCTCTCGCAACATCTCCCCATCCGAATTTCCCTTTGTCTCGCAACCCCTCCCCATCCGATTTTGTTGAAAATTTATGATGATTGATGGGATATTGGAAGATCTTTTAACTGTTCCCAAATTTCATTAACAGTTTCCTTTCCTTATTTTTAGGCTAATTAATATTTCTTTTAACTATTACCTTAAATACTTAATTAAGATTCTTTTCACATCTTATTTATCTTTTTTATTTTAATTGTTAATATTAGGGGCCTAGTTTGTTTTTTAGAAAATAAAGTTACCCTACTACCTTAATCTTCTCGTCATTTTTTGTTCAACTTGATTGCAGGTCAGTTTTCTTTGAAGCTTTAAGGTGTTAAAAAAAAACCCGTATTTTTTTCATGATGAACTCACTAAAAGTGAACTGGTTATCCGCAGACTGTTGGCTTCTTTGCATTTGTTGACCTGCAAAATGTTTGATGATAATTTTGTTGAATTTCGATAGATATTTCCCATTATGGTTGCATATTAACTTGAGTATTTGCATCATACAACAATTGATAGCTAATGTTAAGCATCATGCAAAATTCTTTGGCATGCCTATAACCTGCAACTCTTTCAAGGTACTGATGGATCTTATACTTTCAGGGAGCCTCTTCAGTCTCCAACAATAACTTATCCTCAACTTGATGAGACGCGACATTGCGCCTTCTTCCATTCTCCATTCCTCTAAATTATCCAAGCCCTCCAATTCAAGCTCATGGAGCTGCGGAAAAGCACTACTTGCACAGTTCAGTTGCGTTCCCAGATAGGATTTGGATGATAAAGTGAGGTGTTTGAGTCTCAAAAGCTTCCCAAGAACCTCCATAAGGTCATCCCGTTCTGTAATGCTGCTACGACTCAAATGCAGGTTCACAAGGTTAGGAGGAAACTCGATAATTCCTAGTGAACTATTGGCCAGTTGACAATGTAACTCTAAGCTCCATAATGTTGTGCAATTTCTAAGTTTCTGAAGGTCAAATTCCAAATCCTTCTTCATCCAGCTGAAAGAACATGCCAATGTACAAAGACGGTCTCCTAGGATGCCCGGACATATATACATTGCTTGTACCTCTTCCATGGTTCGTATATCCTTAATTCTGAGACTTTGTACAGTGAGACTTAATGTTGGAAGGTCTTTTGTCATCCATGTACCAGCACGGCAAGACAATGACTGCAAGTTCGTTGAGCAAGCTAATCCCAAACTGTTGAACGAGTCTCGACTTAGAAAGCTTGGTAAAACAAGTCTTCTAAGATTCTTCATGTCACGAACAAGATTCTCGGGTATTCCCAGTACAGAGATTGATGAAGGGTACTCAAAGTACAAGAGGTTTCGGAGATTCTTGATAGACTTTGGAAGCTCAATGATATTAGTATCAAAGATGCCGAGGTATCTTAGGTGTATGAGGTTCCCTATTTGCTCTGGCAAAACAACAGTTTGAAGACCTGATATACACAAAACCCTCAGCAATGTGAACTTCTTATCAACTAACTCCAAGTCCTTCTCTGCACCAGCCGGACGCCGGTATGTAGGTACATCAAAGCAAACCAGTGTTCTCAAATGATGATTTTCTGCAAGTGAATTTACCCTGCAAGAAGGAATTTTATGAGAAAGATGAAGAAAAATGTATTATGCTTGTTACATTCCAGACGTGAATACCTGGACAAAAACGATACCATTCGTCTTGGCTGTGTTGGTCCTCTTACATGTTGATATGTGGAAGAAACCATCCCGAGGAAGTGACATTCATTCGCCTTTTTAATGCAGAGCTCTCGCATAAGATCATGTACGCGAAATCCCGAAATCTTCCCTCCAACCTCTCTACTCGTGACTTGAAGAATACAGCGTTGAGCTAGCTCATCAAGGAACCGCAGTGCAACATCTTCAAGTGATTCTTGTCCTGTTCTCATGTCGTTTGTAATGAATCCTTCAGCGACCCACATGTGAGTCAACACTTTGGCATGAATATCCCAATCTTCAGGAAAAATTGCCAAGTGCAAGAAACATGGTTTCAAATGAGTAGGCAGATCAAGATAACTCAATTCCATCATATCCTCAACAACTCCATAATTATGGCCTCTTCCCTTGAGAATGTTTTCACTACAAGCATTACTGATCTCCTCCCACTGATACAATTCTTGCTTGGTTCTTAATATACCTGCAAGTGTTACCAATGCAAGAGGCAGCCCTTTGCAGTTTCGCAACATCTGTCTACCCAACTTCTCAAATTCAGCATTCTTGTCAATGTGTTCGCGCCCCTCCATTGCAAGCTTCCTAAACAATACCCACTTTTGGTCCTCTGTGAGTAGTTTTGGCTTATGAATAATGCACTTATTGTCGGCATGCAAGGGGACTTTTTCTTTACGAGTTGTA
Source organism: Fagopyrum esculentum (assembly GCA_033239045.1). Taxonomy (NCBI): domain Eukaryota; kingdom Viridiplantae; phylum Streptophyta; class Magnoliopsida; order Caryophyllales; family Polygonaceae; genus Fagopyrum; species Fagopyrum esculentum. The sequence goes on from BSUD01000001.1 coordinate 162,027,543, forward strand.
AGTATAACTCTACAACATCTAGTACGAGGAAGCATAGGATAAATAGCATCCCAAGCTTCTGTATGCCAAATATCATCAAGAACTATCAAACATTGCTTATTGTTCAAGAAGTCATAAATTTCTTGAACTATTTCACTTTCACTGGAAGCAATTCCATTATCACGCCCCTTAATTTGCTTAATTATTCGCCGAAGAAGATCAATTCTACTCCATTGTTGAGATACAGAAACAAATGCTTTATGGGAAAACCATTGTATAATTTGTTTGTGACGATAAATCTGAGTAGCTAAAGTGGATTTACCTGCACCTCCTGTCCCAGTAATGGCAAGAACTTTAAAATCTTCATCGGGGTCTATAAGGCGATGCACGAGATGGGTAACATCAGCATCAATCCCCACTACAACTTCATCATCAAGGTGAATGAAATGCTCTTGAATGAGGCATGAGCTGATATTACCCTTCTGGGAAGTGCTTGGTATAACAAATGCTTGAAATCTCCCCTTAGCCTTCTGAATTTCTTGTTGGATCGCTTCTATCTCCTTCCTCAACATGCGGATTGGAAATGTAAGGGATGCGAGACGGGCAAATTTCAGAAAGAGATTGTCTCTGTAAATCTTGGATCCAACATCAACAAGATAGCTGTCAATTGTATCTTCGGCACGATAAGCCAACTCTCGGATTTTACTGGTGAAAATACGCAGTTGACCATTTTCTCTTAGTAGATTAGGGTTTGCATCGACTTGTTGAAGGAGTTCAGTCATGCATTCAAGATCGCTTTGAAGATCACAAACATGGTCTTTGACACCATACAAATACATGGCTTCTTCAACCAGTGAGGAAGCAATCCATTTGGCTGCACCAGCAACTGCCCATGTATCAGCCATGGTTAGCGTTCAGATTTATCTCTCTAGAGCTTTTATTTTGCTTTAGGTTTTGTGGGCAACACAGAATTTGCCGATCGATGAGTTATAAAAGCAAATCCTCTTGTCCATGTTGAACTAATCAACTGCACCACCTGACATTCAACAGTCAACTTGTATACAAGTCATCAACTCTATCATTGTGTGGTTTAATCATTGAGAAATTTGTTGATATATTGTGTACTCCTATCCTTATCTTACACATTATACGGGGAATACTTCCCATTGTACCCTCACTCTTGGTTTTTGTCGATTTTATTCCTACCATTTAATTGAGAGAGACCTATTTATCCCTGCATCATCATTTCAAAATCTCCGTGAACAAGGAACCTCTTTTGGGCTCGTGTTTTCTGTCATCCTTCACAACCCCATCTTCTCTCCTTCCATCCTCGTATCCATTCTATTTCCATCCCCATCTCCATTCTATCATTGGATCTTTGAAGCACCTATTGTCATCTGATTCGGATTCAGTGCCTGCGACTCCCGACGTTTCAACCAAATCTTCTTTCCGAGAGAATCTTTCTCAGTTCCGCGATTCGAAGCATCAATTACAAAGACGATATACGAGATGTTAACAATAATAGTGGCTCTACAATGGTTGTTCGTAGCTTTGAGATGACTGAAGAGCCCTCCTTATAGAAAGATCATAATGTTTAGGTTATATTGATTCTTCTCTTTCAAGTGTCATCAATGCCCTTTAAGTTGAATTTCGGTTGCATGTCGAATAGATCAAGGGGCAAGGCAAGTGGTAACCTATTGGACATAAAGGGGACAAACTCCGGACTGGGAGGCTTAAACTTGTAGCTGATCAAGATAGTGGCCCCTTGGAGTTTGTCTATTATGCCGTCAAGACCCTTGATGGTAAATGTTAGATTCATGCTGAAAAGATGGAAGGGCAAGCCCGGAGGTAAGTTATTAGACATAACAAAGACAAACCTCGGATTGAGAGGCTCAAATTTATAGTTCATCAATATAATGGTGTAGTTGTCGAGGTTGACGTCTTTTTCTCTCTCGATGATGGCTTCTTTTTTGTCCTCTTCAATGGACTCATCATACAATGGATTGATAAATTGAATTAGAAGTGTCGGGGTACAATCATTAATGATGATATCGTTGTCTTCTTTCTCTTCTTTGCCATCATCATATAATGGGTTGACAAATTGAATTCGAAGTGTTGGGGTGCAATCTTCAATGATGACATCGCCCTCGTCTTTGATTTTTCCTCGTGACACAATGGGTTGACAACCAACTCACACTTTATTTGTGTCATCACTTGGGGTCCTTCGTGTTGGGTGGCCGTCATGAGGGCAATAACTTGTGTCTTTAATGTTTCTAGCTCTTCCCTTAAAGTCTTCGGCTCTTCTTGTTGTTTCTTGTAGAAATTTGTTGTCGTACTGTCCCAACGATTATGGGAAGGGTCTAGATGGTGAGGTGCAATGTAATCTTCTTCAAGATAAGCACGTGATTGGCCATGAGACTATACCGCCGGTGCCCATGGATGGTTTGTTTGAGTCTTGGGGGAGGCAACCATTCCTTGTCCTCAAGATAGGATCACTATTGGTCGTGTGGATACCGTTGGTGCCCATGGAGGGTTTGTTTCGGCCTTGGTGGGTTTGGGGAGGCGACCATTCCTCTTTCTCAAGATAGGCTCGCCGCTGGCCCTGTGGATATTGTGATGCCGACATATGGTTTGTTTTGGTTTTGGTGGGTATGAAGGAGGCAACCATTCTTTGTGCTCATCAAAGGAATCATCATCGTCATAGAGGAGCATTGATAAATGATGAACGATGAAGGACAATTGAAGAATGATGAAGAACAATGATGAACGAAAGTAAAGAAAGATTAGCTTAAATCCCTTTCTTTGATACACCAAATTGATGAAGACATTGGGTACGGATCAAGGACAAAGTGCGGATCTAGACCGAGCTTAAGCTTCAACTACTTCGTATGATGATGTGCGGGTGGATCTAAAAATAGAATATGGTTGGCGGAATCTATGAGATGGATGCGGAAACGAGTGGTTGATCCGATCAAGGTTGATCGAGCAATCCGTAAAGTGGAGTTAATAAGTTGATTCTTGAAGAATCCTCGAATGTGAAGGTTTGAATCAAAGATCCAAGGAAGAACTTTGAGAGAGAAGATGTGATGCCCAAAATCAAGGTGAAGGTTTTACCTTCAACTTAAAAGATTAAATTTAGACATAATTTACAAGTGAGACCAAACATTCCTTACATAGAGGATGAAGCCGGAATGAAAGGTCAAAAACAAATGTCTAAAAGAGAGGTCTAATAGGATAAGCCTAAAGGAGATCTAATGGTAAAGCTTAAAAGAGAATATTCCACATGAATATCCATTTTATTATTAATAAGTAAAAGCAAGGGAAATTTTATTATTACATAAGCAAACCGCAAAAGCAAGGAAATGTCGTCAAAATGGACAAGTTTCATGTCAAGACACTAGGACAAATCTTAAGTTTCTAGGGACTTTTTTTGCATTAGGGTTTTCTAAGTCCCGTTATACCTTTGGCTGAGATCTTTTTCTCGGGACTTTATATCAAAGTCCTCAGAAATAAAAACTCCCAAGAGACATTTGTCAGCCTTTTTATATAAACTCCCGCGATACATATATGTAGGTTTTTAAAATACTCCCGAGAGACATTTATACACATTTTTAAACTTCTTTATGGGAGTTTTTTCTTATTAAAACACCGTAAGCTATTTTAATTTTTTTATTACACATTTACAATAGCTGATTTTTTGCCAAAATATAAAATTTGAAACCCTCAAAGGCTCAAATGTTTAACAACAAAAAAAAGACACCAAAAGCTGTCCAAAATCAAATGCACTACTACAATTGTTCAAATATTCAACAACACATACATACTCATATTCTATTTTATGAATTGTACTCCCTCCTTATTGGGGGCATTGGTATAAAAATTGAAATTGTCATTCATGTTAGAACTGATATTTAAGGAGTCTTCTTAACGTCCTTCCGTGTATGTGTTCGAGCTCATCATCGTCCAAGAAAAATCCATGGTACTTGATGGGTATATCCACCTGATATATGGGAAAATAAATAGAGCATTACAATACTATTGCTAATATTCTATTACAAAACACAAAGTATCTGCTCAATTTCAAAATACGCCTCTTTATTGAGCATAGTGTGTACAAATATTATTAAAACAAAAGCACCTAAGCAAGACAATCCAAAGCATAAATTACCTCAAGGTTTTATGTGCTTCTCAACAAAATTTTGTTCACCAGAGAATGGGTATCTGCTTATCTGCACTCCAACAAACCAAAGTAAATACCTTTCAAGAAATAAATGAATAATTTATGATCATTTCAATGGTACAATGATCAGTTTATATTAAGAATAAAGTCTACATAGTAGAATATCATTGTATACTTCTACAGAGCTAAAAATAGGCAATTCATATCAATTCATGAGTAATTTCTTACAAAATTATCATCAAGAAATTCATCAAGCTATTTGGATCTTCTAAGAAATGAAATTATAAATTTATTTGTCTCTTATGAGGCAAGTATCTTAAATTTGCAATACTAAACTTAAGACTTTAGTGAAATTCTATCCTGGAGAATGTATATGCTAAACTTCTTGTCCACCTATAAAATCTGAGTGAATCAAAGGTTGCCGTTGGAAGCACTGTTTAAGATATACCCTACCCTTTGTTAAGCTCAAAGCAAGAAGACAAGTGAATTCAAGATCCTACGTTCCCTCATTATGGCTTACTTCTAAATTTGTTATAAATCTTTTCTATGCGTATACTGTGTAGAATTTTATTATATTAAATTGTATCATTGATGGTGAACCAAAATTACATTCTCCTATTATAGCTAGCAACATCACTATCTTACATTAGTATAACTCTTACACTAGCTTACAACTAGTCGAACTACTAAACTAGAGGGTTGCTTAATTTGTTAATATAAAAATGGACTATTTCCCCCTCTAAAATCCCCTAAATTCGATCCAAAATCTATCATCAACTTTAACCTTTTTTGTTTGGTTTTGCATTCATAACTATATTCAACATCTGATTTTCCATTATCATGTAGGGATCAACCAAAAAACCAGCTTAATTATTAAAGAGATCATAAGTAGAGCGTCTATTTCACATGTTTTTCTTTGGATTTACGCAACACCCCACAAATCACTCTAAACACAAACATACATTGATAATTTGAAACTGCAACATACTCATTATTAAATAACTTCATTTTCATTCACACAATTAATGGTTTTGAGGTAACCCAGAGATGCCAATCTCTTAACCTCATACTTTAAAAGTATTGTCTATATGACACTCACAAGCAGTAACAAATGTATTGGTAGGCAGTACAACTCAAGTCGCAATATAAAGGAAGCCAACACTTCTGCTGAGCATTAGAATTACTCAAGTATGTCACTGTTGGCTTCTGCTGAATCCCAAGGACAAATGAAAAGAGCATCTAGTAGGATACATGGAAGATTAATTGAGCCCATTTTAAATCTTTAGGAACCAAATTTACTGACCTGATCATTGGGAGGACAATAGCTACCATTTTGAAATGTTCGACAACAACCGAAAGCTTCAAGGGATAGCCATACAAGAATATCATCAAGCTAGGATACAACTGGTTTAACAATATAGCTAGATTCTTCCATCAAGGATGCTCTTGATATCTATCCAAACCATACTAAATAAATTTAGAAAGCAAACATAATTAAGTAAAGGAAATATAAATCCATAATCATCCATATGTACCAACCTAGACAAATATCTTGATCTTTGGTAAGGAAAATATTGGTACAGACATTACAAAAGAATTGATAAGGAAATAATTCATGAAGCAAGAACTTGTTCTATGTTCCTATTCGCTGAAGAACCTTTAAGTCTTTATGACGCACATAATGTGAATGCAGGTTTTCAACCGCCAGCAACAGCTGGGTGAACCATTTACAGAGTTTCTGGAATCAGAGCAAATAAGCCAGAAATAAATCTTTCGGTTTCAGTTAAATCAGAAAACGAAGACAGTATAATCAACTAAGTCATATGTAATGCCACTAACCTCTTCAGGAAAATCAGGTTTCATTGGCCTTTTTCATCCCCTCAACCCTATCAGATTAAAAGTGCTAGAGGTGAAATACATGGTGTATATTAAGCAATCACATGTCACCCCGTCACAATACCCCACACATATCAACCTAGATACCAAATTAAACCTTCTAATCACCACAACAACAATAGACAATACCGAAATAGAGAAAAAAGTCACAGGCAAAGTTCAATAAAATGACAAACACAATGAGGTGAAGGTATATCCAATTTCACATTCTCTACCGAAGATTCCTGAAATTCAACATTGTAGGTGTGCTGAATCCGAGCAATTAGGGCCATCTTTTCCACAAATTAACAAAGTGAATTACAACAAAGCCAATACCAACAATTGAGAGAATACAAAATGAGGAAGGAAGGTAATCACCTCATGGTGAGCGGATCGCTGACATCTCTCTGTTTGGCGAGCTATCCTTATTTTCTTCAATACATATCTATAAACTCAATCAAGAAACAATCGACTAATGGTGGCAAACAAATAACATAGAGGACAAATTTAAAATCATAGTAGGAGTGATTCGAGGAAGAAGGAGGTATATACTTCTTCGCTTGCTTGTAACGAACATTTACTCGGGAGTTAAAAAAAGTGCCGTGAGTATTTACAAATATAGTGATTTAAATAAAAAAACTCCCGAGAACTTAATTTATTTATAAAAAAATATTTTTTGTCCACGTGAGTTTTTTTTGTAAGTCCCGAGAGAGTGTATTTTTACGGAATTTACCTTAACACCCGAGAAACTTAGGAATTGTACTAGTGAGACAAGGCATGTTGTATGCCGGAACGTCTTAGGCGGAAGCACGGATGCATGAACCAATGGATTGTGATGTACACATTACTTTGGTTTTGTTGCTTAATTTCTAGAATTAGTCGAAACCTAAGATCATTTGAAAAGGTAAACTTAACTATTCCGGACCAAAGTCAAACCACAAGGTTAATAACTGAATCAAATTTCGTAATCAATTGGCAAAGCGCATGCGTAGCACTCGCTCCACACCTAGTCACATTAAAATGTAAGTTTTAGAGAATGAATAGTACACATATAGGGCTACAATTGTAGTTTGGAGTCATCATCATTGCTTCTTTCCTCACCTCTTCAATTGGGCTTTACTTTACGATGGAATGGGCCACGTTCTCTTTTGTTGGGCCAGAAGTATATCCGGGCCGAACCCTAGCTAAAACTTTTTCCGTCTATCCGGACTGGACTCAGGCCGAGTCCGGAATTCGGTTGCTCATCATATTATATGACTAAATATCATTGCACTCATAAAAGTGATTTAATGTAGGGTTACCTTTGGCGTGAAAATAAGGGTAATGTTCTTACTCTATTTTGTTTTGAGGCTAATTTGGCTTTTGTACCTATTGATATGTGGTGGGTAGATTCTGGTGCTACTACTCACATTCGTGTTTCAATGCAGGGTTGCCTTTGGAGTTGACCACCAAGTGATACTGAAAGATTCGCCTATGTTGGCGATGACAATAAAGTTCTTGTGGAATCAATAGGGCATTTTAGATTAAATTTAAGTACTGAATGTTATTTTGGATTTAAAAGATACTTTTCTTTCTCCGTTATTTAAACGGAATTTTATTTATATTTCCTGTTCGGACAAAGGTAGATATCTTTGTAGTTTTGAAAATGGAAATTCAGTATATCCTTAATTCAAATCTTGTTGGTACCAATATCTTGATTGATCGTCTTTATATGCTAGAAATGGTTGCTTTCCATAATGAAATCCTACACACAGGTTCTAAAGGTACAAAGCGAAAACTGCAAGAAGGTTTTTGGATTTTTATGGCATAACGTTTAGGTCACATCTCTAAACACAAAATTCAAATGCTTGTGTTAGAAGGAATTCTTGATTCCCTTGATAAAATTTGTATTGAGTGCGTTATGGAAAAATTAAAAACATTAGTAGGTGCAAACAGAAGGACAAAAATCTTAGAACTAATACATACGGATATTTGTGGTTCATTCCCTACAGCTGCATGAAATGGACAACGATACTTTATTACGTTCATAGACGACTATTGTAGATATGGGTGCCTTTACTTGATACGTGAGAAGTCACAATCCGTGGATGTCTTACAAAATTAAAGTTGATCTTCAACTTGGTAAGAAGATTAAAGTCGTTAATCTGACTGTGCTGGAGAATATTATGACAGATATGATAGAACAAGAGAACAACGTTCAAGACCCTTTGCTAACTTTCTAAAGGAGTGTGGAATTGTCCCTCTGTAAACTATGTCGGGTGAACCCATCATGAATGATGTTGTTAAGGGGTGGAATAGAAAAATATTAGATATGGTAACAAGTAAAATCACTCTTCCTTACCCGAATCACTTTGGGAAGAGGCGTTAAAAACTGCAGTATATATCCTCAATAGAGTTTCCAACAAATTGGTAGCTAAATCCCCATATGAAATGTAGGCTGGGAAAAAGTCTAGCATAAATCACTTACACATTTGGGGATGTCCAGTTGAAGGAAGGTCTTACAAGCCTAATGAAAGAAATTGGACGCTAAGACATGGGTTTAAATTTTATGATCCCACTACCCGATCATTTTTTGAGTCAGAAAATGTCAGATTTTTTGAGAATGTAGAATTTGGAGGGGGGATTAAGGAACGACACTCTTGACGAAGTTGTCTCTGAGGAAGATGATTTTATTTCTCTTCCCAATATTGTTATTGAAAGCGATTAGGATACAACTCTTGACACTCTTCAAGAGATAACTCCGGTTTTAGACAACAATGAAGTACCTTTATAGAGCAAATTCAATAATCTCAAAAAGTGCCTTTAAGGAGATCTGGTAGAGAAAGAAGATATGAAATTCCATATGATCACATTGTATATCTGGTAGAGAAAGAAGATCTTGATAGAGAAATATCACATGAGGACATCGCATATCTTATGGAACAAGGAGATTCTACAGGCATTGTAGAGGATATTTCAATCAATTTTTTGAGGCCCTTCAAAGTTCTAACTCTCAATACTGGATTAAAGCCATGCAAGAGGAGATGAAATCCATGAAGGACAATGACGTATGGGATCTTGTCGAGTTACCAAAAGGTGCAAACCCCAATGGTTGTAAATGGATATTTAAAACCAAAAGGGATGCAAAAGGCAATACCGAATGATATAAGACTCGTCTAGTTGCAAAGGGATTCACTCAAAATGAAGGTATTGACTTTAAAGAGACTTTTTCTCCGGTCTCATCTAAGGACTCTTTTAGGACAATAATGGCACGAGTACCTCATTTTGATTTAAAGTTACATCATATGGGTGTATAATGACTTTAAAAAGACCTTTTATCCGGTTTCATCTAAGGATTCTTTTAGGACTAAAAAGGAAGTATTGACTTTAAAGAGACCTTTTCTCCGGTTCCATCAATGGACTTAAATAGGCATCAAGGTAATAAAATCATAAATTTCATGAAGTGATTACCTCATTTGGATTTGAGGTGAATAAGGTTGAAGATTGCATATATCACAAATTCAGTGGGAGGAAGTCTATCTTTTTGGTATTGTATGTTGATGACATATTATTGGCTTGTAACGATATAGGTTTATTGTATGAAACCAAGAAATTTCTCATTAGGAAATTTGAGATGAATTTGGGGACGCTTCTTTTGTCTTAGGAATTCAGATACTAAGCAATCGATCTCAAGGTATCCTCGGGTTATCACAAAAGGGGCTATATTAAAAAGGTATTAAGTAGATTTAACATGTAAGATTGTTCATTTGAAAATACACCAATAGCTAAAGGAGACAAGTTTAGTCTCAAGCAGTGCCCGAAACAGATCTTGAAATAAAAGAGATGCAAAAGGTTCCCTATTCCTCGATGGTAAAGAGAGTTTGTACCCGTCCCGACATAGCATTTATTTTGAAACTTTTGGGTAGATACTTAAGTAATCCCGGATCGGATCATTGGAAAGCAACAAAAAGGGTTGTCCAGTATATGTAAAGTACGAAGAACTACATGCTGACTTACAAGAAATCAAACAAATTGGAGATCGTTGGATATTCTGATTCTGATTTCTCCAGTTGTATTGATAGTAGATGGTCCACCTCAACCTATGTCTTTATGTTAGTTGAAGGGGCTATATCTTGGAAATGTGTCAAACAAACACTTGTAGCTACCTCTACTATGGTTGTAGAGTTCATGGCTTGCTTTGGAGCATCCATTCACGGGATATGGTTGTGTAAATTTGTCACATGCCTACGTGTGGTTAATGGAATTAAAAGGTCATTGAAATTATTTTGTGACAATAAGGTTGCAACTTTGTTCTCCAATAACAACGGAAACTTTGTGAAGGAGAGACACATTGACATCAAGTTTTTGTCATTGAAGAAAAAGGTTCAAAGTGGACAAATTCGTATAGAATACATAAGCATAAACTTCATGATTGCGGATCCGTTAACTAAGGGGTCGCTGTCTCCTAAAGTTTTTCATGAGCACACTACTCATATGGGGTTTGACAATTTTGTAATCCCTTGATTTAGTGGGAGTTTGATTAGATGTTTTTATGTATTATGGTTTATGCATAATAAGTTGTCATGATTTACACATTTTGAACTAAAGGTTATTTTGGATTGATCTCAGGATAAAGAAGGACCGGTTGGAAATAGACATGTTTATGAGCTCACATTCATGTAATTTTCATGTCACTCATCCATACTTGATCTATGTCATTGAATATACTAATGTTGTAAACACGGAAGGTTTAATCACGATGAATGTAATTCCGCCGTGATCTCATATTAATATATGAGATGGACTAGATGAATATAAAGAATAAGTCTACATAAAATTGGTCACTACACGTACACATAAAGAATTTGGATAATATAGTTGTTTGTTTCATACGTAGCTCAAGTGGGAGATTGTAAGAATTTTTTAATCTTATTATTATTAGTGGGATTACATATTATAATAATCAATTATATTATATGACTAAATATTATGGGGCTAATCAAATTGATTCAATCAAGTAAAGTCCGTAGACTTTAATTTAGCGGTATGGGCTTAATGGGCGGATACCGGAATTTGGCTCAACAGGCTTAATTATTAGGTCATTATATAAACGATATTAGGTTTGATCCGATTGCTACTATGGAACCAGGTATATAGATTTTGATTTCTTAATAACTCTAGCATGATTTTGATCTCGGTGTTTATGGTTTAGGGGATTTAATTATTCCATTATTCATTGTCACCTGCATGGTTGCATGATGATCATCGTCCTGCCTGCGTATAAAGGAAAGGAATATTGAACAAAAATTCCTCTGATTCTCTGAAAGCCATTGAATAGGATAAATAAGAATATGCACATCGTATGTGTAAGAATACTGGCCAAGTTCAGTTTGATAGAAGAAATGTGTTGAACTATACAGAAATCTTGAATGGAGCCTCATGCAAAATTCTTCTGGCATCATCCTAATCTTCAAATCTTTGAGGGTGGTGATAGATCTTATACTTCCCGGAAGCCTCTTCAATCTCTTAGACCATATACGATGAGAGTTTTTAACAATAAAAAATATTTAATCTCTTAAAAAAAGTATCTTTTGGCTTCAAATCTCGCCCTTGCAACTCTTATTTGAAACCCCATATAATACGTACTTCAATGCATGTTTTGTTTGTTTTTATTTTCTTTCTCTCATTTGTCTATGTTTTTCTTTTTACTGTATCAATTTTTCTTTTTGCTGGGTCATTTGTTTTTTTTAGTGCGTCATTTGTTGACGTGGAAGAGATGTAAGATTTAAAAACTTTGTTAGATATTCAAACCAATGCACATGGTCTTACAACAACACATTGTCATCTTGTTGACACGTGCTACTTTTTCTTATATCCATCCCGGGACCAAATGACGCGGACGGCGCACGTCTAGCGAACCACAGATACAAGCACATGAGGTTTCATCCTAAAACAAATTGACAATAGGAGAGTGTGAGATTCTTTTCTCTACATCTCAACACTTTTTTTTTTTTTCTTTCAGCGGGTTTCGCATCTCATTCTCGGACCTGCTCTGATACCATGTTACTTTTTCTTATATCCGTCCCGGGACCAAATGACGCGGAGGGCGCACGTCTAGCGAACCACACGTACAAGCACACAGGGTTCCATCCTAAAACCAATTGGCAATAGGAGTAACCCAGATGCTTATATGGTAGGTTCACTTGATTGCGTGTTATCGATGTGGGATTCTTTTCCCTACATCTCAACACTCCCCCTCAAGTGTTAACTACCTGTACTAGTTAACCCTTGACACATTTTTCATTTTCTTTCACAAAATCATCCCCTTGTTCAATCATGGTACGACTTAACTCAGTGAGGTAAAGTTAGGAGCTAGTTTTTGAGTTGCAGAAAAAAGAATATCAAATACCATAATGTATTTGATCATAAACATTCCCCGATAAGTGAAAAAATTGTTCAGTTCTCAAGAGAAAAAGAATATGTACTGAGTATGTATGTAATGAAGGTGAAACTTATGACAGCAATGCTTGTGACTCTAGTTGAATTTGACAGAGGGAATGTGTTGAATAATATAGGAATCTTCTCCTACAGTTGATCCTCTATACCAAAGCCTCTTGCAAAATTGGAATGGCATCTCTTTAATATGCAACTCTCTGAGGGTAGTAATTGAACTTATACTTTCAGGAAGCCTCTTCAATCTCTTACAAGAACTTAATGTCATTTTGTTTCCCGTTTTATGGTCATTTGTGACAAATCCTTCAGCAATCCACATTTGAATCAACACTTTGGCAAGCCTAAGTGTATCATTAGCATTCCCTGTATCAAGCTCTTGCACTAATTCACTTTCACTACGAGTATTACCATTAGCATTCCCTGTAACTTGCTTTGATATACGACGGAGGAGATCAATGTTGGCTACAAGGCAAGCCTAAGTGTATCATCTGTAATAATTTATATACAGATTTTATATAGTGCTTACAAGGCAACCCACTTTTCAAGGGGATCAAATGTTCCAACATGGGACTGAATATATATATACATAATATACTGGTGAATCAACTTAACTTTGCATTTGTTTTGTACTTGCACCAATCTTATTCACATGCCTACTTTTTTTATTCAACAAACAAATCTTGTGATGACTCTGCTTAGCTTGTGCTACTGATGACCTACACTCGAACGGTGCACATGACTGCAGTTTGAAAATCCAAAATGTGATGGAAAGGAGGCTTTGTAAATAGATGTCTCCATGTGTTTTTTCCTGGGTTGTATATCTGTATGTACAGAAACGTCCCCTTCCTATTCTCTCTTGCCCTGTAAGCCTCTGCGGGATTGCTTACAAGGGTCATTACGTGCAGTTCTCGGTTCAATGCCACAAAGCCATAAGCTTTGTCAAGGGCTCGTCTTGGAACACTTGTCTCCTTCAGCCAGCGGTTTAAGACCATGTTATACCTAAGATAACATAGAACCAATAGTCTCAGTTTTTAGTCATGTCGTTGATGGCACATTGGCACAAACTGACAAAAACAGAATACATTATCATTAACAAAATTTCAGGAATAAAATTATCCAAGTATAGAAACATGAAGGGCTAAAGCAACTTGAAAAAAATTAAATGGGGATCCTCAAAGTTCTTGACCACATAGCATTATAGGAGACAACTGTATCAAACAACTTTTAGCTTCCAATCTAACTCTTGCTACAGAAGAAGGGCTGGAAGAAAAATATACTTAAGTCACTCGAGCATACAAACAGTTCAAAATTTCACCACATCATCACACAGAAAAGATCTATCAACACTGTCTTATATATATATGAGGCATCAAGATCTAATTTACAGAATCTTCCGCTTCAAAGTACATCAGCCATTTCACAGCAATAGACAACTCTCAAGGGACCGTTACCATGACTATTTGTAACATGACACTCAAGAAATGACTAACAAAATCGAAATAATAAAGTCTGTTGTCATACCTACTCGTAAGTTGCAACAGATACATGAAAACAGAGTTTCTCAAACGACTTTAGATGCACCTAGATTCATATTTCAAGGAAGGCTTAACTTCACATAGACATAAAGTACCCAGTCTGCTGATATATTTGAACTAAGAACCCCAATGCAGTTCCACATTCCAATTCATGCACTAAAATTGTGAGAGAACTAGAAACCAACTGTTGCATGTGGTCACAGTCACAGGTGCCAAGAATTCGAAGCAAACACAAAACCAACTTCCAGCAGACAAACAACTAATGTGAGCATCATATAGCTGGCTGCTTCAACAGCCAACCCAAGGACCCAACCACTCAAACAACTTTGAACACTTCTTCACACAACAAATGCACTAATGTCCCATCTATGATCCAATCTCAATAAAAATAATATATCAGGAAGACAAAGATTTGAAATCCAAACCGATATTGTACACCAAACAAGCAATTCAAATAGCCCATAACGAACATTAACGGTAAGAACCAGTCATTTCATAATAGCTACAGTAAAGCCTAACAAAAATACCCCCAGAAATGATCAAAATAGTTAACGAAATCAACACTTAAGACAAAATCTCAAAAGTTTACCTAAAAATGCCATGATCATCAAGCATGAAAACATCAGGAACGCCTCCATTATCTTCATCGCCATCAACCACGACAATCTTCCCAAGTTGCATCCTTTCCCCTTCCTCCCACATTTCTTCAACCTCCCTCCACCCTCCACCATCTAAATCCATCACCACAGCGTCTCTGTAATATTCATCCACCTGAAACACCCCAGAAACGGTCATCGACTGTCCATAGCCGCCAATCACCCAAAACTCCTTTCCTCTCCCCGACACAAAACCCACGCATCCAGCTCGAAACCTCGGCATAGGCTCCATCGACACCCAACGGTCTTCCCCAATATCATACCTTTCAACCATGTTCATCCTACTCCCACCAACCTCATACATCGCGTGCCTGGAACCTCCACCAGCAACCACAATCTGTCCAAAACCAGAGCCCGATCCCGACCCAATCATTGCACTGGCAAACGAGCCTCTAGGGTTTAACATCGAAGAGAGACAATCCCACCGGAATCCAGCGAGGTCAAACCGGAACATATCGGAGGAAGGCGACGGGCGATCAATCGGATAAGATCGCGTGTCGAATAGAGATCCACCGATGACGTATATGTGGGAGCCTGAGGAGACAGAGGTGAAGTTCGAGAGGCCGTAGGCGTAAGGATTGACCGGCGTGGGAGGGAGAGCAAGCCAAGCATTGGATTGGGGGTCAAATAGGTACGGAGAAGAGAAAGAAGGATCTTGAGGGAAGAAACAGAGGAGGTGTGGGAGTTTGTGGGGAGGGAAAAAGGAGAGACGGAGAGGAATTAGGGTTTTGGAAGAGAGAACGGTTCGCCATGAACGGCAGGTGGATCGAAGACGGTGAGCGTGGGGGATTGGGATGTAGGCGAGAATGAGAGCTGCTAGGTCGTTGGGGAGGCCTGGGATTAGGGTTAGGGTTTCGTCCTCCATGGAAGGGGATGGAGTCGAGGGCGAGGACGAAGATTGCATTTGTCTTATTCTCAATTCGATTTCCCCAAACCTCTTCTCCTGAAGCGAAGAGGAAAAGGGGAGTTTAAGATTCAACGGATGTAGAGGAGAGAGAAATTTGACGAGGAAAGATTTGTGGTTTATGCGAAACGTGGCAATTGATGCAAAATCCAATATGCTTAGTCCTTTCTGCTGATGTGGCGTCAGTGGATCCCTTGATTATACTACCGCACACTACACAGTTAGTTGGATCCTGGGACTGTAATCCTGTAAGTAGGGGTGTTCAGAAATTATCCGATCCGTCAATAATCCGACAATCCGACTCCGAAATATCCGAGTTTTACACTATCCGACGGAAAGCTATCCGTATCCGCTCCGATCCGGCAAAAATTTTCGGATAGACGGATCGGATACGGATCTTGATTTTTTTATACCCGGATATCCGTTATCCGAGTATATACAAAATATTAATAGAATTATATCAATTATGTTCTATTAGTTGAATTGGTGAGAGGGAGAGCCAGATTTTTAGGTTTTCCCACCTAGTCACGAGTTCGATTCTCCTTCCCAACTTCGATTTTGCGATTTTGCGAAGTGCAAACCCTCTCCCAATCTTTCTCGCCTTCGTCGGCGACAGCCGCCTCTCACAATCGTCGATGACACCTCTCACCATCGTCGACGACACCTCTCTCTCGCCTTCGTCGTCTCTGACCCTCAATCTCTCAAACGACCCTCAATCTCTCAAACGACCCTCAACAGGCTGCAGCTCTCTTACATTTCCGACTCCCTCAGTCTCTCTCTCGTCTTCGACCTACAGACTCACAGCTCTCTCGTCTTCGACCTGCAGACTCACATCTCTGTTGTCCCTGTCCTAATGTTGCTTTGATAAAACTGAATGTCATTTTTTAGTGTAAACTTCAAAACTGAATGCCCTTTTTGACTGTGTGATTATAAATTTATACATTGTAAACCTGCAGAATCACATCTCTCTCAGCCTTCTGTCTTTATGAGAGTGTTACCGATTTGCTGAGGATGTTGCCTTGCTGAGTTGTTGTGCAGCATGTGTTGGATTATAGATTTAGGACTACAAATTTTCAGATTACAATTACAGTTTACATATGCAGTTTTTTTGTATCCGGATCACCGGATATCCGATCCGTTTATGCTTCTCGGATCGGATATCCGGCAACTTTCGGATCGGATCCGGATATCATTTTCGCAAAAAAAATCCCCGGATATCCGATTTCGGATATCCGAACGGATCGGATATCCGGGAATGAACACCCCTACCTGTAAGTGGTGTCGGAATCTCCCCTAACATTTTACTTATTTACAAATGTTAATCTTAAAAAAAAGATTTAGTGTGTGTTTGGCTACAACAAAATACTAGACTTATAAATTTTTTGAGTATTTGACTGCTTTGGTTAAACCAGTGTTTTGGTTTCGGAACTCGTATCTGCGAATGAGTGAAAGGGTCACGCATTGCGAATGCGTGACCCTTTATGCCCTAAAAGCGCTTACGGAATGAGATCCCGTAAGCGCTGTCATTCAAAAAAAAATTTCGGAAACAGCGACGGCGACGAAGGAGGCCATAAGCCGAATCAAGCACCATTTGACACAAAATCAGCAATGGACAAAGACGGTAACGAAGGAAGGCCATTTCAGAAGCGGAAACACGACCCGAGAGAGGTATCGTTTGATTTTTGTTCGGTTTTTGCTCGGTTTTCGTTTTTCACTTTTCGGTTCGTAATTGAGCATGAAATGGACATGAATAGGTTTAGATTGTTGTTGAATTAGTTAGTTTTAGGTTGATTGAAGAGAGATTGTTGAATTAGTGGACATAGGAGCTTCGACAGTCCGCCTACAATGGCGGACTGTCGAAGAAGATGAACAGTGTTCCCACGGTCACGCATTGCGAAACCGTGGAGCCACTGTTCATCCTTTAATGCTTCGGAATGCATTATAATGCATTTCAATGCATTATAATGCATTCCAATGCATATAATTAATTTTAAAAAAAATAATTTAATTAAAGAATTATAAATATAAATTAAATTAAATAAAAATATATTTATTTAATTTAATTGTAATATATTAAATATATTAAATTAGTTTATCCATTTTAATTTAAAATAAAATGGATTAAAAATATTATATTAAATATATTAACATAATATAATCTTAATTAATGTATATTAATTCAAAATAAATGGAATAAAAATATATCTAATTAATTTAATTGTAATATATTAAATATATTAAATTAGTTTATCCATTATAATTTAAAATAAAATGGATTAAAAATATTGTATTAAATATATTAATATTATATAACCTTAATTAATGTATATTAATTCATAATAAATGGAATAAAAATATATCTAATTAATTTAATTGTAATATATTAACGGAAACTAAATAAAAGAAAATGAAATTAGTTTATTAAATTAGTTTATCCATTTTAATATAAAATAAAATGGATTAAAAATATATAAAATAAAATAGATTAAAAATATATTAAATTAAAATCTCTACCTTTACTTTTTCCCCCTAATTTTATTTATGTAATTATAATTTATTTAATTTCTTTTAATTTCTTTTAAATTCAATTTAAATGAAAGTAAAGGAACCTAAATAAAAGAAAATTAATTAACGGCCATACATAACATAGAAATCACAGTTGGAAAGGGTGTTGGCCTGTAATATCAAATGTAGATATTACAGGCAATGCAGAGACATAGACGGAGGCGTCCCACGGCCTCGGCTCGTAGAGAAGGTCTCGCCACCGCGAGGGCTACGATGGGGAGGAGGTCCTAGGTAGTTGGTTCGGCTGCCGACACACCACCACCACAGCAGCCACAGAGACCATGCATCTCAGATGCATCTCCGGCTCTCCCTCGGGAGGTTCTTCAACCACCGACATATGGATCTGACTCGGATCAGGATGTGGCCCGTCCTTCTGTACAGGCAGGGGAGATAGATCCCACAGTTGGCGAGCGCGTTGATACTACTGCTGACGAGCAGGTTGAGCCACCTACTGATATTACTGCTGACGAGCACATGGAGACAACTACAGATATTCCTGCTGAGGAGCAGGTAGAGCCACCGGTTGGCGATCATACCGAGCAGCGAGATTTTGACTTTGATGCTCCAGCTGCAGATCCTGTAGTACCGCCGCAGCAGGAGCCATTTGTACCGGCTAATCGAGGCCGTGTAGTTGCTGATACAGGGGCACCATTGATCAACGATGTGCTTGTTAGCATGAAATATTGTGATATTTTAGGCACGTTTTCTAAGTGTATTTGATTCATATTGATAGTCATTGATTGAGCATTGATGCATTTGTGAGCTAGTTTATCTATAATGTCGATATAGAGATCTACACAAGCTTTATGTTGATTATAGGTAATTGAGAGCTATTTCCGAACGGAATCGAGCAAGGATGGAGTTGTTGAGCAATGTCCATGGATTGAGGACATTCTTAGGAGCAAAATGAGTGTCAACTTGAGGAATGCACGAAGCTAGGGAAGAATCACGTTCTTGCCCTAAACCACGCTCTAAAATACGGCCGTACTATATTCCACGTTCAAGTCCACGGCCGTGGAACCATGCAAGGGAAGCGTGATTCATTCCAGTAGCTTCTACGGTCGTGGAATCATTGGTTCAAACCGTGTTGATTTCCACGCTCTAAATTACGGTCGTGAAACCTTCCACGACCGTGATCTTGGCGATCCTTTTCGCCACACTTTAAGCCACGATCTTTTAAAAGATTGGGCCGGGCCGAAAGTTTATCTTACACTATAAAAGGATGGACGAAGAGAGATTCCGTCACCTCCGCTTAGAGACTTTTGCGACCTCGTTTTACGCATCGCTTTACGCCGCGACTTAGAGATCTTTGCGACTTTTGCAAAAGACGTACTTTGCGCTCATCCTTGGATTTGCCCTAATCTCGCACTTTGGTGGAGATTGTGATTGAGATTTCCGGATTGACGGAAGATTGAAGATTTGGAAGATTGTCGCAAGAAGATTCCTCTTCTTGTTTAGGTTTGATTTAGAAGACGGATTGACATCCCGTTCTTCCTTCTTATCTAAGATTGTGTTTGTTTGTTCTATTCCGAATCTAGTGACGATATTTGTTCTTGATTGCGATTTTGAGATTGGTTTGAAGTTTATTGAAAGTTTTCGGAAGTATTCATCTTTCAATCTTTTAATCTTTGAATTTGATATCAATATGACTATTGTTGGCTAAAAACCCTTAACAATTCTAAGGTGAAGGGTTGATAGTTGTGGCTTAGATGATGATAGATTGATCGTAAACAGATTGAATCCTGAGAGTTAGAGAGAATCGCCGACGAACCCTAAATTACGGCCTGTTCTTGAGTCCACGGCCGTGGAACCTCAAGAACTAACCGTGATTTCCCTTAAGTTTACGAACTTGCTTTTACTTTAATCCAAAGTTAAAGATTTGCTTTAACTTAGTTTAGGCTTGTCTTTTCTAGGTGTTAGTGAAGCCTCAACAACCTCTACCTCGATTGTGAGTGTCGCAACCTTAATCGATTTAGTTAGTCTTGATCCTTGGATTACAAGTTTGAGTATTTAACATTAATTCTTACCTTTAGAACCTTTCTATATTGAAGCCTCAACAACCTTTATAGAGAGTGTCTTGTAGGCGAGTCATATAAGGTTTTTGGAACTTCACCGTACGATTACCTTACACTAGTATACCTTTGCATATCTTAACTCTGTCCTTATATCATTAGTATATCTTGAATCGATTGCCACAACTGGGTTCCTGGATCTTTAGGATTGTTGTTTTCCCAATAATTTGCAAAGCTCTTATATTTACTTGCTTGATAATCTGAAATCGAATTTGTTCCCCCCAAATCCCTGTGTTCGATACTTTGGAATTCTTGCTTAACTACGTCGATCCGTACACTGCGGGTTTGCTTGCTTGATTCTAGTTTTATAAATTTAAAGCTTATTTGCACGCACGCTAAGTGGCGAACAAGTTTTTGGCGCCGTTGCCGGGGATTTGGTCTAGCCCGAATTCGGTAGCCGGTTGTCAAGCTTGGGAGCTTCTCCCTTGTTATTTGATATCTTTTCAAGTGCACGCGCAGGTCTAGGAACACCGAAGACCTCTCACCTCTTGATCAAGAGCTTGAGAGGACTCTAAGGCAAAAGCGTAAGGAAAAGAAGATGGCTGAAGAACACGAACGTGATCTTCAAGCGGAGTTGGCGGAGAAAGAAGCTCAACTCCAATGGAATGAGAACATTCGCCGGGATGAAATGGATCGTCATCAATCCCAAGTTAATGATCTAAAAGATATGATGTTCCAGATGAGGATAGAACTAAGCAACCTTAAGAATAAGGGGAGCAAGAAATCCTCAAGACGGGCATCAAGATCAAGA
Source organism: Fagopyrum esculentum (assembly GCA_033239045.1). Taxonomy (NCBI): domain Eukaryota; kingdom Viridiplantae; phylum Streptophyta; class Magnoliopsida; order Caryophyllales; family Polygonaceae; genus Fagopyrum; species Fagopyrum esculentum. The sequence goes on from BSUD01000001.1 coordinate 162,048,492, forward strand.
AGAAGAAGTCATTCATCCGCTGATGATAGCGATTCCTCCATGCCACCACTAGAGGAAATTGATCCCACGATCAATGTGAATCCTTTCCATCCACGGGGAGCTGCTAATCGCCGCATTCCACCTAGGAATGCGAGGATCGAACGTGTAGATGATGAGCCAAGAACTCTTGGCCAAAGGATGGATCCAACACAACAATCGGGCCGTTTGGGCGTGAATTTTGATGCTGATGATGTACAAGGGTTTAGCTTCAACCCTCAAGTTATTACTCTTGTTCGCCAAAACCAATTTGGCGGGACAAGCGCTGAATCTCCACACCAACACTTGCAAAACTTTGAGTGTATGATGGAGACAATGAGACCGAAGAATGCTACTACCAACAATTATAAGCTCAAGCCCTTCTTCTTCTCCTTGAAGGGGAAATCGTTGTCTTGGTACCAAGCTCTTCCTAGTGGAAAACTAGACACGTGGGAAAACCTTTCCGCGGAGTTCCTCACCAAATTCTTTCCGCCATCCAAAACGGCGGAACTTAGAGGTAAGATTAATGCATTTTCCATGAGATCTAACGAAAGTTTGTTTCAATCATGGGAAAGGTTTCAGGACTTGTTATTGGATTGCCCTCATCATGGCATATCCAAGCTTGCATTGCTGGAGATTTACTATAAGGGGCTGGATGTGGAGACACAATTCAAGCTCCAATCCCTCTCATGTGGTACATTCATGGACATGAGAGAAGATGACGCTTGGGACTTCATTAAGAAGCAAGCAAGAGTCATAGAGAAGTATTCCCATCGGAAAGTGGAGGGAAATCGTGTGGAGCAAAGAGCAAAGCTCACACACGAAGCTCAAAATCAGATTTTCTCCCTTAACAATGAGATCAAAGAGTTGAAGGAGGCTATCAAGACCAACTTTTCAAAGCAACAAGAAAAGGATGTTGGCTATTTGGGCAACAACAACAATGGCGGTGATAACACAAACCGCAACAACAACAACAATAACCGGAACAACAACCGGAATAACAATTGGAATGGCAATAACAACAACCGGAACAACAATTGGAACAACAATAGGGGTTCAAACAACAACAATTGGCGCTCCAATCAACAAAATTCCGGTAACTGTTATCCTTCCAATTCTAATTCACTAACTCCACCTTCCTCTTCCTCTACTCCTTTGAAAAGCCAGGGGCAAGCATCTAATGGAGGAAGCACTTCGGGGAAGGAGAAGCCCGATCCCATGTTGGAAACAATCTTGGGAAAGCTTCAAGGTTTGGAGAACCGCATCATTAAGGTTGATGATCAAATTTCTAAGGTTGATAAAGCTCAAAAGGTTTTAGAAAACCAAATGTTCAGCCATGCGGAGGAAGTTCCTAGGAATCAAGGGAAACTTCCAGGAAGACGGAGGACAACCCTAAGGGAAGGGTGATGGCAATCACAACTAGGAGCGGAGTGACTACCCCCGATCCGCAGCCTAAGTTTGTTGAAGTCTCCGTTGAGAAAGACAAAGAGAAGGGGAAGGAGAAGGAAGATGTCTACGTTCCTCCTCTGGCTTACAAACCTCCCCTACCATTTCCTCAATCTAGAGCGAGAGCGTGCCTAGATAAACAATTTGGTAAGTTTATAGAACTCATGAGCAAGCTGCATATTAATATACCCTTTATTGATGCTATTGTAGGTATGCCGGCTTATGGCAAGTTCTTGAAGGAGCTCCTCTCCAACAAGAGGAAGCTAGAAGATTTCGGAGAGGTTAAGATGAGTTCGGATTCTTCGGATCTCATCAAGACCATGAAGGAGAAAATACCCTCAAAGCTAAAGGATCCGGGGTCGTTTTGCATTCCCATAGGAGTGGGAGATGTCACATACGATGCGTTATGTGACTTGAAGCCTCAACAACCTTTATAGAGAGTGTCTTGTAGGTGAGTCATATAAGGTTAATGGAACTTCACCGTACGATTACCTTACACTAGTATACCTTTGCATATCTTAACTCTGTCCTTATATCATTAGTATATCTTGAATCGATTGTCACAGCTGAGTTCCTGGATCTTTAGGATTGTTATTTTTCCAATAATTTGCAAAGCTCTTATATTTACTTGCTTGATAATCTGAAATCGAATTTGTTCCCCCCCAAATCCCTGTGTTCGATACTCTGGAATTCTTGCTTAACTACGTCGATTCGTACACTACGGTTCACTTGCTTGATTCTAGTTTTATAAATTTAAAGCTTATTTGCACGCACGCTAAGTGGCGAACAGTGCTCACTTGCTATGCCGGGCACCGTGCTCGAGGTGTTTTGATGGGAGAGGTAGATAACTAATCACAATTACAACACATTATCTTACAAAAACTAAATTAATAAAACGTTTAATTGAATATTCGTTGTGTTATGAAGGAGGATTACAGGAGGCCGATGACAGCTTTACGGCGGATAGAGCACATTCAGACGCTCAGTAGATGGATTTCCGACGCTGATAGAACGGACCTCACTTCCTGGTTTGCTTTAGTATCTCAGAGTGGATTGATGGGTTTGCTAGACGTCTCGTTTGCTGGAGTTTGACCACGCCCTCATACATGCATTTGTGGAGCGCTGGCATCCAGAGACTAGCAGCTTCCATCTACCTTGCGGTGAGATGACCATCACCCTGTACGATGTAGCCGTCATCTTAGGCATTAGGATTGATGGAGAGGCCATGGTCACACCTATGCTGGCACGAGATAGGGTTAGGTGGCTGAGTGATACATTTCACATATCAGAGGTGGAGGCTAGGAGTCACCAGACAGCTCTACCAGTGGACTTGTTGAGGACTGCGTATGATGTCATTCGGCGCGACCCAGCTACCCCAGCTGAGGAGGTGGCTTCTGTATTTCTTCTTTTCTTTTTAGGTTCATCCTTGTTCGTCGATAAATCGACGAACAAGATTCGACCTTGGTTGATCGACTTGGTGCGAGACCATGGCCGGACTGGAGACTATGCTTGGGGCACCGGCGTGTTAGTGTAATTGTACTCGTACGTATAACTATCACTCTACTTCAATACCTAATAAATTTTTATTGTTACTGTTATGATAAAATGATAAATATGGACTTTACCTACAGTATGTTGGGCGATGCCTCACGACTGAAGGTGAAGACGATAGGAGGATGTACATCACTTCTACAGGTAAGAACTTTCATTGTAATTAGTCACTTTAGATAAGAACTTTCATTTGTTATTCTTACTAATAACATCTTTTATTTACTTTAATGTTTATAGTTCTAGATCTATGCCCACTTCCCGTCCTTGGGTCGTTCAGCGGCAGAGGATCCAGGACGTCATGGATCGGCCATATGGGCTTCTAGACTGTCTGTTCCGAGGACACCAACACCCACTCTTGAGAGGCTGAGATCCTTGTGCTCATAGTTAGATCAGATGAGAGCGGAGGACATCAAGTTCATGCCATATAGCGATAGAGTGTTAGATTTTGAGGGCGAGTTTGCTGTGTCGACGTACCGAGGGACGATCCAGATAGGAGATATCATCGAGGCATATATGCCGGATCGAGTCCTCCGACAGTTTGGGTACATTCAGACGATCCCACTTCAGAGGATTGTCCCTTATTTGGAGCAGTGCCCCGCTTCTGCCAGTAGAGGGTATAGGGTGAGATTCCATGGCGTAGATGATCGATGGGCTGATAGACACGAGAAGGCGAGCAGATTTGCGCTTCAGGGTCAGACTAGGGCCCCTTTACCATGGATAGTATCTGAGGACTACATGTCCTGGTTTAGCGAGCGGTGCCATCCATTTCTCCTTCTTGGCTCAGCTATGCAGTCTCCACCGGTAGATCGTCCTCCTCCGGTCCCTGTTTCAGATACTCGGGTATGTGCTGATATATTTATCTTTAAAGTTATAAAGTATTATGCTTTACCATTAACTGACAACTTTATTTTCCAATGCAGAGGCTACACATTATTCAGGCCCGCCTACGGGATATTATTAGTCGTGGCTCAGTGACTATGGAGAACATACATACGATGTACGACGAGTCTGTTGGCCAAGACGTTCATATAGCACCATCTCAGGTCAGGGCGACACAGCCGAGACGAGATTGATGTACTTTACATTTTGTAGTATGGAGGACATATATGTCATGTATTTTAACTTTTGGTGTATACAAGTTTATTGAAGCTTATGAAGTTTATTGAATCTTCATTTGTCTCCTTTCCATTTATCTCACTTCATATGTGCTCCATATATTTATCTTGAAAGTTTATTGAAGCTTACAAGTTTATTGAAGCTTATGAAGCTTATTAAGTTTAATGAATCCATTCCTTAATATTCATCAAGTGGAGCATTGTAGTCATAGCTAGTAGCAACGAATCATCCATTAGTATTTCCGAAGAAGAAGAGAAGAATGGTTAGGATCGACGAAGAAGAAAAGATTAAGAGATTGACTATCACTTCATAAGCTTGCCTTACAATACAAACATCCATCAACCAAATGAAACCCTGAAACACATATAACATATCACTCTGAAATGTCTGAATAAGATACGAGATTGACCCACACTTCTCTAGGACACTCTTTACGCCGGAGGTCGTCGTATATCTTGAATCTATCACGGAAGTGTGCATCCCATCCATCAACGCTAGAATCATGTCCACGCCTCCATGGAAGGGTCAAAGGTGGTAATGAAGAGTCTAGTTTAAGCCAAACCTAACGAAAGATGATTGCCAAATGAAAAATTGATTACCTTTTTTTGTCATCCTTGAATAAAAGTAACAGAATATATGAGATATAAGTGGTGTAGAAAGAAAGAAAACTTACGGCTACAAAGTGATTGCCATTGACCCACGCTATTGCACGAATCTCTGTTGGGGGTTCTTGGTTCTCAACCGTTGCAACAATTGGTAAACATGTCTCGGGGGTAGAGCCAAGTATAACAACTGCACACCGGTAATATGTCGCTGCTACTGTTGCAAGAAGTGGACATTTCATCCAATTTTCCGGCCCACAAGGTATAGGATCAGTCCACCAAGTGGCCTCGATAACTTCATCAACCGTCCATTTTACCGCCGACTATTGACAAAAAAAACAATTATTAGTGAAATTTATCATTTTATCAACAAAATATAGTAAATCAAAGAAAAGGATGAAGGGTTTATCAACAAAAAATACTCACACGTGCGTACAAGTCCTTTCTCATCAACAATTCCGTAGCCATTTCCCTTCTAACAATCAAGTAATCTTCTTCCGAGTATCCCAAAACCACGGCAAGAGATCTAAATCCACAATGCCCATCTCCTTTAACATCATAGGCTGAAAGGATGAAGGGTTTCATGAACTTCTGCATCTGATCACCCTTGAACCGATAGTTCTTAGAACGTCTGGTGGTGCCTTTCTTACCACGTGGCTCAGTCTCCTCAACTTTAACTTCAACTTTGGCCTCTTCAGGCTCGGGTTCCTCCGCTTTAACTTTCACATATTGTCTTGCTTTAGGTAGACGACCTCGAGGACGTGGACGTGCCGATCCAGAACCATGTTCAAACCGACTTGGTTCTCTCCTTGTTGAAAGAATGCCGTACTTTGGTGGTCTTCCTTTAGTTCTGACTTTCTGCTCTGGTACTCTCAACGTTAAATTGCCCGGACTTGTAATATCTTCATATGATGAAGCCATCCGCTCAAGCACATCTCTCGGAAGCAAATTCTTGTCCAATCGCTCCCTAAAGTCATTGAGTGACTCCATGTATGGATCAATATGGACAACCTCATCTTCATGCGTCGGATTCAATTTTTCCCATCGTACTTGCTTCCAATAAGGGTGAATCTGATCCAAACGTATTGGCTCCCGATGCCTAATAGCAATATAGAACTCGTGCGAACAAGGCAATCCATGAGCTTCCCTCCAATATGAATCCTTACATGTTGTCAAGCTTCTAATTTGCTTTGCCTTCTCGTAGATCTCCAACAACTCCAAGAAGCACTCGTTGCTTCCTTTGTTTCGGAGCAAATCAAATATAGGCACACGCACAGCCAACAACATCCTCTCACGTGACATCTCTATTGACGCTTGAATCTTATCAATCTGATCATTTACCATCAAGTCAATGTTCTCCATCACCAACTGAAATCCTTGAACGGTAGAACGCAATGTACCCTTCAACAATGAGTGTGCTGACTCACACTAACAGCCAATATCAATTCAATAAATTAATCTACAAGACAAACATTAGAAAACAATTGCAAACAATATAAAAATAAGTTCTTACGCATTCGTTGTCCTCGTGCCAAAGTGTAGATGCAAGTCGCACCAATATCGAACAATTGCTTCCTTGTAGGGGATTAGCCATGTAGTTTCCAAATACTCCATCAACCTCGGATACGCTTGCCAATGCACTTTCATTTCACCCAAATGACGCTCGTAACTCTCAGGAGATCTAGATTCAATAAGAGCATGGTAGTGTGATGCAAAAACAGCTTGTAATTCCTTTGACCGATTCACCGCCCAAGATCTATGTTGGATGTTGCACTTTATATGAAAGGTGCAAATCATGTGCTTCACATCCGGAAAAACAACACCGAGGGCACTTATGAGTCCTAGCTCTCTGTCCGTCACAATCACCCCCGGTGTAACATTTCCGCACACATGTCGGAGTCTCCGTAATGCCCACTCGTAATGATTGGCGTTTTCCTTGGCCATGAAAACAAATGCTATTGCAAATGTCAACCTCGTGCTAGTGATACCGACAATCTCTAACAACGGCATCTTGTACCTATATAGGATATATTATGAGTTTACATTTATATTAAACTAAAAGTACATGAAAAATTAAAAAATCATAATAACATGTATATTAAAACTTACTCGTTCGTCTTGTACGTCGTGTCCATTATGATGACATAAGGAAATAGGTTGAGGAGATGTCTTGAATCCGGATGCATGATGAAAAAATATGAAATTTCTTCCGATTCCGAGCATCTTCTCACATTTACGTAATAACGACGCTCCTCTAAAATATGTAGTGCTTGTTGGAGAGGACTCCGTCCTTCGGCTTGTAGCTTCCTAATCTTCATTCCAGCATTGTATATTTGTTCGATTGTGCTGACGTTGTATGGATCATCTAACTTTATTGACTTCAATATATTTCTCGGCTTGAAACCCGACCCAAGCTCACGTCCCACCTTCCGAAATTGTTTCTCCGTCAATCTCCCAGCATATGTGTGTCCCTTCAACTGCTCGGGAAGTGTATGATTGTGCACTCCATTTATAACATGCAACGTCCACTTCTCAGCCTCGCTTTGTACGCCCTTAAGCTCAAAACAACATCCGTCCTTCTTCGATTTCTATGCTCGGCTAGAAGATGACTCGGTATCAGGATCCACATCTTTCTTCTTACGAGGGGCTCCAAAACGTTCGCATGTCAAACGAAACGTAACGAACCCCCAAGAATTTCTCCACGACCTACTAGTAACCAACACCATGTTCATGGTTCCTCCCATGAATCGAGCCCAATCCACCACCGTCTCGCGATCATGGAAAAAACCGCGAATTTCAAACATTCGCGAATAATCACTCCCTTCGTCACGAGAATAATTCGGAAGATCCTAGTTCACATAGAAAAAAAAACTATAAAATTTCTAGTTTTCGGTTTACTAATTTCCAAATAATAAAAACACGAATTATAATAAATGTTTCATAATTAATTGCAACTATATCTAACTTAAAAATACATTATATACAACAATTCTAGTTTTTCTATATTTTCGGTTATAAAGTACTTACCTCGAAATGCCGAAGAAACTCGTCTGGATCACTAAATTTTGTATCGTCGAACGGAATCATCACTTCATCATCCTCGTGTGTTGACATTCTCGCAGCTGTTCTCCAGAAAATGTTGTGTTGTTTTTTCGAAGATGTTGTGAGCGTTTTTCACCTCTTCTATTACTATCTTCATATAACCAAATGAAATCAATAACGTTCAAATTACAACGGTCACTTTTACAATGTTCGAATTACAACATTCGGATTACAACGTTCGAATCTCGACGGTCATAAATCCACGTAGACGTAATGCGTGACCTTCACGGCACGCATTATGTCTACGTGGTGCGTATACGAAATCGAGCGCCGTGCCCTTAATATCCCCCTTTGGTTTCTATGGAGTGTTTATGGAACACTAGTTGCTTTGAAGGTTTTCGGTTTTGTGGTAGTATTTTCAGAAACAAAAAGACAATGGTACTCTCATTTTTGTTGGTAATTATTGTGTCTTACCGGGTATAAATTCCGTCCTCTCTCTTTTCTCTCTCAATATTCCCGATTGTCGTCGACTGAAGAAAGCTTCCCTGACTTGACTCTTCGCTTCGTCTTCCTTCTTCCATTCCGTAAGGGAGGTCCCTCGCCAGTCGACGATTGCAAGTAAAGCTTCTCCGACTTGACTCTTCGCTTCGTCTTCCTTCTTCCATTCCGTAAGGGAGGTCCCTCGCCAGTCGACGATTGCAAGTAAAGCTTCTCCGACTTGACTCTTCGCTTTGTCTTCCTTCTTTCACCGGTATCTCTTATCACCCTTCCTTCTTTCATGCCCTAAAACTTGTGATTCACTCGTGTTTGGCTATTGAAATTTGAGAAGAGAAATTTGATTTTGTTCCTCCCATCTTGTTTTGGATTTGTTTGTTAGATTCCGATTGTGAATATTGTGTGATATGCCCTAATTTTATGCTGAAGAATTTGATTTGTTGTAAGTTGATGTTCCGAATGTGCCCAAAGTCTTGTCTTCCTTCTGATTGTGAATACTATGTGATATGCCCCCTATTCATCAAATTTGCAGTGGAGATTAGTACAAATATATAGATTTGAAGATGTGTCAAATAATTGGTTCTTCTATTCACTGTTAGATTGGACTCTATCAAACTAAAATTTTTTGAGGATAGATTTGAAGATGTGAGATTAGTTTTTTGTAGTAGAATTTGATACCAGACAATAATATAAGATACTTCTAAATAATCTCAATAATGATTTGAATTTTTGAATGAAGCTTAATGGAAGATCCTTTCAAAGTACCTCTAGATACAAGAAGATTAGTCAAACTAGTATACAAGTTTCAACCAGCAACTCAACCCATTTATTTATCAAATTTGCTATTCTGAAATATTGAAGTGTAGTAATCTTGTGTTGTCCTACAAGTAATTTTATGTGATGATGATGCTCAAACGTGAGTGTGTCTTGGTTGAACCATCTAGGATCCGTGAAAGCAATGTGGCTAAACCTTATGTGGATTTTTTTTATAATGAGAATACCAGTGTGGATATATGATGAGCTTAGTGTGTGTTTTTGATTTGGTATATAGCTTTGATGAGATAAGCTCTTTTGTAGAATGTGATCAGAATGTGGTTCTCTTGTAGAATGTGATCAGAATGTGGTCTCCTTTAGCTATTGATCTATTTGTTGAACAGTGTAAACCCTTTTGTGATAACATGAGGATACCTTGAAAGCCATCTCTTAGTATTTGATGAATAAATGAGAGGAAATTGTTTAGTATTGCTCTTTCTATTTTGGTGTTGATTGTTGGATTCTTATTCTAATGAAAGAGAATACTATTAATTTAAACTCTTTTCACTAATTGTTTTTAGAGTTTTTCCTCTTGGTGCCCTCAAAGTTTGGACTTTTCCTCATGATAATCACTAAATTTCAAAATTCATCTTGATATCCTTATGGTTCTATTTATTTCCTCTTTATACCCATTCTTAATATATTACATTAAAATTCATTATAAAATAATTAAAAAAACTAATTATGACCTCATTACATTTTAAACTAATAAATTTATAATAGAAGTATTTTTAAATATTAAATCAAAGATAATTTTTTATTTTTAAACTAAAATAATTTTTATTTATTTTCAATTTAAAATAAAGATTTAAAATTAAAAATAAACTTTTTAAATTTTTTTAATAGTCCAAAAATTTGACATATAGTATTTTTTTTTATGATAGTTTTCTATTTATTTTAATTTGAAAATAA
>BSUD01000001.1:162058571-162124653 GCA_033239045.1 Fagopyrum esculentum
AAAAAACATAATTTTTTAAAATTTTCGAATTAATATAAATTATATGATATTAAATTAAAACTTTTTTATTATATTTTAAAATTTATACACTCTTAATAAAAATTTTTAAAAAATATTTATATTTTTAAAATCAAAAAACATTTTAATTTAGAAAAAAAAAATCTTTATTTCAATATATATATAAGCTATTTCTATTATAAATTTATTAATTTAAATATAATAAGGTCATAATTTATTTTAAATTATTTTTTTTGATTTTTATTATTTTATATTGAATTTTGAATGTAATATATTAAGAATGTGTATAGAGAGGAAACTAATAAAATTACGAGGGTATCAAATTTTTTTTAAAAATTTAGTGGATATTAAGAGAAAAAGTTTGATAATACCAAAAGAAAAAATCTTATTTTTAATATGGGATAACTTTTCATGCATACAGACCGTGGTTCCTTTCTCAAATCTACTATTGAAGAATGCAGACTTAATTGAAAAACTATTTTTTAAAATCTGTTGTCTTATAAGATTTTTTTACCCTATATAATTTTTTCTAAATAAAAAAATTAAATTAAATAAAAATATATTTACTAATAAATTTATATTATATTAATAAAATAACAGTGATAAAATCTAAATTATATTTTAGAGTTAACTTTATGTATTAAAAATTAAAAACTCCCCGCCACATAAAATGATATAATACATATCTCATAAATATTCGTACACTTCTTAGACCAAAAGGTATAAATGTATAATATATGTATACCGAGGACTCCCGAGGAGGAGAGAGCGAGAGAGAAGAACGAGTGCTATGGCAGCCACTAATCTCCAACAAAGGGGCGCAATCGTGAGCTTGTTTCCACCTTCCCGAGATTATAGGTTTTGCAGACAAATTGCCTTTTCTTACCACCATTGTTCCATATTCAATTTTCAGATCATCTTTTTCGTGCTTCTGTTCCATTTCCCTTATTTTCAATCGATTCATCGTCCGCTTCTTCTTGTTACCGTCGATTGTTTCCAATTGATTTTGATTATCATCTCGGATACTTTCACCTCTCCAGCGATGGATTCGATTTTCATTATTCCGATTCAAGGGGATTTTGGCCGGATCACAACGGGAGTTCTAGTCGATCGTCATTGTTAGGCTGCGAGAATGCCTGTGTTTCGCGTTTGATTGGAATTGTTGACGTTTCGTTGTTGGAGTTTGAAAGAATTTCGTCATGGTACATACTGTCCTTAATTGTAATCCATAACATGAAGTCATGTTTTTAAAATGGCAAGTTTAAGCAACAATACGTTGCGGGTGCTCTTATTCTCGCGCAGACCTCTACGAAGAACATCGCTGTAGGTTCTCCTGTTTGGGTTGAGCAAGCTGATGTCTGCTGGATTGATGGAGAGGTCGTGGAAATTAAGGGAGACAAAGTTGATGTTCAAACTTCAGAGGAAAAAAAGGCAAACAATTTTATTGTAGAATGTTTACAGGATGAAATAAGGATAATTGAAAATTTGAAACAGGGATGTGAATTAGCTAGGAAATCTTTTGACGTATTTTGCTTATGTTTGCTTGAAAAGGTTTCGTCCAAGTTAGCCAAGATATATCCAAGGGATACTGAAGCTCCTGATGGAGGGGTTGATGACATGACGAGATTGTCTTATCTCCATGAACCTGGAGTTTTACAGAACTTGGCGGCTCGATATGCCCTCAATAAAATCTACGTAAGTTCCTTCTATCTTTATCCTGCGTTGGAACTTATGTTTTAACATCGTGAGAGATAAAACATTAATCATTGAAGTTGCGGGCTGTGTATAATTGGATATCCTACTCTTTGACATCATTGGCAGACTTACACTGGAAATATCCTAATTGCTGTCAACCCTTTCCAATCGCTTCCTTATCTTTATGATGCCGACATGATGGCTGATTACACAGGGGCAGCATTTGGGGAACGAAGCCCTCATGTTTTTGCAATTGCTGATATTGCTTATAGGTGACCCTAAATCTATGATTACTAATTTGCTATCTTATTTTCACCTAATATATCCAATTATTATTGGACTAATATCACTACTCTGATTCAGGGCAATGGTAGTTGAGGGTCAGAGCAATTCAATTCTGGTGAGCGGTGAAAGTGGTGCAGGTAAGACAGAAACCACCAAAATGCTTATGCGTTATCTTGCTTATTTGGGGGGTCGTTCTGCCACTGAAGGAAGAACTGTTGAACAACAAGTTTTGGAGGTCAGATGCGTCTATTCATATATTAATAAGTCTGTCTCAATTTATTGCATGTGAAAAACTTGTTCTATAGAAAGAAAGTTTAGGATATATATTCTGATGAAACTCTTGATTTTTCAACTAGATGGTGACTAAAGCTATTACTATAGGGAGTTGGGATGATTTCTTGATTTAGGAGCATATGCTGTGGTTCTTACTGTTGAAGCACTGTTTGACTACCTAGTTGCAGGACTCTGTTCTTATATGAAAATTAAAAACAACTTGCCTCCACAATTTTGAATGATAGGGCTATCCAATCAAAAGAACCAATTTGTATTATGCAATATTGGTTGTGGAACATGGCATGGCCAAATCATATGAAATACACCACTTCTCTTGGTGAAGGGGTGCGTCTATATATTTTTGCTTGAGGTTATTTAGTGATGACCGGTAGTCGGAAATCTGATTTGAGTTGCTGACAGTACAAGCTCTTTCACGTGTCTTATCGTCGTTTTGTGTACCATAGTGACTTTGGGAACACATTTCCCACTTGTTTTCTAAGGTGCTTGTTTAAATTGTCATTGCAGTCAAATCCAGTTTTGGAAGCTTTTGGCAATGCAAAAACAGTTAGAAATAACAATTCAAGGTGACTTCTACCACATTATTCCCCCTAAGATGTTATATTGTGTTTTGAGTACAATCAAGTATGGCTTGGCCAACTATTTATTTTGTAGTATGAACAATGGCTTGAAAAGAGACGTGTGTCTTTAACATCAGCCAGGAGATCATGAAGTTCACAGAACAGTAAGATAACCTTGTTCTAGAAAAGCAAAGAGAAATTCTAGTATCTTTTAGTGATAGAAAGGATAGAAAAAGAGATGGGTAGTTCTTAGCAATTATTATAAGAAAGTTTCTGCTTTAGAAGGAGCACAGGTATATATGTAGGTTCAGTACTTTCCTGCAACCCTGGGAAGTGGATTCTTTCTAATAATTAGCTTAATCTTTCATTGTAGTCGATTTGGAAAATTTGTTGAGCTACAATTTGACAAGGGTGGAAGAATATCAGGGGCAGCTGTCAGAACATATCTTCTTGAGAGATCTCGTGTTTGCCAAATTTCAGATCCTGAACGGAACTACCATTGTTTTTACCTCATTTGTGCAGCGCCAAAGGAGGTAAGATTTATCTTTTCATGTTATTGCATTAGGGAATTTGCATTAACTTCCTAAATTTTGTTTTTCTTTTCTGTAGATACCACTTGTTGAGCTTCACATATCACTAACACTTGTCTTGACAGATTACTGAAAAATACAAGCTTGGACATCCTAAAACATTTCACTATCTTAATCAATCAAGTTGTTTTGAATTGGTTGGCGTAAGTGACGCAAAAGACTACCTTGCAACAAGAAGAGCGATGGACATTGTTGGAATCAGCAAGCATGAGCAGGTTTTGTGTGTCTTCAAATGACCCTGGTGCTTTCTTTCATTGTCGAAGGTCAAAAGATCATGCAAAACTTTTCCTTTACTTTTCTGTACATCTTTCTTTGTAGGATGCAATATTCAGAGTAGTAGCTGCCATTCTTCATGTCGGTAACATAGATTTTGGAAAGGGTGCAGACGCTGATTCATCTGTCCCTAAAGATGACAAGTCTAAGTTCCATCTTAAGACAGCAGCAGAACTTCTCATGTGTGACCGACTCTTCCTCCCTCCCTCTGAATTTATATATTTGTCTATCTGTGTATTATATGTGCATTCCTAGTTATCTTCCAGTAAAATGTCACCGTCAACCCATGCATTAGTTGTACTTCATTCTATTTCAGGTGTGATCCTTGTGGTTTGGAAGATGCACTCTGCAAGCGTGTTATGATTACGCCTGAAGAAGTCATCAAGAGGAGTCTTGACACTGTTGGCGCAACAGTTAGCAGGGATGGTCTAGCAAAGACTATATATTCTCGCTTGTTTGACTGGTAAGAAAAAGTTTTCAAGTCTTTGTTGTTCTCTTTTGTATGCAGTTTAGTGTTTTAACTTCGCTGTTGTGGTAGAGTTATTACTGATATTTCTATTCTTTGTAGGCTTGTGACCAAGATTAATATTTCAATTGGGCAAGATCCTAACTCAAAAAATTTGATTGGAGTACTTGATATCTATGGTTTCGAAAGCTTTAAAACAAACAGGTAAAGTTCTTCAAAGGAATAAGTAATTATGTTATTCTCCTTCTTGGCACAACTTATGGCTTTACTTCTGACTTTTCTGCAGCTTTGAACAATTTTGTATCAACTTCACCAACGAAAAATTGCAACAACATTTCAATCAAGTAAGTAATCACGAGTCTTGTGATTTTGACTTCGTAAAATTACTAATTGTAAGATCGTTAATCTATTTGTTATGTCAATTTCAGCACGTGTTTAAGATGGAGCAAGAAGATTACAAGAAAGATGAAATTGAATGGAGCTATATTGACTTTATAGATAACCAAGATGTCTTAGATCTTATAGAGAAGGTGCGTCCTTTATCTGCATTGGAATTCGAGTGATGCATTTTCTTCCATAAGAAATGTATTTATAATCTATTTATGTATGAGTTTCATATTCTTATGCTTGTGTCTATATTTTCATTATAATGATGGACAAGCAAGAATATATAATACTAGGCCAGTGGTTTTAGTGTTCTACAGAGATTTGTTGAAAGAGTGAGCATTAGAGTTTGGTCACTCATGGTTAGCAAATGTAGTGATGATCATAAAACTGTGCAGTTTCTGTAATGGAAATCCTGGCATCATTCTTTGAAATTCTGGAAACAATACATGAAAGTATGAACGTTTGAGCATGAACCAGTGTGGCAAATATGGAATGAAGAATATGGAATTTATTGACAAACAAGAATAGCGGATCTTTGACAGTTGGAAGAATTTCATCAACACAACTAAATTAAACAAGGCCAGCGATTTGAGCTTACCTTCAACTTTCTTAGTGTCCCATTTTCTGAAATAGTTATTTTGACTTTGCGGCTTTATGATGCTACTTGGGGAGAGTTCTTGACTCTTACAATTTCTCTTTTTCTCGACCTTGGTGTAATTTTCACAGTTGGTTTCCTCTTCTTAGAATGCTTGAGGACATGCCTTGTATCACTAACATCCCTTTGATTCTCCTCTAATGCAGAAACCAGGAGGTATTATTGCTTTGCTTGATGAAGCTTGGTAAGCTTGGGTTTTTCTTCTATGTCCATATTGCAGTTAGTTTCTCTTGTTCACGCCCCCATCATTCTATAGGTTATGAAAGAGTTGGGGGAGTTCATTCACTTTAAAAAAAGAAAAGACCTTATCATGATGGATATTAACAATGGGTTTTCTTTCCACTTTTCTGCATTCAGTATGTTCCCAAAATCAACACATGAAACTTTTTCGAGTAAGTTATACCAGACATTCGTGAAACACAAACGCTTCATCAAGCCAAAATTATCCCAAACAGATTTCACAATTTCACATTATGCTGGAGAGGTGAGTCATCTTCCCTTTCCACAAACCAACTTCAGTTTTATCTTTTCTCCGAAAATTCTTACTCTGTATGTATTTCTTTCAGGTTTTATATCAATCAGATCATTTTTTAGACAAAAACAAAGACTATGTTGTTCCTGAACATCAAGACTTGTTGAGTGCTTCAAAATGTTCTTTTGTAGTTGGTCTTTTCCCTCCAATTCCCGAGGAGACAACTAAGTCCTCTAAGTTCTCATCTATTGGTTCGCGCTTTAAGGTAAATTCTGTCTTATAAACTTCATTGCTTCAGATATTAGTTCATCTGGTGGGAATTGTTAGCATAATTTTTTTTTTAGTAAAAAAGGTTTGGTCCAATCTTTGAATCTATACGTGCAGCTACAATTACAACAGCTGATGGAGACACTAAATTCTACAGAACCCCACTACATAAGATGTGTGAAGCCAAACAATCTTCTCAAACCTGCCGTCTTTGAGAATGTGAATGTTATGCAACAATTACGTTGTGGTGTGAGTGCATTGAAAATGTGTAGTGTTGCTATATTTTATTTCCTCATAGTTTCGCATATTTAGCTAACTCTTTTCCCTCCTAGGGTGTGCTAGAGGCAATCAGAATCAGCTGTGCAGGTTATCCCACACGAAGGACATTTTCTGAATTTATCAGTCGGTTTAAAATTCTTGTCCCTGAGGCTTTCAAAGGGAGGTAAGTGCATTAGGATGATTCTGTTACTTGTTGTGTTGCCCCCTGCCCACCGATTCTTATATGTTGCTTTCTGAAACAGTTATGAAGAGAAGGACGCATGCATAAAGATTTTAAAGAAGAATGGTCTTGAAGGCTATCAGGTTATGTAGTTTCCCTACCATAGTATTAGTGAAAAAAATGTATGAATAGCAGCACTTTAAGAACCAGGTTATGTTACTTACTCTGTATATATTTTAGTTGGGGTGTGTGCACACGCATGCATGTGAAGAAGATTGTGATAATTTAAGAATTTTGGTTCACATAATGAAGTATGACTTGTATGTGCTGAGGAACAAAACATTTAGTTCCGTTGTAGAATACTTCTCTCCATACATTGCGTCACATATATATTTTTGCTCTCAGTCTTGGTCTACTTTATTTACTCGACTTAGCAGTTCTCCTAAATTTGTAAGAGGTTTGGGTTTCATTCTCTTCGCCAAGTGCGAAGTGTTTCATACATTTGTAACTGTCTTTGCAGGATATAAATTTTATAAGTTACTTTTTTGTGAGCAAGTTGATCCGTGCGAGCATAATTATACTTTAGTAGTTTACATAAAAGCGGGCATCGGTTTCTTGATTGTGTTAATTCACTTTTGCAGGTAGGAAAAACCAAAGTTTTTCTCAGAGCAGGTCAAATGGCAGTCTTAAATGGTCAAAGAGGAGCAATACTTGGCAAAGCATCCAAAATTATTCAAAAATATATAAAAACTTATATTGCTCGGAAAAAGTTTATTAATTTGCGCAAAGCTGCCATTGATCTACAGACTATTTGTCGTGGTATGTTCAAAAGAACTTATTCTTGTGTCATTTACTTTAGGATGCATATATTATCTCCTAGAGTCTTATCTTGTACTTATCCACTACTTGTGTTGTTGCAACTCTCTAGCAAGAGTTACTCGCAATATCTATGAAGGCATGAGAAGGACTGCAAGTTCAATTAAAATTCAGAGAAACATGCGCAAACATCTCTCGAAGAAGGCCTATAATAATCTACAGGCATCGGCACTTAGCCTACAAAGAAATGTAAGAGCAGCTGCTGCTCGTAAGCAGCTGAGGCATAAAAAGCAGTCAAGAGCATCAACCACAATTCAGGTTTTATATATTTTTGGTGTGAACCATTCAGGTTTTTTCCATATTTTTGTGTGACTGAAATCCTATTATCTTTAAGAGGAAAATTTAGAAATTGAACCTGGTACAGGCTCACTGGAGAGGCCATTATCAGTATAAAACCTATTACGAGTCTAAGCGAGCAGTACTCATTTCACAATCCAGATGGAGGGGAAGGTTAGGTCGAAAGGAGCTGAAGAAACTGAAAACGGTAGGTATCTCTATGTGTCTGCTCTTGAACAGAATATGAATTGTTTCATATAGGGGTATACCAAATAGTTGCATGCTTTTGTTTATATCCTTTTGGGTGCTTCTGTGTTGCTATGTGTGATGTTATAATTTCTGTTTCTACTACAGGCATATTTGTGTCTGTTTCATCTACTTGAAATTTTCTTTTAAGTCCTCATGTTCATCCATAAATTTTCATTTGACAGTGAAATTGAGATAAGTCATGCTCTTATTACTAATATTGTTTAGTTACAGCCTTAGATGACAGTGCATCTTTTTTCCACTTGTTAAACCACTTTACTTGTCCTCAATTATTTCAATTACTGCTAATCCAAGGACAGACTCTACAAAATTTGTACTCTACTGAAACTGTTAATTCTTACTGTTGATTTGTTTCTACAAATTTTAGGCTGCTAAAGAAAGCGGCGCTCTCAAAGAGGCCAAGGATAGGCTCGAGAAGAAGGTAGCAGAACTGACAACTCGTGTTCAGTTTGAGAAACAACGAAGGGTAATAAGCTAGAAGCTTTCGGTTCTGTTTAGTTTGCTGATTCAAGTGGGTAGAGCTGGATTGAGAAATAAATCTGCACTTCTTTTCTATCTGTTAGAAGACAATTCATCAAATATTATAAACAAGTTGTGTGAAAATGTTTTTGTAAGGGTATTGCCCTACAGCGTCTTCCCTTGTTTACTTTGCAGGATGAAGTTGTAGAGGAGAAAGACCAGGAAATAGAAAAGCTACAAAAATCACTGGAAGATATGCAAAAGAAAGTTGCTGAAGCAAATTCCTTACTTGCTCTGGAACGTGAAAATGCAAGGAAATCAACAGAAGCAGCTGCAGCAACTAGCGTCACAGAAACTCCTACTCCTAGTGACATCGATACTATTAAGTCTTTAACTGCTGAAGTAGATAAGCTGAAGGTATTTCAACTTTGTCTAGATAATATGATACTTCTTTGATCCACATTCCATAGCTTTGCTTCACAAAAACTCGTCGCCTACCCCTGATAACTATGTGTAACACGTCTTTAAATGCTGTAGCTATCAATTATATACTTTGTCCATTTGTTGAAAAAGAAATTATTTGGTATGTGGTTTGAGTTGCTTATTTGTCTTTGACTTGAATTTTTCCCATTTCTTTCCAATATATCACACAGGCCTTGTTGCAAGCAGAAAAGGAACGAGCCGATGAGTTGCAAAAGAAGTCTTTGCCTTCCAAGGAATTAAGTAATGAAGACCAAAACAATTTAGTTAAAGAACAAGAATCTAGTTCTGCTGCTAAAGAAATTACAGTTCCAGTTGTAGACACTGAGAAAGTTGTGAAATTAACTGATGAAATTGATAACTTGAAGGTATTGTGAATAGATAGCTGGATCAGTGACCACAACACAATGTTACATTATCACTTGAGTTATTCATATTACTTTCCAATATATTACACAGGTCCTGTTACAAGCAGAAACAGAACGAGCTGACGAGTTGCAAGCAGAAAAAGAACGAGCTGATGGGAGGTGTTTTCTTTCCGAGGAGTCAAGTTATGAAAATCAAAATAATTTAAGTGAAGAAGAACCTAGTTCTTCTGTTAAAGAAAGTACAGGTCCAGCTGTAGACACTGAGAAATTTGAGTCGTTAACTGATGAAATTGATAACTTGAAGGTAATGTGAATATACATCTGGATCACTGATTACAATGTTTTATAACCACTTGAATTGTTCACATGTGTTTCTTCATCTCCTCTACACAGGCATTGCTAAAGTCAGAAAGAGTACGAGCTGATGATTGGCAAATAAGGTGTTTACAAGCTGAAGAATTAAATACTGAAATGCAAAATGAAACACCTAACCAAGCAGCAGCTACTTCTGTCAAAGCAACTCGTATTCTAGCTGTAGAGACCGAGAGAATTGAATTTTTAATTGCTGAAGTACATGAGCTGAAGGTAATGCAAATGTGTCTTGATCAATCACAACATTCTTCATTAATGTCTCACATTTCACAGGTTTGCTTCATTGAATAGTCATCTACCCAAGATACTTGTTAGTACTTGAGGGAGTCCAAGATAGATTAAAGATGTTTATTAATACTGCACCAAAATATCTTCTTTTTTTTTTTTCTTGTATGGAATGGAAGAATGTACTTCAGGTAGTGCTCGTGCTCTTGTCAGGACTTGATTCTTCAGCTTGTTCGTTATGTTTTCTTTCCTAAATATTTCATAGGCCTTGTTTCAGTCAGAAAGAGCACGAGCAGACGAGTTGCAAAAGTTGTTATATTACAAACTTAAGAATCAATTCATGAAAAGAAAAGAAAATTGTATTAAAAGAAGATGAGGCAACTACTACTACCAAAGAAACTCCAAATTCAGTCGCAGACTGAGAAAATTGAGTCTTTAATTGTTGAAATAGACAAGTTGAAGGTAGTTTAAATCTTTCTAGATAACGGTGTTCTTCATGGATCCACATTAAATATATGCTATTAAGTGGTCGTTTAGGCAAGATATAGTGTGTGCCTGTGAGTATTTAGGACACCCTAGATACATTTTAATATATCTTTTTATATTCATTTTGTGGAAAAGAGGATTTATTTTGGTTCATTGTTTGAGTTGCTTGTTTTGTATTGGGTCTTTAGTTACCACTTCTTATGTTATATAGTCACTTCGGCTTGTTCTCTGTGTGTGTTTTTTCCTCTCCTAAACAGGCATCGTTGCAATCAGAAAGAGAAAGAGCTGATGAGTGGGAAAAGAAGTGCTTACAAGAGTCAAGTAATGGAAAGCAAAATAAACCAATTGAAAAAGAAGCAGCAGCAGCAGCTGATGTCAAAGAAGCTCCGGTTGCAGCTGTAGACACGGAGAAAATCAAGTCTGTACCTGCTGAAGTAGACGAGTTGAAGGTAATGCAATCTATCTGTATCATGGTCATTCTTCATTGATTCAGATTCCACAACTTTTCTTCATTGAATGGTCATCTTCCCAAGATGTTGTCAAAACATGACCCGAGTAGGGCCGACCTAAAGACCTCATCCAACGTGAGAATATCTCCGGAATTTTCTTACTCGTCCCGAAATGACCTTAACTCAGTTGGCAAGCAGTTCCTAGTGTGTGTTGGGTTAGCTTTGTGTTGTCTCATTGAGTCAATCATGAAAATGACAAATTCACAGTTTGAAGTCCTGAAATGATTTTGGTACTCAATAAAGATTAAAATGCTTCCAAGTCCTATCCCATTTGGATTGAATTGAACCCATAATCGATTTGTAACAGCCTTTTCGAACTTAATCTCAACTAGAGCTTGGTCCACTTGTATTGTTTTAGGCTGAAGAATCAAGTAGTGAAACACAAAAGGAACCAGCTAAAGAAGAAGCTGCAAATGTTGCTGTCAAAGAAGCTTCAGTTCCAGTTGTAGAGGTAATGCAAATCGGTCTCATTTGACAATGTGCTTATATTGTCTTAGACTAAATTATTTTGATCTTAATTGTTGTAAGATCACCCGAATTGCTTCTCATATGTTCATTACTCTCCTGTATCGTACAGTCAGAAAAAGTGCAAGCACATGAGTCGCAGAAGGAGTCTTTGCAAGCTGAAGAATCGAGTGATGAAATGCAAAATCAACAGCCTGAAGAATCTGAGAGGAGGTACGTACCATTTTAGCTCAGTTTACGCATTTTAAAAAAATTCACCAAATTTACAATTATACCTTCATTAAATACTCTATTTTCTACTTAATTGAAAACTTAAACTAATTTCTCACTAATCATCACAAGGGGAAATAAGTAAAGTAGTTGTCAAAAGCTCTAAAATGACACTTATTTAGGAACAAACTCAAACTCTAAATCGAATTTCCTTCGAAACTAAGAGAATATTTTTTTTAATTCCTTTAGATGCAGAAAGGATGATTTGTTGCATATGAGATTTGACTCGTGCATTGAGAGAGCTATCTAATTAGTATTGAATATGTTGGATATTTTTCTTTTCTTCAACATACTAGAATTTAGGAACAATAATGATTTTATTATGCAGGATGGTGGCAAACTAGGAAAGTGACTTAGGGGGGGTCATTTCATATCTCGATGATCTCTTTAGTATATTTCACCATCCTTTTGGACCTAAGAAAGTATGCAAAAGTTTCAGCTGAAAGAGGATCCTCAAACAACATTCAGGCCGAACATCAAGTAACGGAAACTTTAGGAAAGATTGTACAAACCGAGTCCAGAGGAAAATTATCGGGTTTTCTGCTAGAATATAAATGGCTCAATCGTGTATAGATAGGCAACCCCGTCTTGTCAATAGGTTAATTAGTGAGGTTGAACCATGAAAAGTTGAGGTATTGAGTTTGTTGTTCTTTTGATCCTCATTTATTGATTTGGGGACATATATATATACATACATGTATCTAAGATCAAGAACCTTCATCCTCTTGCTTTTGCTGTTGTCAAGTGTGAGCTTAGGTTATTTGTTGTATCAGATAGTCTTTATATTCACTAAATTGACATGAGTGTAATATATATGAACTTAATATACTCTTTTGTTGACCTGATATTTTTTATTATATGTGCTTCTTTAATTAACACTTGTGCTGTACCATTATAGCACTAAACCAACTGAATATTTGTAGAAACAGTATACAATGTGATCGTATTATTGTTGAAATGTATGTAATAAATGTAGAGGAAATTAAGTACTTAAAATACGCAATTCAATGAATGATACAAGTTCGTCTGAAAACTTGTGTAGTTGCTGGAATTCTGCATCTTTGACCAGATAAACAGTCCCTTTGCCCATCAACACTGTGGCCCCTGTCTTGTAAATGGTATCTTGGTTTTCCATTTTGTTCAAACAAGGAATTCATATAAATATAGCCTAAGCAGAGGCTAGAGAGAGATATTATTAAACTTAACAGCCCAGCGATTTCACCCGATTTGGATCCATCAAAGTTTTTATTCAACTCCTGAATCCGATGGGACAAGTTTTAGTTTAGGTCTGTCGTCTTAAGGGTCTGGTTAAATATTAAGTGAGGAGTTTCATCTCACGTTCAAGCGCTTGAACATCCTTATAATACGATAATATGAAATCACACGTGTTGGTGTCTGAGTGCCCAAAAGCTCTTTTTAACGTAGCCATATATCCTTTCTTCAAACCCTAAGGAGGAACTCCCTTCAGCCACCACCATCCTTCAATAGAAAAAAGACCCAATAGTCATTGTTGCATTTGAACATCAATAGAGTTTATTTGTTTCACATTATATGATCTGATGTATGAGTTACGTCTTGATGTTTAGAGCTCCGTCTGTAAGAAGTGTTTGAATTTGTTCGTGAGGAGTCGAGGATAGGTAAGATTCAAAAGAAGAGTCCAAATTCGAGGTTTCCACTATTGGTCTCTGGGAGTCGTATTATGCACTTGTTCTACAAAGTTGTTCGCGTTGTTTTCTTCCTCGTTTTACTTGCCTGGTGTTTCTGTTGGTGTTCCTTCTAGACTGATTCGTTCATTGTGATCAAAGTTCTCTTTTGATATTTTTTTTGTATGTTCTGTTTTCCTATGACGGTTAGTTAGTGTGCTGATGTGATTTGATCAGTCTTTTGATCTATTAGATGGGGGTGTCGTCTGGTGCATCAAACTGCTTTCCTTAATAAAAAAAAATGTAATTCGAATATATTAGTTTATATATAGAGAGTCCAATTCTTATAGGATGTATTATATTTGACCGTTTAGCCTCTATAATGTCAAATTTTATAGATTCGTAGATACATTTTAATGCTGATTTTCTCTGTAGTGACAAAATCAAACCTAATTATACAAAATTTTTGTCTAAAATATTGACTTCACTTAGAACAAGAAATTGATTTGCTAATGTTGTAAATGTTCGATATTCACGAAGCAAGCCACAAAGGCACAAACCCAAATAAATATTGATGTATTTTATTTAACACATTCTTTTATTTAAGAACAAAAACATCCCATCTGCTAAGTACCTTCCTCCAAATTAAGGAAAAAACAGTGTCCTTGAATTGAATCCCCCTGAGTCTCCAAATTCAGCATACCAGATTGACATTTTCAGCAAGTAATTCATTCATTTATG
Source organism: Fagopyrum esculentum (assembly GCA_033239045.1). Classification (NCBI taxonomy): domain Eukaryota; kingdom Viridiplantae; phylum Streptophyta; class Magnoliopsida; order Caryophyllales; family Polygonaceae; genus Fagopyrum; species Fagopyrum esculentum. The sequence continues at coordinate 162,072,407 of BSUD01000001.1, forward strand.
CATCTTTTTCACAGTCTCACTGTACTGATCTTACTCATCTCATTTCACTGCTCTTTAACTTGAGCTTACTTTTTCATCATTTTCCTTTATGCCCATTCCACCCCCAAACCCTATTATAAAAATGTAACCTATAATTGTCTAATGTCTCAAATAAATTTCCAAATCACCCTTCAACGCCTACGTACTATAACCATCAAAATCATAGAACCCAACTTCTTCAGATCAAAACTCAGCTCTCTTGCTCTAAAGAAGCCATGGATCAAAGAGCATTCATGGGAAATGCTTGTGGAGATGATCACAGTGGTAATAACAAGCTCAAGTCCACATCTTGGAACCACAATAACAAAACTATCAACAATGAAAAGCTGGAGAATATGATGAAGTCATGGGAGTATCCTTATGGGTATCCATGGCCTCCAAGATACTACAAATGCAGTTTTTGTAGTAGAGAGTTCAAGTCTTCTCAAGCACTTGGTGGCCACATGAATGTCCATAGAAGAGAAAGAGCTAAGTTAAGATCAGATCAATCTCCTCTTCCTCCTTCTAACCCTAACCCTAATTCTATAAACCCTAGTTTCTCCTCGTCGTCTTCCCTAGCAACAACCAGCATTTACACACACCAATATTCTCTTGTGTCTCTCTCCCTCTCAAGTCTCTCTTCATTATCATCTTCTTCTTATCTTGGTCATGGTGTAAACCCTTACTCAATGGCTTCTACATATGATAAGAATTTGGGTCTTGGGAGTTCTTTCAAAGATAAATCTTCAGATCGCGATGAAGATAAGGAAGACGAAGGCCTGAAGTTGGACTTGGAGCTGGGGCTAATCAGAGACACAAAGGAAGTTGTTCATAATTTGGATCTAGAGCTTAGGCTTGGGATCGGACTACAAAAACCTAGCTAGAGGTCATAAATTTGTCTAAGTATTAAGGTTTGATCTTGATTTAGGGCTATGATTCTGATCTTTAGAATTGTTTTCCAGTACGTAGTTAGCTAGCAGAGAAATAATATGATCAAAAGCTAGCCGAAATTAAGTGGGTGATGATTTCTTCGTGTAAATTTTATAAATCATTAGCTAGAGTTAATGGTTATAATTTGATTAACTATGTAATTAAGTACTATGGCTCATATATATACATTTCATGTACAAATCTTTCCTTCTCTATCTTGGTTTGTGTTCATGATAAATTAACCTCTCTTTTTACTTGGGCAAATATATGTAGGATAGGAGGATCAATCTGCTGATTTTTGTGCAAGAAATTAAAATAGATGTACAAATGCGTGTTAATTACAGTGTGTGCCAGCAATCCAAATATCCAATATTTTTTTAAAAAAAAAACTAGTTTAAATTAAAATTATGCATTTTGATTTACAAAGATCTGAATATTAATTAAAAATAGAATTTGTACTGAAAATAAATTCAATTTAAATATAAGTTATTTTAATTTACGTAAACGTAATATGATTTATAACATCAAATGATACGATTTTAAACCCAAACTGAAATTACCCTTGTGCATAAATTATAAAAACACGTTAAAAAACTCAAATTTCAAAAATGTTTAAATTGAGATCGGATATCCTTATCAAAACGACTTAAATTTATTACATCCGTGAATAATCAACCCAAAATTAAACTTATTAAACCTAAACCCAACAATGAAAAACGTGCTTTGTTTTACGTTTTTTGTTTTTAAAAGAAGTTATTTCATGTTCCATTGTGATCTTACATATCAAGGAATTTGTCGAAGATAATAAGGTCCCACATCGAGGACACTTCGAGCCAAGTATATAAGGTCGGTGGGCTACTCCTCTTACATCCAATTGGTTTTAGGATGGAACCTTGCCGGGTTTATGTGTTGGGTTTGGGCCTAACGCGCATGTGCGCTCGGATGCAATGACCCCGTGTCCGTCAGTATCGGACTTTGACAGAATTAAAAAGATCAGTAAAACTGTAGTACAACGAACCGAAATGAATAACCAAATAAAAAAACGCTAAATCAAAGATGGTGAAAAAATAGAGAAGTATAATATAAGTTGAATGTTCCCAAAAAGTGAAGGAAAAGTGTCAGTAGTGTATGATGGGGTTTCCATTTCAATATATCGTCTCTTTCCCATACAAACATGGCAATTGACAAATAGAAAAGAAGACAATTGATGCAATTCAATCACGCAAATTTACCAACACAAAATTTGTCAATCAAGGAGAAAAAGAGCAGTTTTGAAGCAAGAACATTAAATAGATAGGTTGCAGTGTTGCAGTGGATCTTGGATCATCATCATCTACACCATCTGAAGTATCTTTCTATTTCATTTTGTGGTGAAACAATTGCAGCATCTGAGATTGTGGGTCAGTCTCTCAACTCTTACATGAGAATGTTAGACATGAACAGGAAGAACATTGAAAGAGGGGACAAAGGGGACGGTGGTATTAGTGATAGAGAAAGCTAGCAACTGGGAATTTTGAATGAAGCTTGAAAGCTAAGTGTTTTAGTTGGTGTATGTTCCTCTCTTTCTGCTAAATTGATTGTTCTTTTAGGGTTTGAATAATTTCATTACTTGAATTGTAAGGAATCATTGTATTGTAAAATATTTACTATTACTTTGTAAAAAATGAACTGATTTTAGTCATGAATTATTGTCTTACAAAATACATATTGTTATATCTATAAATAGTACTTGGTAAAATATGAACATTTTTATTATTATGAATCATTGTATTGTAAAATATAAACTACGTGAGATAATAAAATATTATATTGTAAAACGTGAATGATTGTGGTCTGTAGGTTCTTGTCGTAAAAGTTGATGGTAACCGAATGAAATGGATTCCCTCAAACTTCATACTTCTTAATTAGGGGTGTAATACGAGTCGAGCATTGACATGTTCGTGTTTGGCTTGTTTATACACCAGTCGAGTTCGAGCCGACCCTAAGACCCTAAATTTTATATGAGCTTTAAAATGTGTTCAAATTCGAATCGTTTAGAAAGTAAAGAGTTCGAGCTTCTGATGAGCTGATCTCGAGGCGAGCTCGAGCTTTTGAAGGGCCGATCTCGATCCAATCCCGAGTAGCTTGGCTAAAGTAGTTCGTATAGTGTTAATTTAGCCGAACGATCCGAGCATCGACATGCTCAAGCCCGGCTAGTTTATAAACGACTCGAGCTCAAACGAACCTAAATTTTATACGAGCTTTAAAATATGTTCATTTTCAGTTCGTTTGGAAAATGAATGAGTTCGAGCCGAACTTTTAACGAACTAAACGCGAGTCAAGCCTGAGCATCTTATTTCGTATTACAAACACTATTCTTAATTATATCCAAGTTTCTCGGCTATTTTAAAAGACCAAACGCTCGTTTATTTTGTTAAAAAAAATTATTTCATGAAATCATTAAAATGTATCATCGGATCGATTCAACAAAAAGTGTTCGTCGAGTCACTAAAATACAAATTTTATAGGTCATTTCTTAAGGAATAGGGAAGATGATTAGTTATATTCGACAATCATTTTTTTCATTTGTTATTGTGACTTTTGATATAATAATAAGTGACACAATACTACAACAAAGCACCAGTGGTCTAGTGGTAGAATAGTACCCTGCCACGGTACAGACCCGGGTTCGATTCCCGGCTGGTGCATAAATTCTTTTCTTTTTTTTTCCCCATTTATACTTCGAATATAAATAGTATCTCGTTACATCACATGATATGAGCAAAATCACATGAACTAAGATGCAACTCAAATTTTATTGGTTTCACTTCCTATCAAAGTTTATTTGGGGGTCTGAAGCTCAGTTTCATCAGATGAGCTGTGAATTGTGATAGTCCTTAGCTCCATTCATGTATACGACTATACGAGAGCACACAAACAGCGCAAGGCACAAGGGTTTAACCGGAGTTTGGATTTGTCATTTGTACATACCAAGCTTGAACATTGCACAAAAGCAAACAGTTGCTCAGTGTTCATACAATCACATCACCAGTCTGATTAAAGACTCCAACCGTACAGGGTAATGTTTTTCTTTTCGTATTATCATACTTGAAGAGTTGAGAAGACTTGAAACCGAAAGAGGTATTTCCGCTAATCCATCACAAAACGGTTTTGATTACCTAGTAAGATAATATACAATAAGGAATATGATTACAAACGATGCCACGAGAGTGAACATTCTTCTGCTTGATTTGGTCTCAAACACCTGCCAAGATAAAAAGGGATGGTTGGCATTTGTAACTTTTTTGTTGAAGAGAGAAGAAAGGAGAAGATTCGAGTTAAGTACCTGCTTGAACTTGTCCATGGTTCCTGTCAGTATTCCTCTTGATGAGTCCATAAGATTGCCCTGAAGAAAGATCATAATATAGCAGATAAAGAGTACATAAGCTTTATAATTATTCAGAAGAGTAATTAGACAAAGGATCATACATGCTTATCTAATATCTACATACCATGCCGTCTAGCATCCGGTTATGAGATTCCACTTCCTCATGTATGTCACCAGTTAACTGCAATAAATAAAATAGCACATGATAAGTTTATCTTGTTTGGAACTTCAAAGTCAATAGAATCATGAAAATCCAAAGCTATGGAAGACTGGAAGTCACATGAAGGACAAACAAGCAATTCAGGTTGGCGAGATGTCACAAATCACAAAACCATAAAGGTACGATAGCATAGAGGGATCCAACTCAGCAACATAGCCAACTCTTGTGATAGAACATGACCTTCACAATAGAAGAGCAAACATAAAATTTGGAGGACTGATGATCAAGGACTGCAGAAATATCCAGATTGGGAAAAGGCTGATCAGCATCTTAAAGTATGGGCAACAACCTCAGATGACTTATAGGGTGTGTTTGTTGACTGCCAAATATTTGTTGTAAAATTCCAAGTTCTTTTTTGAACAGTTGCAAACATGGTTTTTTCGACAAAACAGCAAGTAGTTTCAATACTAGTTTTGCTAGAAAAACTACTTTTTCAAATATTTGATTAATTTTTTTAGGATAAATATATATATATATATATATATAAACTTCAACTTGTTTTTTGTATCATCTCCAACTACTTTCTCAGTCAATTTATTAACTTCAACTATTGCAAAATGAAAAAGATTTAGGCTAGAACAAAATGAATGATACAGCAATAGCAACCAAGTAAAAGCTGATGGAAAACTGACGAATATAGCTCCTACAGACAGACAATAGAAACTCACTCTCTTCAGGATCTTGACTCTATCTTGCAGCCCATCCAGTGCTCTATCATTGTCATGTTCATCAATTTCATGTGAGGAATATGAAGACATGGCTCTAAGACCACCTTCCTCAATTCCATCAAAGAGAGCAGCCCTACTACGATACTCCCTGCATAAGATCAAGTTTTCTTCATATTCTACAATGAAGTGATAGATAAACAGATCAACAGTCTGAACTAAAACAATATCCAAATCCCTAAAGATAAACAACAACACTAATGAAGCCATGATAGATAAAAAGCCTTAACAACAAACAAACACAACAATTGGAGATTCCACAGGATGACACTGCTCTGAACAGAAATAGCCAGATGACAAGTTTTGAAAAAAACATTCGTGTTTTCTACAAATTTTAAAGATGGTGCCAAGAATCTAACATCGCATGTAATTTCCATAATATACAAGCACTCTGGCAGAAATATGATTTGCTATAATACAACTAGAACTCTAGCATGAAACGAAGGATGTCTACTAGCAATCTTTCAAAGCCTGGAAATTTATTGTGCTGCATTGAGCCATTGATTATCATGTGCAGAAGTCAAGAACTTGCAGGAAAAGAAATGAACAAAACTAGAAGTGCTAAATGTGCTATTTTTCTCCAGCGAATAGTAGTATAGCTGCATCTTCTTTCATACTTCACATACTTTAAATAATACAAAAGCTTGTTATATAGAACATACATATGTCAATGAAACAATCAGTAACTTGCATGAAGCAATTTCAGATGTGATAATGATAATCTTTTTGTCATTATCATCCAACATTTACAGGACATGCGTTTTTGCATCTAATGCTATATCATGACATGAAACCCTAATCAATCATGGGGCCCGAGGGGATAAATCTCACCAGTTCTTAACATTAAACCACAATCCCCAATTTAGCATACATCAAAAGACCATACCAATAGCAGAACAATGCCTAATAGAATCAACTTGAAAACTGATGATTATACCAAATTCAGAAACAACAAAGAAACTCGGAATACCTTCGAGAACCCATGGCAGACTTGGTCGAAAACGCGAGATCACGGGGCTATCTGCTCTCCGGTAATGCTCTGGCCAATGATGACCAATCAATTGACGCAACGCCCACCGATCTACTAAAATAAACTCAAAGCAAGAGCCAAATGTCAAACGGATTGTCTAGATTCATCGATAGCCAGAAACGGTAAGCAAAGAATGGCCAATAGAATTCCGATCTGATTCCATATTAAATTTAGGGTTCCGATGCAAAATCCAGCGAGGGAAAACCAGAAGCGAAGGAAATTTGAGTTGTCGGGAAAATGAAATTCAGATCTGAGTTTGTAATCTTACCTTTGGAGGGAAGCTGTGAACGTTTCTTTCTTCGTTGGAATTCGCTGCGTATATAAACCTCCCCAGAGTGCAATGGGAGCAAGAGAGTCTGCAAAATATGGAGGAATTGGACATATACCCTTAAAATAAAATTTATTTAACTGGATATATGTATATCAAACTATTTTTTTTTTTTTTTTTTTTGATACAAGGGTAAAAAACTTAGAAGGATCAGTTTCTAGAAACCGATCGTCCTAAAGCATCCTTTCGGATGAGGTCTTGAACATCTTCTGGGATTGCATCCACGTCCATCTCACCATTGAACCCGTGTAAGGCAATCTTGTCCGCAACCGTGTTAATCTCCCTAAAAACATGTTGGACGGTTGAGTAGTGGAATTCAGAAATAATAATTGAAATGTCGTTGATCATCATATCGAGTTCCCACGGCGGCTTCCAAATTTGATTAATCGAATTGATAAGCGTTAGATTATCCCCTTCAATCTCGATAGATGAAATTCCACACTCCTTAGCCTTTTGAAGGCCAAACCGCACAGCAAGAGCTTCTGCTTCCAAAACTGATTCTGCATTACTTGTGCCGCTTCCTACGGCAATAGGAATCGCATGTTGATTCCGAATGATATAACCATAAGAGCACTTATTTGTTGAATTTTGTGAGGCATCAAAATTAAGTTTATAGGATCCTTCCTTAGGTCGTTGCCATTTAATGTTTTTCTTCTTCCTTCTTTGTGATTTCGTTGATATGGTGTTCTTGTTTTGATCCGATTTAGCTAAATCCCAACTTGCAATTTAGTTAATAGCAGTGGATTTGATGTTTTGCGGAAATTTTGTTTTGTTGAAAACAAACTGATTTCTAGTCATCCACATGTTCCACCAAATAACCACTACAAGTATCATTTCCTTACTCGAAATTGAGTCTTTGAGATCAAGATGGGTCTCAGCGATTCCCTGATTATCAAGGTCGATATTTTGAAGGCTAGTTTTTACATTTTGATTATCGACAATTGTGATCATAATCGGACATTGGAAAAAAAGATGTTTGGCACTTTCAGTATGATGATTACAGTATTCGCAATTCATGACGACCGGAATCCTTTGCCTGTCAAGATTTTGTTTTGTAGGGAGCCCATTCATAGCTAACTTCCATAAGAAGTTTTTAATTTTTGGCATAATGTTCATTTTCCAAATCCAGGTTTTATCAATAGTAACTCCACCTTTCCGTTTTTGAATCATCTCCAAAGATGATTTAGTCGAATACCACTCATCATCGTTTCCTGACCAGTACAAACGGTCGCGAATTTCACTTTTAGGGAGGTTATAATTCTTAATTTTCTCTATTATGGTATTTGGCAAAAATGTTTTTAATTGATTTATTTTATGGTGGTCCCAAACATTATTAGTAATGAACGAGGAAGTTAATTCAGACTGATTCACTACAGTTTGGTTTGTCATGACGTCTTGAAGCAGTTTGTCCAACAACCATTTGTCCGTCCAAAATTTAACCCTTTTTCCATCGCCTACCCTCCAGGCAAGACCTTTATCAAATTCTTTATGTAATTTAAACAAGTTCTTCCATTGCCAGGACACATTCTTTCCACATTCGTAGTTCCAGAGGTTTTATCCTTTTAGGTATTTCTCTTCTACAATTTTTACCCAAACGTTATCCGGTTCAGCCATGATTTTCCACAACAGTTTCATTTGTAAAGCTTTGTTCATGTCTTCCGCTTTTCTTATCCCCGTTCCACCTAGGGATCGAGGTTTATAAATCTTATCCCAACTGATCAAAGGGTGGTGATTGGGTCCCTTATTCCAAAAGAAAATTCTATTGATTTTGTCTAGTTCATTGTGTATGCTTCCCGGCAACATGAAAGCCTGCATTAAATAACTTGGTTTTGCATTGAGGTTAGCTTTTATTAACGTTATTCTTCCTTCTTGAGACAAGGAGGACGCTTTCCATTTAGTAAGTTGTTGTTTAGTCTTAATGATAACGGAATTAAAAATATCTTTATTGACACGTCCGTTGATAATTGGGCATCCTAAGTATTGTTCTAAATTGGTAGAAATGTTGATTCCAAGATGACCTTGGATTCTTCTCCTATTACTTTGATCGACATTGGTGGTAGTTTGAAACACGGATTTATGGTAATTAATAAGCTGTCCAGATATGTCACAATAATCCTTTAGTACCGAGAGTACTATATCACTAGCTTGTGCGGAGGTTTTGGTAAATATAATAATATCATCCGCAAAGGCTAAAAATGGAATTCTAGTCCCATTTTTTGAAATAGGAAAACCAATATATTTGGGGTTATCATTTGATTTTTTTGTAGGTTTCTAGCTAACACTTCCGCACAAAGATTAAAAAGGAGGGGGGAAAGTGGGTCGCCTTGTCTGAGACCCCGTTGCGGAGTGAATAAGTTGGTGGGAGAATCATTGATTAATATAGAATAGGAAACCGTTGATATATATTCTTGAATCCAATTTCAGAATTTTTGACCAAAACTGAATTTGACCATCACCGCTTTAAGGAAATCCCACTCAACTTTGTCATAGGCTTTTTCCATGTCCAACTTAATAGCCATATATCCTTCCTTTCCTTTTTTTGATTTGAAACCATGGAAGATTTCATGTGCAATGAGCACATTGTCGTGGATTGCTCTATTTTTGACGAAAGCACTTTGTAACGGGTGAATAAGTTTTGGAAGGATTAAACTTAGTCTTTTGGCTAATATCTTCGATATAATTTTATAGACCGATGAAACTAAACTAATAGGTCTGTAATGTGATGTTGTTGTTGGGTTATCAATCTTTGGTAGGAGCGCTATGAAAGTATGATTGAGTTGTCTAAGTATTTTACCGGTTCTGTAAAAACTTTTGACCGCTTTAGTAACTGATGGCCCAACGATATGCCAATATTTCTGATAAAAACCTGATGGCATTCCATCCGGGCCTGGAGATTTGTCTGATCCTATATTGAATAGTGCTTCCTTAATTTCATTTGTGGAAAAAGGCAATTCCAAATTCAAGTTGTCAGTAAAGGTAATTTCTGGAAGGATAATTTGTAATTGGTTGTGGAGTTTATTCTTGTCAATTGGCGTGGACTTGAAACGAGTCTTGTAATCATTAATAAATTCATCATTGATATCAGTGTCTTTTGCCAGAACCTCACCGTTATTTTTTGTGATCGTCGTAATTATCTTTTTATTTCTTCGTCCTGTTGCTTTCCTATGAAAATATTTGGTGTTCTTATCACCAAATTGAAAATTTCTCGTCTTAGCTCGCTGCATCCAATACAAATGTTGGTATTCTATAAGGCAATCTCTTTTCTTACTCAGTCTATTAATCTTATTATTAATATCTTGGTCAAAGTGTGAAAAAGTAGCTTTTTGTAATCTTTTTAATTCTTCATCCACTTTTAGCACTTGTTTGTTTATGTTGCCAAACTTTTCTCGACTCCATTATTTTAGTTTTTGTTTGAGCAAGCTAGTATTCTTTACTAGGTTAAACATATGTGTACCTTGGTATTGAGCCCTCCATACTTGTTTCACAATGCTTTCACAATCTTGTCTTAGCATCCACATTGTTTCGAATCTAAAAGGTTTGTTTTTTATGCTATTCTAGTTATTTTGTAAACTGACGGAGATCATGCAGTGATCGGAGTTTGTGAAAGCATGGTTCCTGGTGTGTAAGCTGGGGTATTCTTGAATGATTTTGAAGGAGGTCATCACTCTATCCAATTTTTCGTACGTGTTATTATCACCTTCTTTTTTCTTCTTCCAAGTAAAGTCATTTCCTTTGGTTGGTAAATCTCTTAACTTAAATTGGTTAGACAGTTGCAGAAGTCTCTCGAACCTGTTATTCGCGGCTGTGGCACCTCCTTTTTTATCGGAAGGTTCCATCAAATCATTATAATCTCCCACTAGAATCATCGGAGATTTGATACTCTCCATCTCACTTTTTAATTCTATCCAAAACGTATTTTTCATTTGCTCATTTGGTGGTGCATAAATGAAAAAGATCATTGATTCAAAATGTGTATTAGAATTAGTATGTTTCATTAAAAGGAATCTTTCTGCGGCTTTAATAATTTCTACTTTTTCACCTTTGATTTGATATTCTTTCCACAAGAGACATAAACCCCCCGCAAAACCCATAGACGGGATGAAAAATATTTTATCAAAACCTGCGCTCTTCCAAGCACTTTCATCGGGCTCGTCTTTCGTTTTGGTCTCTGCTAACATAATCATTTGAATGTTTTCGTTTTTACATGTCAGATTTAGATTGGTCCAAAAATTCTTTTTCTTCATACCCCGACAATTCCAGAAGGCGATCTTCATTTAATAAACACTATTAGTATTTGGGTATTCAATTCTCTTGTTCCGAACATAAATTTCGGTTTATAGTTTTTTCCACTATCACCATTAAGATTCTCCAAGTACATGTATTTACATGTAATCGGTTTATACCTTATTAATCTCCACATATCGCCCATGAATTGGCTTACTCTCATCTTTGTTGCAACATATTGATGAACCCACAAGGTTAACTTATGATGCATTATCATACCACCTTTTTCCTTCCTAATAGTGTTAGAACAACTTGGTTCCCATTTCTTTTGATAAGATGAACAACTTTTGGTATTGCCTTGAAGTTCATTTGATCGAAAATTATTATCAAATTTATATAGTTTCATGGAATCAACTCCCTCTGCAGTCTTTTTATTATTGCCAGAGATACAAATGAAGGAACATTCCATGAAATTCCTTGCATGTTTCATAATCTTGTTACATAATTTTTTCGATTTCCTGTTTTCAAAAGATCCCTCGAACCATCCATCAATAAAAGAATTATAATACAGATAGTTACACTGTGAAGTCGATCCAAAATCATTCACACGGGTAAAGCATACCCAACCATCCAGTGCAGATTTTCTCTCGACATTGGTTAGCTCCCGAAGGAAGATTATCCTTGTTGATTTGTTACTTATTTTCTCCACTTTGCACTTTGAATCTGTCAAATTCTCATACAAAGAATACTCATTTGTTTTGATTTCTGCAAACCATACGCTTTCCTTCATTATTTGGATTCGATAGACACTACTTTGGTCAAAATATTGCCAATAAAGGGCTAAAAGGATTCTGCACTTCATAATTTTACAACTTGTTATTTGTAGCTTAGTCAAAACGAGCTCAACAATGGACCCATTCAAAGCGGATTTCGCATCCTTAAAAAACCAAAAACAATTTGTTCTTTCATAACACATTATATTCATCATCACGGAATCCATGGATGAAACTAATGTTCTCAACATCAGTTCTTTGTTCTCAAGACAAGAGCAAAAGTTGTCCTTGTTCTTTTTTAGGGATCTATGACGCTCCCTATTTTCTGGTTTCCCTATTGTCCATGCTCTTAGAATGGCCCTGCGAACAAACACAAGAAACAACAACAGTTTCCAGGCAGAAAGGTTCATACAGTAACATAAAAATAGAACAAATGGATTTCCAACCCAGCTAGGAACAATCAGGTTGAGAGTTAATTTTCTTTGTTTCTTGTTGAGAAGCATTTTTTGATTCCATTCATATTCTTTATTCTTCAAATAATCGTTAGTACTTGCTCCTCTACTCACCCTCCAACTAGTGGTACATATAGGTTTGAAACTGTTACACGCGGGCAAAAACAGTCCCCACAAACATGTATTCAATCTTACTGTACGATTCGCAAAACACAGATAAACATAAATACAAAAGAAGACACCATCAACATTACCCACAAATTCAGCTATATCATAGTATTTATGTTTATTCAAGAATTCACCATTCTTGTTCCTGTCTTGATGTTGTTCAAGATCACTCTTTCCTTCATTGTGCAGTAGTATACTGAAGTTACTCATACATATTACTTGATTGGATGAGGTGTTTCGTTCACTCAAAACACATTGCATGTTAAAGGAGTATTTGCAGGGAATGTAAGAATCAAAAATCACATCTGAGAGGTGAGGTACTTTAGTCTGCATAACCTTATTCTCATTTAATAGAGAAGGCCTGGTAGCAACATAGCTAATGACAGCAGAAATTTCAACATCAAAATCAACATTGAGCAAGTCCATCATTGTGCTACTAACTATTCTTAGATCTAGGAATTCCAAATGCGAGAAATAAATATGGAGTCTATAGTTACTGAAGTATTGTGAGGATTTACCTTCTTGGCCGCGAATCTGGATTAAAGCCCTCACCCATGATCCAGATTCGGAAGTCATAAGACTAGCATTCCTAACAATGCTCGACATCATCCCAGATTGAGGACTACTCGTCCTTAGCAACACCAGTACTAAGCCGATAATCATCCTCCTGTGCCCCCTGCCGCAGTAGCCTATTCGGGGCCATTTCATCATAGATCTCGGTTCACATTTCATCAAAATCCTTTTTAGGGTTTGACCAAAGTCCCAGATCGCGGCTCTCCAACCAGCTTTCTTCTGTGACCCTGGAAAGGAAGGCGATTTCAGAAAGCTCGAAGAGGGGAAATAGAGACTCCGGAGATAAATCGTGTTGGATCTTCTCCTTCCTTGCCGCCGCCAGGCCGAGAAGTTATAGCCTTTCTTCTTCCTGTTCTGTTTGTCATTGCAGCCAACGAACCATGTCTTTCCATGGCTGGTATCTTGGAACTTAGGAGTTATTGAGAGGAGCGTTGTGCACAGATGGAGAAGCGCACAGGCGAGAGAGGCGGAGCTCTCGGGTGGAATCGGCGTTTTTGGTTTGCTAGGGTTTCGTTTTGTTGGCGGCGGCTCCAAAGGGTTGTGAGGCGCGTTAAGCGCGTTCTCTGGGCTGAAAGAAGGGTTTATGGGATTCATTTGTATATCAAACTATATAAATTTACATTAATCAAAATACATACGTTTAAAATAAATATTATCCTTATAAATATAACAAATTTTAGTTTAAATTTTTATTTAAATTAACTTATTCCATAAATTATAAATTTTCTAAAAATTTATTTGCATAAGTGAAAAGTATACATAATTAATTTATTTTTCAAAAAAATTGATATGTTTTTTAAATAAAATAAATATTGAGTAATCTTTGTTTCTATTATAAATATGGGAGTTGTCCCAACGAATAGAAGATTTTCTTTTTGTCCGAGATTTTCTCTCTTGTCTTTTTTTTATTTATTATTTGTCACTTTTACCCTTGTTGTTTGCCGATAACTACATATTTACCTTATTGATGGTTTATCTTTTTTTTCCTTTCACATGGCTTCTTCTCAATGTTTGACTCCAACAATGATTACGTGTTTCTCCACCGCTGAATTGTACTCATTTTTTCCGCCAAAAGATTTGGCGTATCCACCGTGTAAATGCTCAACTTGCTTCCATTAATGCTCATATCGCTCTACTCTTCTGCTCCCTTATTCCGACCTACATTTCCAATTTTGAAAAGTTGGTTTGCTCCTTCTTCATGACAAATCTCTAAGTTAATTTTCATTTCCATTGTTGGTGTTCGTTGAAGAGGTTCTCCTTTCCTTTGTTTCCTTCGTTTTGCATTCATCGGCATTTTATGGTTTCGTCGCCATCTTCTCCGTTATAGGCATGGTTTCATTAACTCTTTCTCACTGCTTCATTTCAAGGTTCATTATCCTTTTTCATTTTCATTTTTGGCTTTGATTTGGTCTTTTTGGATCCCTTCTCATTCTGTTTTGTTATTTGTTTTGATATTGGTTCTTATTTTGTGTTGCTTTTGTGTTGACTTAGATTACACAATGACTGCTTTATCCCTTCATCGTCCTCAGGTTAGGGTTTGAAACTTATGTTCCTCTTTGCTACTCTCTAATTTGTCATTTATTTATTTCTAATTTTGTTGCTTCTTCTTCCTCTTCTACAGGTTATGGATCTTCGAGAAGCCCCAACATCCTGATTTTACTTCTTGTCGTCCATTGACACGTCCTCTTCCAAACCCATAATTTTCCATCTCTTCTTATTCTCTTTATTTTTAAAGATTCTTATGTCCACCCTACAAAATATAAGATTTTTCTTACATGATTTGTTAACTTGATCCGGCTCTACGAGTATAGAATTCTATCAACATAGAAAAGCTAGTGCAAATGAAAATGAACAAATATCAACAATATATTTAATGAAATGAAAAGACATATACAAAATAAAACACAAGAATAAAATAAAATTAGTTACTGTAACGAAATGAATCATATTGAAGAAAAAAAACGAACTACATTAAAAAAGAAAAGAAAATATTTCATTCAATTGTTTGTTGTCATGAAAATGGATATTATAAGGAGAAAAATAAAACAAGTTCAGGTTATAAGACAAACCGTGAGAAGTAGCATGAAATCTCTGGGGGAAAAAAATCTCTTTTTATCATCCAAACGCTTTTTGGCTTCTACCAATGAGTTAAGAACCAAACGACGATATTCTCTACATCATCCAGATTTCTAATGTAAATGTCATTAACTTTTCCATTATGAGTGCTCTCCACAAGCAATGAGATGAACAATACTATGAAACATCTCTTGAAAAATGGACGACTGTCGAATCCTTTTTTCATCTTTTCCGCTACATCAGATGGTCTAATATAGGGGTGAGCAAAAATATTCGATCCGACAAATCCGAAGATCCGATCCGGAAAAATCTGAATCCGAAGATATCCGACAATTGGTGATCCGATTCCGATCCGATCCAGGCATATTTTTCGGATCATGAGATCGGATACGGATCGGGGTTCAGAGGAAAAGGTCGGATCGGATCGGATATATCCGAGTAGTCTAAGAATAAATGTCCGGATCGGATCGGATCTTCGGATCGGATCGGATATCCGTATGGATAAAACTGTCGGATATCCGAGTGTTCTCAAATCGGATTCGGACATGACTATTTAAAGCTTGTCGGATCGGATATCCGGAGATGCTCACCCCTAGTCTAATTCCTTGCTTTGAAAAATTGATTCTCCATTCATCATACAACTCACATTTTCATTCTTTTCCAAGCTTGTAATTTTTTCACCTCCAAATGGGATACCTAGATCATCATGTATATGTTGGTCATCCAAATATATCACATCCTCATCGGACACGTTTAAATTAACTTTTAAGGTATCAAACTTATCTACTAGCAAATATTAAGAATTGTGGATTAACCTTTATATATATGTCAAGCAAACTACCAAACTCAGTATCAAAAATGCTCTCCTTTTGTTGAGCATTTGAGTTCATGTAATGTACTTACAAAAAAAAAGTCTCGGATTTGATCTAGATTCCAATCTCGGATATTCAAGTATGTTTTTTGGTGTTGTGACTTGTTTGATGACTAACTTGAACCCATCTTTTTCTTTAATTGCCTCATGATTAAAGACATCCTCTATAATTTCAATTTAAAAAACACAAGTTAAGAATATGTACAGATAGTCATGATTTGACCATCAGAAACTGAAGTTGCATCCCACTAGTTCCAAAGAATGTCTATCGTATAACAGAACACATCATGTCATGGAGTAATCCTTCGTAAATTTAGCACATATTGAAGTAGTGTAAAGTAAGCAACTACCTTTTCCGTGTGTCTATCATCTTTTTGTAGAAAAAATGAGGTGACGTTGCTTTGTTTTAGTTGTTTTGTCCGTAAGTTATATAAATTAGAACATGTACTAATAACAAAAATTAAATTAACATCTAAAATGTGAAAACCCCATCCTAAAAATCCAAATCATAAAACATGGTCCGAATGGAGAATAAAGAAAGAGGTAACGAGTCCACTGGGCCGACTCATTATTGTATATTTGGTTGTAGACCTACACTTTTAGCTTTCAGTACGTAAACAAGGAGAAATATATAATAAGTCAATAAACTTAAAAACACTCAACATCTTTACTATAAACAACAAAGCTTAGATTGATATATTTTGAACCTAGCCTACAACCTAACAATACTCAAATGTACGAGCGACTTCAACTTACATTGTAACACTTGCCAAAATTTCAACAGGGTGAATGGTGATTTTTTTTTTGTATCTTTCTTTCTTTAAAGAGGTAGATTGGTTTTTTTGCTTAAAATCATATTGCAGTAGACATTTCCTTAAAACAACCCTAAATCAAGGAAAATATGCAAAAGAGAATCAACTGTGTTAAGAGGAAAAGAGCCAAACTCAAGGCTTGTTGTCTTTATTGTTTAGCTAACACTGATTTCTAACTTACTTCCGCAATGAATAGAGCAAGTAATTGTCCACGTTTTCTTAGCAATCCCTCAGAGGAATCCTTCTTTTTCATAGTGATCCAAAAGGTATCGTATTCAGTTAATTCAAAACATTTCTCAAAAACACTCATCTAAACAAAACACTAATAGTAAAATCTGTAGGTTATATTGAATATACCCTAATAAGTGGTTCAATTATGTAAATAAAGCCTATTGCTAACTGACTCAACAGACTACCCTAGACGCCTAATACATTGTATATATAGCAGTTGTTTCTATTCATCAATATGCGAGAGTGTTTACAATTCATCTTCTACACATTTACATGGTATTAGAGCCATGGTGCTCAGTTTTGATTTCTAAATCAAACACATAATTCCTTCTTCATTCACCTACATTTTTCTCTATTCTCTACTTTCTCGATCAGATGCATGACTACTCGCAAGGATACTAGATCTGGAGATTCATCAATTGATCCAAGTCCGGATCGAATTTCATTAATCAATGTCAATGATCCTCTTTATCTGTCCAATTCGGAAAATCCAAGCATGCAATTGGTTTCAATTCTGTTCAGTGGATCAAATTTTATCTCATGAAGGAGAAATATTCGAATGGCCTTAAGAGCTAAGCAGAAACTTGGATTCTTTGATGGTTCATGTGTAAAACATGTTGTTGCGAAAGTATATCAACTCACCAGATGGATTCGAGTTGACTACATGATTCGATGCTGGATTTTGTACTCCATGAAGTCAGAATTGCATAACTATTCACTTATGCAGAATTTTCCAACGAACTATGGGAGGATGTCACTGAGAGATTTGATGTAATAACCTAAAATTTTAATGTCTGTTAAATCTGAATATAACCAAATTTTTATACGTCAATCGGAACTGAAATAAACGAGTTAAATTCTATCATTTTATGTGACCTTGATTCACATAAAATGATGAAACTATGTAACCATAAATAAATTACGTTCCTCTAAAATAAGATAAGAAACTATATTATACGGAATTTAATTCCGTATTTATTTCTGCAAATTACCTACCGATCCGTACGAGTAACGGGTTTCGTTCCAGCTTATTTCTTAGAGGAAGATTAGGCCCATTTACGAGCCCATCAGCCCATCAGCCCATCAGCCATCTCCTAAACTAATCCTAACCCTAAATTAATTAAAATCTAACCTAAACCTATTCTAAACCGTGGCTGCCGCTTTCCTCTACTGCCTTACCTCCGCTGCATCTCTTCCGCTTCAACAGGAGACGCGCCGCACCGCTGCTGCCTTCAACCGGAGACACCGCACAACGAGCCGCCGCTGAACCGCCCGCCGCTGCGACCACCAAGGCGCCCCAGGTTAGCCACCGGTTCCGTCTATCTCTCCCCATCCCTCTTTCTGTTTCGAAGCAGCAGTCCTAACCTTCGCATCCCGCAGCAGTTGCGAGTCCGCCAGTGAGCCATCGCCCCTGCTACTCCCTGCCGCTGTCGACCGCCACCGCCAGCCGCCGCCGAAACCCTGCAGTGACCCATCACCGCCTCTCTTCGGCCCTGCAGTAGTGCCAGAACCACCGCCGAGTCCTGCTGCAGCCACCGGGTCCAGTCAATTCCTCTGTCGATCGCCTGCTGAGTCGAACCAGTCCACCGTCTTCGATCGCAGGTAAGCCGCTACTGGTACATCCCGTCCCTGCTTCCGTTTCCGAGTGATAGCCGACTGAATCTATGCTCGGACCCTGCAGTGACTCGCCGGGAAGTGCATACGCCTTTTAGGGCCAGCTTACGAGCCATCTACGGACCTACTGCAGAACAGTAACCCAGTGAGTCTTCTGTCCAGTGTAAAATGTTGTAGATGGGTATGTATTACATTTGTAGAGTGAGGGGGAGGTGAGATGTAATAAGTATACGGAGTTGTTATATTATACAAATGAAGGATCGAATTACGGATGTATGTACACATATATAGTTAAGTATAGGGTGCCGAGTACCGAAATATATATATATATATATAACTATAGAAGTAAGAGATTGAAGTGCGAGATGTATGTATGTGCATATAGGAGTACTGAACCGAAAGTAGGGGATTGGAGACTATATAAATAAATATATATTTGGCAGTGCAGTGTACTTATACACGAATATATAGATATACGAGACGGGAGACATACGTATAAATATAAATGAATAAGTGCAGTGAAGATACATATATATATATATATATATATATATATATATATATATATATATATATATATATATATATATATATATATATATATATATATATATATATGGACGGGTAAGGGTAAGCTATATAAAAGCATAGAATTAGTAAGTATGTAATTTTTATATAAGGATATATTTATAAGCATAAATATAGTGTATATATAATCATATATGAGTTAATATATAAGTACGAGTTGGGAGTTATGAAATTATGTAAAAATAATTGAGTTGAGGAGAAAGGTTAAAAACATGCTTGACGGTATAATATATGTAGTAGCGTAATTAGTAACCGGAGAGGAGTGTTGTCCTTCTTCAGGTTGTCTCGAGTTTGGACCTTATAACTATAAGTAGCTACCCGAGAGACATAATTTATGGGAACAAGATATGAAAGAAATTAGTAGAATACAAGAATAAACTTCGAGAATTTACGACACTAAGGGTAAAATGGTCTTTTACCGTAAGAGAGCTGTTTCCGTAATTCCTTCGCATGAGGTTGGATATTGAGATGAGATTTTGATACACATGCCTTCATTGACAGGCACTTGAGTTACCACGAGTACGGACTTTTGAGGAGTGTAGAGTGTTTTGATTCAGGTAAGTCCTTGCGACTTACTTAGCCAGTTTCTGAGTATTAGTTGAGTGATAGTAGTGGTGTGTGCTATTGCTTGATTTAAAAATAATAACTTGCTAGGACGACTGTTATTATTTACGTTTAAGGCCCAAGTGTATGTATAACGGGCCGTGACATCACTGCCCAGCTCTGACAGGAGACTGGGAGGTTCTCTATACCCAGACCATGCAGGTACAAGGTGAGATGCATCGGATCCATTTCTGATGGTTACACGGGGGCGGAGGCGAGGTTTGAGAATTCCTCGTGTCACAAAATAAGTATCACTAGAGTGAACGAGTAAATTAAAGCAAGATAATAAAACGGACTTGTTTGAAGCATGTTGAGTGTTTATGTTTATCTGAGTGTGTTTGTGCTGCTATTATTCTGCTAATATTTAGATAACTAGCTAACGGTTCTTCTTGTTGTCGTTTTAGACTTACCGCAGGTTAGATCAGCAACTGAGTGATCCGGAAGTAGTGGTCAGCCGGGTCTCCGTACTCCTTAGAGCGGGGTTGGGGTTGTTTTGTCTTTCCTTTCTTTTGGTTAAGACAGTTGTTCTTTTCTTTTGTTTAAGTATTGTAGGCTGCTAGACAGTGTTGCATTCATTACTCTAAAAACACGGCTTTTATGAATTTCGGTTTTCTTTATTTGTGTCTTGTTGCAAGATCCTAGTAATGTTGTTGTCAAACTGAGATCGGGACCCATTGTGAGGTCCTAACCAGTAATACTCCGAGTTTTGAGAATTCGGGGTGTTACATTTGAGGTATCTAATGATCCTCTCATTTATCAAATTCACAAAGATTTAGCAACTCTTAAGCAAGAAAATGTCGCAGTAGCAGTTTATTATGGAAGGATGAAGAAACTGTGGGATGAACTCATGACAATAGATGTTATTCCTTCATGTATATGTCGAGGTTTAGCAAAGTGTACATGTGATTTGCTTAAGAAAATAACTGAGAGAGAGAGAGAGGCTAAATTGCATGTTATGCAATTTCTTATGGGATTAAATGACCAATTTGAACATGCTCGTAGCAACGTTCTGTCTTTGAAAACTCTGCCAACAATGAATAGAGTTTATCACATGATTCTTCAAGTAGAGAAACAGAAGGAGATTACTTGTCATATTCCTTCTGCACATGATGCTCTTGTTGTGTCTTGATTTGTCTCCTATAGGCAAGTAGGAGGTAGTAGAAAACATTTCAAAAAGAAGAAAATGGATAAGTTATGTACCTATTGTAAAGAAAAAGGGCATTTAAGGGAGTCTTGTTTCAAACTTACTGGTGTACCTGATTGGTACACAGATTTTAAGTCTAAGGATGACATAAATCCTATTTTTAATTCACATTCTGTTAGATTTGCTAACAATCTGGATATTCCAGTTGGTGATAATCCTCTTGAAGTTTCAAACAAGCATTCTTCTTCTTCAATGGATCCTGTAGTGGCCAATGTTGTCTATCAAGAAGTTCTTAAAGTCATGATGAATAATCAGTCCTCTGTATCAGTGAATTTTGCAGGTATTATTACTCAACTTGTCAACAACACGGTCAATTTGTCTACTTGGATTGTGGATTCAGGAGCCACAGATCATATTGCCTTCTGCAGAGATTATTTTTCTGACCTGCATAAACTTGCTAAACCCTGTTCTTATTGGTCTACCAAATGGTTCTATTAAGCAGGTTCTTTATCAAGGCACTGCGGTTTTGTCACCATCAATCACATTACAAAATGTGTTTTATTTGCCAACCTTTAAGCATAATTTGCCTTTTGTCTCTCGTTTGATTAATAACTTACCTTTGAAGGTCATTTTTACTCACAACTCCTGTATATTTCAGGACCATTCTAGTAACTCCATTCTTGCCAATGGTTACATGGAAGGAGGTCTCTACAAGCTAGGATTTTCTAATATCCAGAAATTTACAAATGCAGCTTCTACTCTACATCCTCAGACTTGTGACATGACTTTATTTCATGCTCGTCTAGGTCATTTGTCATTGTTCAAAATTCATCATGTTGATGCTACTTTGGCTTTCAATATACATGATTTGAATTGTAATACTTGTGTTTTGGCTAAACAAAATAAATTGTCTTTTTCTCCCAGTAAATCACATGCTGCAGCTATCTTTGATTTGATTCATGTTGACATTTGGGGTTCATATCATACTATAGTCTTGTCTCTTGTGTGGGGTAAGGTATTTTCTGACTATGGTTGATGATTTTTCTCGTGCAACCTGGACTTTTCTTATGTCAAATAAACAGCAGGTGTTCAAACTTCTGACCAACTTCATAGCTTATGTGAAGAATCACTTTCAAACCATTGTCAAGACTATTAGATCAGACAATGGTGCAGAGTTTCCGTAGAACCAGCTTTAGGAATTTTTCCTTGCTTCTGGCATTCTTCACCAGTTTTCTACCCCTTATACTCCTCAACAAAATGCTAGGGTAGAATGTAAGAATCGTCATTTACTCGAGACAACACGAGCTCTCATAATCCATGCCAATCTTCCTCTTTAGTTAAGATTTTGAGCAAAAATATTAAGATTAGTAGTTCATTTGTATCATATACACTTACATTAAAGGACAAAACAAGCAATGAGAGACACGAAAATAAGAAAACGAGATAACCTAATAATCAGAAAAAACAACCCATTTTTGATGCAAAAAAAGTAAGGATAATACCTTGTTCAACTAGTTTGCGCTTCAATTGAACAAATCGAAAACTTGATTTTGAGGAAGAATAGTTAAGCAAAAGTGAACCAGGAGTGGATGAAGCGAGTGAAGTGGATGAAGCGAGTGAAGTGAAAGAAGCGGGCGAACGAAGCTGAGGAAGCAGACAACTCACAAGGGCCGGGGTTATTTTGAAAAAGAAATTGTTGGGCTTTTCTAAACTCGGGCCAAACATTAAAATATACCATCTACATACTGTGTTTTCTCAAATCAATTGCAGTCCTTAGATCAATTTAATCCTAGAGTTTATTAGTTCTTATTCCTCTACATAAACCCCTCATCACTAATCAATATATATATATATATATATATATATATATATATATATATATATATATATATATATATATATATATATATATATAGGGTACGGTTCCCATGAGAACAACCTTATCGTGTAATCATGAGAATAATCTTACACCGTCGGATGGTAAGTATTAAGGGTCGAGATTTAGGGTAGATATCATAATTATTAGATAAATAATATTCCGAAACTAATAATAACTACGAATAATCCATTCAACCAACAATAATACGAATAATGCATTAAATGATATGACACATTCATAGCAAAACTAATAATAACTACGAACGGTTCTCATGATTATACAATAAGATCTGTTCTCATATGATCTATATATATATATATATATATATATATATATATATATATATATATATATATATATATATATATATATATATATATATATATATATATATATATATATTTATATATATATATATATATATACACACACGCATATAGACTAAACTATTTTTTTAAGTATCCGGTCCCGCGGATTCAAGCAGCTCCAAGCCCGGCATTTGGGCTCAACCTAAGCCGGATAAACGGGCAAGTTTTTCTCAAAGCCCGAACCCGATCCAAGACCGGAGTCGAACAAGCCTATCTACAACATTTTTTTTTGTAACGGAAAATAATTAAGTTAGTTTACCTCTTAAAGGTTATCCGACCTAAAGCATCCCTGAGGATGAGAATACGAAGATTGGATCATCATAAAAATTGGTATTGGGTGTACAATCTACAACATTGTATTAGGTATCCCAAAGGTCTTACATATTTGATTTGTTGGACCAAAATTTCAAAATTTGAAAGACACAACTAAAATTCTATTTTATTACACCATTATAAAAAAAAGGGTGTAAAACATTACTTCTTTTAAAAACTATTTAATCTTCACTCTACTTAAGGAGGGGTGAACATAGGTATAAAATCGAACCAAACCGCAATAAACCGAACCGAATCTAAAATTGATTTTCCTGAAACCTTGGACAAAAAACCGAACCTATAAAAGTAGGTTCGGTATCGGTTTGGACCTCAAACCAAAAATATGAATAGTAGAACCTAATCGAACCTATAGGGTCAATTTCGGTTCGGTTTAGGTTTTGGACCTAAACAACCCTTTTTTTTAAATTGCTAATATGTTATATGAACCGGACCTTGTTTTTTTTAATAATAATTCAGTTTTTCGGTTCACCCGGCGGTTTTGCGATTTTAAACCGAAACCGAACTGAAACCCTTTCTAAAAAACACAGACCTATCAACCTAAAACCGAACCTAAATTGTCGGTTTAAAGTTCAGTCTGAAATGAAACTAATCGGTTCGGTAAGCCGAACTTAACTTGCTCAACCCTAAACTTGTTGTAACTAGTATCAAAACAGTCTAAACTTTAGACAAATACAGATTATAAGACACTTTCTCACACAATCCAAGTGACCTTACTTTGCAAAACCAAAACAAAAAACCAGTCAACGTTGCTTCTCCGGCAATCAAAAGGTAAGATACCTTAATCAAAACATTTGAGTCACTTCAAGGACCGGTCTTAGGCCAAGAATTGAAACTCAAACAAACAAACAAACACCAAACCAATATTATAACATCTAAATAAAGTACTACAAATCTTATATTCGTTAGTCCCTCTTTTGACCATGACCAAATCACAACCAATTTTGCATTATATCATATGTATAATCATACACCCAAAACGTATAAAAATATATGCAATTTACTTCAATCATAATCAAGCTAGTTTTTTAATACCATAAACTATTCCAAAGAAGCCAAATCATTATATATATTATCTTTATTATTTTAAAATAATGAGATTACATCCAAAGACTTACGTAAAACCATTAGAGATTGTCTCCTTAGAAGCCAACATCAAAGCCCCTCTTTTGTCTTCATTCATTTCCATAATCTTCTCTTACTCTTTATAATCAAGTTTGTTATCAATCTTTGAACAATCAATTCTTCTTTCTTTGTTGAATTCTTCTGAAAATGGATGTTGCATCAAACACGAGTTCACCATGTGGAGCTTGCAAGTTCCTTAGAAGAAAGTGTGTCACAAATTGTGTATTTGCTCCTTATTTTTGCACTGAGCAAGGCCCTGCAAAGTTTGCAGCCATACACAAAGTGTTTGGTGCTAGCAATGTTTCTAAGCTCCTCTTGAATCTCCCTGTCCATTCTAGGTATGAAGCCGCTACCACCATCGCTTATGAAGCTCAAGCTCGGGTTCATGATCCCGTCTATGGGTGCGTCGCTCATATCTTTACATTGCAACAACAGGTACATATTTTTGTTGTTGATATGTCTTGAATGTGACATTCACATATTCGGTCAATCATGGTTTGAAGGGACCCTCATCTTAGGGTTAGGGTGGTTTGGGTTATTTGTCGTTTGTTTAAACCTTATTGGCTCAATCTGATACTTGGTCCTCAAGTATTATCTTTAGGGTTTCCGTACTCTCTATATCGTATCATTAACCATGTCTCGATATTATTTGTTTTCATTAGTAATCCGAAAATCCTTAATAAAATCTCTATAAACGTAGTTATTATCAGATTAACCTAACAATCCTGATTTAGCCTTGCCTTATGTTGTTGTTGATAGGTGGCATATTTGCAAGCTCAAGTGATGCAAGTGAAGGAGCAACTAGCAAGTAACCATATTAACAATCGAAGTATGAGAACAAACAATCTTGATACGTACGATCATCATCAAAACAATTTCTTGGGGAATAGTGATAGTAGTATGAGTACTAATGACAATTGGTATCAACCCAATTCCTCGAATCCGATTTCCCCTCAGAGTTCATTCGAATCCATAGACCAAATGAGCGATTTTAATCTTGCAATCGAGTTTGAGAACAATATGGGCGAGCTTCAAGAACTCGCCTTCCAAATGATGAGAAACTAACTTGTCGGGTTAATCGATGGATCTTCGTGTATGATCGGTACTATGATCAACCGATTCTCGATCGAATGGCTTGTGGAGTTGGAAATGTTGGTTCTGCATGAATACTACTTAACTTGTGGTCTTTTTTTGTAAATAGTGAGGGTATCACAATTGAGAATAATTTTCACGACCACTTCATTGCATTGATCTTACTTTGTTATAATCTATTTCTTTTTATTAAAAAAATAGAAATAAGCATGACTCATTTAGTTAAAGTCCAGTCGGATTTGATCCCAAGTCAAACCCGTTATCCATGTTGAGTCCAACTGTCGAGTATTGTCGAGCTCACAAGGCATGACAAGCGACCTGGTCACATAGGCAAACGACCCGGTCGGTTATTATAATTATATATAAGAATACATCTTATTTAATAGAATAATATTTATTTAGGGTTTTTAATCTAAATAATATATACAAACGACCTAGTCGAATAGGCAAGCCGGACTTTTCGACTCAAACGACCTTTACCTCCATTTTCATACCCGTCTTTTTTTTTAATAATATGTCGAATTGATGATCAAGTTTTAATACCCCATAACTATATATTTGTGAACGGTACCATCAACAACTTTATCCCTAATTTATTTGTTTTTTAAAAGAAGCAAGTAACATAATCAACAACTTTAATTTGTCACATGTTCGTGCCGCCTTTTTTTCACCACCTCAGCCTATATTTTTTGACCTTTCACAATAGCATTAGCAACTTTGCCTAAGTTTTCTTTTAAAAACAAGCAAGTAACATAAATTATACGACAATATTTCAATACTGCAATTTACAATGCTTTGCTTAGTGTTTAATGATGTACCTAATATATTGTCATTTTGCAAACTAAAAATCTACTAGAAACTTTCGCTAATATTAAATTAAAGAAACAATTTGGTTTACTAGGTTTTTCTTAGTTTTGTGTTTAGTAAATATACCCCTTGAGAGAAGAGTGTGTAGAACTGTTATAGTTTTTTAAAAAGGCCTAATTATCAAAATTGCCCAATATTAAATAGAACTAGTGTAATTTCCAATTTACTTATTTTAATTTTTAATTAATTAAAATTTTAGTTGTAAAGTAAAAAAATTTTTAGAAACAATTTGGTTTACTAGGCTTTTTCTAGTTTTGTGTTTAGTAAATGTACCCCTTGATAGAAGTGTGTGTAGAGTTTGATAATAAATACAAAAGTTGAGCTATATTTACTTAATTGAAACATTAAAAAGCTTAGTTACTACTCTAGTTTTTCAAAAAAAGCCTAGTTATTAAAATTGCCCAAAAATTTACTCGATTTATTATAATAGAAAATTTATAAATGTGAGATTTTTAATTAAAATTGAAATTAACTATTGAATGATCAAATACCACTTCATTGAATATTTATCATTTTTAATTAAGCATATTTTTATCATAAAATTATATTGTAATTTAGTTAACAAATAGATGAATATAATTAGTTATATAAAAAGATATTATAAAATATAAATAATTATTAATTTATGTATATAAAATGTGTGAAAAACCACATGTCAAAATATATATATAGATAGATAGAGAGAGAGGGAGGGGGGGATAGTTTATTGGGATTAATGTTTAGAACTATATTCAAATACAAAAAGTGATTTACACACGAGATTTCAATGTGTTAAAAAGTTAATAATTATATTTATAATCAAATAAATATTCTCGGTTGTGGGTTGCAAAAATATTCAGTTGGATCAAACTTATATTTGATTTTATAACATAATACGGAGTATATTTGTTAAAATAATTTTTTGATGTGAATTTGTTAAAACAATTGAATATTTCAATATTCGGCATAACAATTTGTCTATATATCAAAGAAGAGCTGATCCCCATGAAAATATCACTTTTGTTAATCTAATAAATCTTATGTGTCTATTAAAGCAGAAGCATCTATTGCCACGTGTCAACGTCAGGTTTGTCGAAGTCTAAAAAATTATTTTAAAAAGTAATTTTCTAATTGTTAATATAAATTGAAATTTGATTTCTAAATTTTTAAAAGAATATTTAAATAAATAATTTTGTAAAAATAGTTTTTTTAAACTTGAAAGAATTTTTTTTACCAACAAGCATATCTTTAACAAATCAATTTAAAAATATAATTAATTAGAATAGATAAATACTTAAAAGAGAATTAAAAATCATAATATTGATTATAATTTCATTTTTTCGGATATTTATTTTCCAAAAATATACATATAATTTTTTAATTATTAAATATATAATAAAACTGAACCCGCACAAAATGCGGGTAATACACTAGTTGATAACCTGTTCAAACCAATCCACCTTTTTGCCGCTATATAGTTTTGACCAAATTGATCTTGCTTGTGCAAATTACTTTGGAAGTCCCTAAAAAAAATTAATTTTAAAAAACCAAAAAGGAAAGAAAAATAGTGGGGAAGACTTTGGATCATTCATCCAATATTTTTGAGTTTCAATTTCGAGTTAATATAAATAATAAAAAAATATATATTGCCTAATAAAGATAAATGAATTATGAAAAAAGGGAAATCATTACGTAGCGTGTAAAAGTATGAAGCTAGACTAAGTCAAAATGCATTTAATTATTGAGATGATATTAATTATTTTTGGAGCCCATAAACTTTGTTCCGAAAAGAAAATACATTGATTTTTAAATTTAATTATCACTAATCCTAGTGAAGCAACGTGCTTTGTTTGACCACTTTTACGTGCTTCATTCTCATGTGGACAACAAATCAAATTAAAAAGGTAGTATTACCAATTTTATTAATATTACATTAATTCTGCTTTATAAAGTGGTGTAATTATTCTTAGTGTTGTTAGGTTTACTGAGTTAATTTTTATAAAATTACAAATTGGGTTGGGTGTGGGTGGATGAAGATAAAAATATATATATATTTTTTCTTTTTTTAAACTTTTTTTTACACGTATTCTTTATCCTATGATATGAAACATAATGCATTTTTTAAGGGTATATTTTGTAACGCCAAAATTCACGGAATTCGGAATGTTACGGGTTAGGTTCTCACAATGGATTCAAATTCTAGTCTGACAATAAGTTCACCGGATCATGCAACAACACACAAATATCTATAAACCGACATAGATAAAAATCAGAAGGTAATCCAATATACAAACAGGACTCTCAGCCGAAACCAAAACTATACGGTCAAAACAACCGGAGTATAAAGATCCCACATCTCATCCTATTATGTACGGGAACCCCGGCTGACCACTCCAACCGGATCACTCGGCAACATCCATGTCCTGCAAAACATCTACAACCACGGTATAAACTGTTGCTAACTATTCATATAAAAAAGAAATACATAAGCACAAACACATGGCAAGAAGTACAATACACATCAAGCATGCTACCACATACTTTTCGTTTTTATTATCTTTCATAAAGTCATACACTCATAGTCCATTTATACTTGTGACACGAGAAGTCTACGACTCTCACATCCGTTCCTTTACCCATCTAGAGTTGATCGGCGTACCTCCCCGTATACCAGGTTTGGCCTAGTCGAAGAGAACCTCCTAAACTCCCTCGGGATAGCTGAGCAAGTTGCCACCGCTCGTTACTAATGGGTCAATTACACGTCGATTATAATCAACCTATAACATACTATAACGCAAATAGCAAGCACCACTCATGCACTCAATCAATATATGAAACCAGCTAAGTAAGTACCAAGGACTTACGTGACACGAGATAATCCCAACTATAATCCACTCTCAGATTCCCAAAGTAAATACTCCACGTCTTACGTGTGCCTTGTTTGATGAGGTGTGGGGTATTTTCTTAGTAACTAGTTTAGTAATAGATGGTTATTTGGCTTAAGTACCGAATTCTTAATACATGTAAATAAGAGTTGTAACACCCCAAGTTTGGAAACTCGAAGCGTTACGGGTTAGGACCTCACAATGGGTTCCGACCCTCAGAGTAGCAACGACATCATCGGATCTTACAACAAGGCAAAAATAAATGAAAACCAAAGGTTATAACAAGGGAAAACATAAAAGACTCGCAACCGAGTTCAAAACAACCAAAACAACGATAACTGAAATATGAACCCGATCCAGTCCTATAATGTACGGGAACCCCGACTGACCACACCGCCCGGATCATTCAGCAGCATCCCCAACCTGCGGAACATCTACAACATCGGTATAAACATTTAGCTAGCATTCTAGATATCAGAAAGACAATAAAGGCACAAACACACATAAGGTAATATAAACATATAGCATGATAGCACTCAACATGTTATTATCTTTTATTAAAGTTAATTCTTTTACTAATTCAACTTATGTTGTCACACGAGGATCGCTATGATCTCGCCTCTTACCCCTTTCACCAATAGGAATTGAATGTATGCATCCTTCCGTCACCTGCTGGACTGGTCGCTAGAGCACCTCCCAATTTCCCCATTCTAAACTGGACAAGCGATAACCGCCCCATTATAATACAATTAGGCCAATTAAGGTTATAAAGATCAATCCTAGTCCGGTTATCCGTTATCAAAATAAACAACAACATAAACAAGCCAATACAATCAAACTAATACACGGAACACATCTAAGTAAGTCCAAGGGACCTACCTCACTTAGGTAACTCATCAACAACTTAGTTTTCCGAAGGAAAGGAAGGAATGTCTGCTCAAATAAGGCATAAGGAATCAGGAACCAAAACGATTGCTAGAATTCTATAACTTCTAGTCTCCATGATATATAAGAGATCTCCACAAGCTAGGGCTATAAAACCTAGTCTTACAAATCACCAAGGGTCAACATCAATATCACACAAGCCAAGGGAAGGAACGAGGAAAGCAAGGAAGGAAGCAACTCACCAAGATCGGGAGTTACTGCAGAAGAACCGTGGGGCAGCCAGATAGAGGCGTGGGGCGGTTACGGTGCAGAAAGCGATTGTCGACTCCTTCAACAGCAAGGAACTCAGGAAGGGCCAAAGCTTACTTCTCTCAAACCACACACACGTCACAACTCAACCAAGGGGGCCTGTGAACATCAACGAATCAACAACGGAAAGGCTAGCAAAAATAAAGGCTCAAACTTGATTCTTGTGAAGAAGAAAAGGAAGAACGAAAGAAGAAATCGAAACATAAGAGAAAGGCATGCAACAACTCATGAACGTGAAGGAGAAACAAAGAAGGAGGAGACTCACACGTCCAACAAAAGATCACAAGGAAGAAAGGATGCAACTTTTGAGGTTGTAGAAGAACGTATGCAAGAAACGGAAAAAGGAAGAGAAAGAAAGAATTTTATAGAAACGGTGGTAAAAGATAGAAGGAAGTACGTTCTAGGGTTAAGAAGATCATAGGAAAGCCGGCCCATAAGATAGAAGATCGGATCTTCTATCTATGAAAAAAATTAAACGGACCAAAAATCAGATCGGCACGATCTGGTGACAAAACCGCATGGGCGGTTTGAATAAATAAAACAAGCAAAAATATACTTAACAAATAATATTTTTTTCAAATAAAATAAAACAAGAAAAAACAAAATTCATAGTTCCTCTATCTTCATGTTCAAAATGTGGATAATTGTTAAATTCTCACGCCCCACATCAATCATAACCAACAAAGAAATTTGGACCATGAACAGTACTCAAGAGTCCCCGATGAAACCCCTCACCCCTGAATACAACGCGCCTCACGCGCAGGCATTTCCAAAGCCTAAATCAAACCATCTTCAACCTAGTTGCAAGGCATCCGTTCTCCAAAAGAAAAAATCAGTGAGTTCTCAAAAAATTATCAGGCATGACCTTCCTCTTCTCTCTGAACTTCTGGATTTCAGATCTAGAAAACGAAATAGAAAATTTTCAATCAAAAGAACGAGGGAATGGAGATCCGTCTTCTCAAAATGGGATAGGGGTAAGATCTACAACATATACAAATCCGAGCCTTCATTCTGTCACATAGCTCGCTGTATTTCTGAACGAACTTGCCGGGAAGGTGTTCCCCGTCTAACCGGTTGCTACTCCTTCATTCTCGTCTTCTCATTCAGTTGGTGGGAAGGTGATAGATCTGTGATTGATGTCGGCGTCGTCTTTTCGTGGTACGTCGCTCGTTTCCTCCTCCCTGTGAGAAAGGGTATGGTCACCCTGCTTAACACCAGTACCCTACTTTTCCCCCTTCCACCTCCTTTTCACTCCTCCTCTTTTTCTCCCCCCTTTTCGACCCCGAGTGATCTTTTCGCTTACAATCGAGTGTGCGCTGATTTCTGTTTTATGGATAACCAAAAGGATACGTATTTGGAGAAAATGGCTAATTCTCTTATGAGGATTAGCAATGGTATTGACCTACCACGACCGGATGATTTAACAGTCTACACTGTTCTCGACGCCAAAATCCCGAAAACTACGAGAAGCTGGAATCTTGAAATCCAGATATCAGCGTGGAGGCTTCGGTGGTCTCCTCTTCTCTTTTGCATCCTCGTTGCTTACCAATGCTCGATTACCGATATGTTCTCTTTTCCTTGTGAAATCCGAAAGGAAATTAGGTATTATCTAACTTTTGAAATAACAAAATTTCCCCCTTTGTTCTTAGATGTTGTGATTGTTTATACAATTTCGTTAAGCTATGACCCATTTGCTGCTTTGAGATATGTCCTTTTTGCTGAAATAAACCTCAACCCCTTGAGAAATCGATTCATTATAATAATGAGGAACAATGTGAGTATTGCTCATAACTATGGTGTTCATGTTAAAACTATGTTGTTTTTTATCCCCTGCTATTGGTCATTTGCTGATGTCGACCAAAGAACTTGGCTTTTCTTGAATTTTGTATTCATGTTGATTGAACTTGATACCAAACGTAATTCAAATCCAGACACTGTTTACCCAGATTGCGGGGCTTTCAACCTTTCATACCACATTCACTTTGATCTGTTTCTCATTTTGTCACCTTCTGGTGTTATGACCATATTGTGTTGGCCATATACTTTCACTTTTAACAAGATTGGTGCAAAGTATAAGCTTGATAACAATCCTTTGGGGCTACAACCCATGACTCCGGGCTTACAACCCATGTCTAGCGATCCACTCAACATACCTCTTGTTGGGATGAATACCCTCGAAACCTACCAAATTGCATTGTTGACCCAATTAGATTTGATATTTTCCCGTACTACCTACTCGGAGGGAGTACTTCGTTTTGACAAAGTGATTACCCCTCACAAAAATACTATGAGCCGCCTATCAGTTCGGAATCCTTTACTGGTTTCGTTGATTCTTTATCAACAGTTTGATCTCTTTTCTTCAAAAAGAAGTAATTTTATGGAATGTACCAATCATTTTACGACCTTTAATCTCAACAAAATCTTTTCATTAACCAAATCATTTCCTCTTAGATCTCAGTGGGGAAAAAGAAAATCAAAACATTCATTCAGACATCAATCCCTTAAAAATGCCTACAATACTCAAAGCTACCTTTTTAAGAGGTTGTTCCTTTCAAAAAATAAAAATTACTTCGAAGTACTCTTTTCCTCAACTGTCAAAACTCAAATGCAGATAAAGCTCAAAACATTCTCTCACTACAACGTTGAGAACTCAAGACACCAGGTTATACCGCTTTTGCAAAAGAGCAAAAATCAGTTTCTTAATGATTATTAGTTTCTGGAATATCAGAGGAATGTGCCGGAGAAACCTCTGGACAAACCTCGAAGCTAGTTGCAAGATCCACAAGATCAATATTATCGCCCTTGCTGAAACAAAATCAGAAAAACCACCAGATGACCGCCTTTGGAAATCAGCTGGTTTCGACAATATGATCTATTGTCCAGCTACCGGAAGGGCAGGAGGCTTATGCTTATTGTGGAAAGCTTATCAACTTAAGGATCAAACAATTCGTCTTATCTCAAAAAGTGACCGATTCATTTGTATTGAGTTGGTTTGTAATAATCAAAACCGCAAATTGAATATTGTCTTTGCTTATGCTCCACCCCAAGAAATATCAAAAAATCAGTTCTGGGATTCGATTACCAATATAATCAATGCACTACCAAATCCATGCATTATCATGGGAGATTTGAATGAAATCCAACATCATTCAGAAAAACAAGGAGGAGCACCAATCAACTCTAACAGATTTAATAGACTCAATAACTTTAAAAACCTATGTAATCTCGAGGACGTTCAAACAACAGGTAATCAGTTTACTTGGAGGAAAAAACGTGACGGCCCAAACAATATCCTTGAAAAACTAGACCGTGTCCTAGTTCACAATCAAATTCTTCAATGGTATCCCCTACTAATAACAAAAAATCATGCATTTACAATATCGGACCATTGTCAAATCTCACTAGAACTAGCGGACTCAATACATTTCACACCACAACCATTTAAATTTGAAATGATGTGGACGAAACGCAAAGCGTTTGAGAACATTGTTAAACAAACTTGGCGCGCTAACTATGGTGAGAATGAGATGTTTAACCTCATTAAAAAGACACAACTTCTAAAACTTAAAGCTAAAGAATGGAGCAAAATAAACTTTGGAAATATTTTCAAACAAATAAAAGAAATTGAATCCCAACTTTTGGACATTCAAGGTCTATCACATCCTAATCTAAACCAAAGAGTTGAAAATCTTCAAAGAAATCTTCTTATGAAACAAAATCGTCTCATCAACTTCCACCAAAGATATTGGAGACAAAGAATTAAAAATAATAACCTGAGAAACATCGACACAAACTCCAAATACTTCCACCGGATCGCTACCGGTAGAAGAAATAGAAAACATCTAAAGGAATTTACTAATTCAAATGGGGCAATCATTTCAAATGAAAACGAAATCCAAATGGAAGTTAAAAAAGAATTTGTACGCAAATTCTCTTGCTCTCCATTGGATAAAAACCTATTGGAAGAAAATCTTCAACTCATCAAGAATAAAGTCAGTATCGAAGACAATGAAACACTAACAAAACCACCAACAAATGAGGAAATCAAAAATGCTATCTTTGACATTGGATGTGATAAATCCCCAGGGCCTGACGGTATGCCCGCCGGATTCTATCAAAAATATTGGCACATCGTGGGAACGGATGTTTCAAAAGCAATTAAGAACTTTTTCAGAAGTGGAAAAATACTCAAACAAATAAATCACACATTCATAACTTTAATTCCAAAAGTGGACAATCCTACTAATATTAACCAATTCAGACCGATTAGTCTATGCTCAACAGTATATAAAATAATTGCTAAAATCATTACGAATAGACTGGAACCCATTATGCCTAAACTCATTCACCCGCTCCAAGGAGCGTTTGTTACTAAAAGGTCAATACATGACAACATACTAATTGCACACGAGATTTTCCACTCTTTTCGTAGTAGAAAAGGTAAGGAAGGTTGGACAGCCATTAAACTTGATATGGAAAAGGCATACGACCAAGTTAGTTGGGAATTTATCATTCGAATTCTCCAAAAGTTTGGATTCAATAAAAAATTTGTGGGATGGGTCGAGGAATGCATCTCCACGGTTTCTTATTCGGTTCTTGTTAATAATGGACCAACTGACCAATTCTTTCCCGGAAAAGGACTTAGA
The DNA here is from genome assembly GCA_033239045.1 of Fagopyrum esculentum. Taxonomy (NCBI): domain Eukaryota; kingdom Viridiplantae; phylum Streptophyta; class Magnoliopsida; order Caryophyllales; family Polygonaceae; genus Fagopyrum; species Fagopyrum esculentum. Next base: position 162,107,519 of record BSUD01000001.1, read on the forward strand.
CAAGGAGACCCATTATCACCATACCTTTTCATTTTAGGAGCTGAAATCCTTACACAAATGATTCAAAATGATTGCAATAATTATGACAACCATATTGGTTTTTCCGTTTGTAGGAACGCAATACCAATCCCTTTCCTATCATTTGCTGATGATATGATCATTTTTACCAAAGCAAACTCGAACTCATGCTTGAGAACGAAAGAAATCCTTGAAACATACTGCTCCATATCTGGACAAAAAATAAACTACTTTAAATCTGCTTTCCAAACTACTAAAAGCACAACCATAAGTTGCATCAATGAAATAAAAAATATACTTAACATGGAGCACACGACCTCCCTTGATACCTATCTTGGATGCCCTATCATTAATGGAAGAGTTAATAAAGAAACATTCAGCGACATAAATAATAAAACAAAGCAACAACTCCGCAAATGGAAGGCAAACTCTCTTTCACAAGAAGGACGAAACATCCTCATAAAGCACAACTTAGCAACAAAACCATCCTTTGTTATGCAAGGATTTATGCTCCCAATGCATAATTTGGACGAACTCGATAAAACGTATAAAAAATTCTTTTGGAACAAAGATGACAATCATAGACCATTGATTAGTTGGGAGTCAATCTGTAAACCAAAAAGATACGGAGGACTCGGTTTAAGAAAGTCCCTTACCACTAATAAAGCCCTCCAAATGAAGCTTCTTTGGAAAATTCTTGCCGAACCAGAAAACATTTGGGTGAAAATTGTTAATGAAAAATATTTGAGAAATATTAATGTACTACAATATCATCTAAAAGGGTCAGCATCTTGGCAATGGAAAAACCTTATAAAACTAAAATCCGAATTTAAAAACGGAATTATTTGGCAGATTGGCAATGGTAAATCCATCAACTTTTGGCACGATAACTGGGTCACAACAACCCCCCTAATCAAATTAGTACAAAACATTAATCTGATCAATACTCAAATTAAAGTCCGTCACTTCATCAAGTCAAATGAATGGGACACCACTAAAATTGAAAACGAGCTACAAAACATTATCAGCCCAACAATTAGGAAAAAAATCATGGAAACAATCATTCCAACAAATGAAATACAAGACAGGCTATACTGGAGAAACAGCGCCAACGGCTGGTTCTCCACAAAATCAGCCTCGGAAATGATAGAAAAGGAGTCTGGATGGCTCCCTGACTTTTCTTGCGATTGGATTTGGAATTTAGACACTCAACCAAAAATTAAAAACTTTATATGGAAAATCTCAAGAAACGGTATCCCAACTAAAGCAAAACTTAACGAAAGAAGAATCACAGTTCCAAAAAACTGCGATTTTTGTAATCATCAACTCGAGGATCTTGTACATCTTCTTATTGATTGTCCCTATAGCAAAAATATAATCACAAAATTTGACCTAAATATCATCAACACTCTCAATACCATTGACACGGAAAACAAAAGACCTCACGAACTCTTGACGGAAGTAAAAAATAAGATCGGCCTTTCTAATTTCTCCCGACTTGCAACCATTTGGTGGAGTATTTGGTTCGTTAGAAATAAAATCATATTTAACAATGATGCAATCAGATCGGATCATAACATCTTAAATTTCATTAAAAACCAAATTCAGGATTGGAAAAATCATAAGACCGATGATGACGACTACAACTTTAAACATATTCAAAAGAACAACTTACCCAACACAAGAAAGAAAAATAATATTAAATGAGATAAACCAAAACCTGGGTTTCACAAACTAAATTTTGATGGATCAAAACTCGATTCGGGAATAACCTCCATTGGTTTTGTTATACGAAATCACTACGGTGATGTTATTAGCTTGGGTGCTAAGAAAAATAATTTTAACTCGGTAATTAAAGCAGAAGCCTTCGCGTTGAAAACTGGACTAAAAGAAGCTATAAGACTAAATATAAAAAAGATTGAAATTGAGGGGGATAACCTTTGTGTTATCAAGGCACTCCAAGGACTTTGGAGTTGTCCCTGGGAGATCGAGATGATTATATCCGACTCCATTCTGGATCTTCGCTTCTTTGAGGAAGTCCAGGTCAGGCATGTGTTCAGAGAAATCAACTGTGTTGCTGACCGATTGACCCATTTGGGAATTTCGAACCCCAACACACTCTTTTCTGACGACCTCGAACTTAGTGTTCTCATCCGCAAGGATGCTTTAGGATGGACTACCTCTAAAAGATAGTTCTATCCTAACCGCTTTCCGTTTTCAAAAAAAAAAAAAAAAAATGTGGATAATTGTTAAAGAAGACCTCACCACCCATCCACCCTCGTTATCAAATGTATAAGGGATATCTTGTAAAAAACAAATTATCTTTTCATAAACATATTGATTGATACATAACATTTACATAAAATAAACTAAACAAAAAAAACCTTAGATAAACTAAAACAAACCAAATAGTTATAGGGAATAAATCGAAAATACTTACTTACACTTACACAAACTAACACACTAAGGGTCCGTTTGGAAGGTTTGTTGGGGATTATTTTGAGGACTTATATTCCCGATAATCTCAAAAACCCCATTGAAGAGGATGGAAAATTTTCCAATTTTCAATAATCTCCAATAACCCTTACCCACCAAACACAACCTAAATAATTACACGAAATAACTTAATAAAATTTACGCAAACTAACACATAATAATTTTTGTACAATATAAAAAAAGGCTCACCTTTTCCTGCACAATTTTTTTTTTAGCATAGATGATACAATATTATGATATTAGAGCACAGTTTGCAATTTTTGGCTAAGGAGGAAATAGTAAAATGGGTTGAATGATAAATGGGTCATCTAAAATTGGGCCTTTGGAGTAAATTAAGCCCAGTTCAAATACAAGGCAGTCTTATTGGGCCTAGTTTGGGCTCCCTTGAAATTGTGCTATATGAATGATGTTAAAGAAATCCAATCCGATTCTTAGACAAATATGGGGGATCGAGAGGCCCAGAATCGCTTCTAACTTCTGACAAGTTTAATACTACCTCCGATAAAAAATAACTGTAATTTTAGCCTTTGACACAATTTTTAATAAAAATATTAAATAATATAGATTTTGTAAAGTTTTTCTAAATCTTATCACATATTTAATATTCAACCTTTCTTTTAAACCAATAAGAAAGATTTTAAAAATAAAATTAATCATTTACACCAATTTTCAAGAACATTTCTTATAATTATTGTTCATTTATTGGCCTAGAAAACTTAAAACGACATATAATTTTGATCAATAAATGCTAAAACGACACTTATTTTTGATCGGAGGGAGTATATGTTTGGTAAAATAAAACTTGTAAATAGTATAACTTTTTTGAATAGTTTTAGTCTTTTATTGATATTTTGGTATAAATTTTATTTTTGTAAGTTGTAAAAAGTAATAAATAATCTAATAATTGTTTAATAGAGATATATTTGTGGGTAACTTATAATGAAAGAATTGGTCAAATAAACCCTTTTCTATTTCCTTTTCTTTTGATAAGTGTGACCCTTTATTTTTTTTTTACCACTTTCATTAGTGGTAGGTAAAAGTAATTAACCTCTCTATTTAAAACAAAGAAACAGACATAGCAAATCTCATATTTTTACGTACAAATTATGTATGACTTTTTTAATTTTATTTTCTTTTTTATTATTGTTTTTATATATTTTTTTATTTTCTGATATGAATTTTATTTTTTATTTTTTGGTATGAATTTCTAGTATGTATTTCATACCAGAATTTTATTGTATGAATTTCATACAAGAATACTCATACCAGAATTTTCTTGTATGAATTTCATATTAGAAATCTCATACCAGAATTTTCTGGTATGAATTTCATATCAGAAAACTCATACTAGAATTTTCTGGTATGAAATTCATACCAGAATTTTCTGGTATGAAATTGCATACCAGAATTTTCTAGTATGAAATTTCATACCAGAAACGCATACCAATCACATCCGAAGTGTATTGTACTCTTCTGTCAATTTCAACAACAAGATCACAAGATGAATAAGCTTTCTGAGTACATTACATGTTCAACGACAAGATCATGAAACTAGCCTATTACATGAGATTTGTTTTCTTCTTTTCCCAAAGGCGATCAAGACCAATGTTAGCATCTTCCTGTGTTAAACCAAGAACCTTGTTACAACAATGATCAAAAAGCACTAAATTATGGAGCAATATCTCCCAACATCAAGAGTATATTGTACTACTAAAGAAGCAATCAATTGCGTTTATAGTCTATTGGATCAAGAAGCATATCTGAGCCCGAACATAGCCGGAGAGAACAAAAGTGGTGAATTCACCAGTGTAGACACCATTGGCGTACAAATGTCCAATGTTAATTAATCTGCACCGAAGCATGATCCTTTGCGGTGAGGGTACCATATTGGATTGACAAACCCTAAACCTCAGTGTGAAGGGTCATCTCCAAACCGGAGTGAAAAACCCTAAACCGGAATGACAAACCCTAATCTGCACAAAAGCATGATCATATGGCATTGGTGTCTACGACTTCAAGTGCCACCGAGTCGTCGAGTACCCTGTCGACGTGGCCGCGCACATCGTCGTCGACAAGTCGCCGGATTCCGTCCCATCTCTAGCGCCCCTACCTCTATCACCCGACCGCATCACTCAAATCGAAAAAGGAGAACTGAAGGAATTGGATGCTAGAAGAGAAGAGACGGAGTTGCAAGTGGAAGCTCTTGAATCATAGATGAAAACTTTGTTAGCCAAAGTTGAATCCTTGATAGACGAAACAGGCATTGAACGAGTTATACCAGATTTAGGTTTGAAGACAAAGAATGGGAAGGTGGAGAGGCAAGTTGTTTGAACGGTGAAAAAAGGGGTATATATACTTAATAGATATATGTTAGGGGACTACTTAATATACCAAAAACTAAAAACAACCTACTTACCAAATTCACCCATTTATAATTATTTAATAGGAATATATTTGTGGGTAACTTTGTATGGAATATGTTATATCGTAAACACTTAAGTTGACGGGTGTGTTTGTTTGTTCATAAAAACTAGTTTATAAATAAGATATGTTTTACAATATTTGTAAACACTATTTGGATAAATTAGTTTACTATTTAAATGGGTGTTTAAAAGAAATATTGGAATCGACAATGGTTGTTTAAATAAACTAGTATTTTATATTAAAAATACCAACTTACTACTTTTTGATTAATAATAAGTAATTAGGATATTTAAAGAAATATATAGATGATGCAAATTATAATGTAAACAGTTAAAGTAGATTTATATAACCAAACACAATTTATGATACTTTTTAAATTACAACTCAAATTTTATCAGTTTTAAATTTTAAACTCCGATTTGAACATTCACTAATTTATATTGGTGTGCTATAAAACACATCTGAAATTATTTATATCATCTGTTAAACTATGAATAATTTGTGGGTGTCGTATCAAGTAGTTATTTATAACATAAAATTATTATTTTTAAATCTATTCAGATAGAAAATACAAAATAAGATTTACATATAAAATGCTATAATTTTAACTAATGGTAAAATATATTTATGTTATTTCACGACTTTTGAATGAATAATATTTAATTCACAAATTTAAAAAAAAATTTGATAGTAATATGATAAATTATAATATAAATTACTTTCAAAACTCTAAAAAACAAGACCTAAATGAAAAACAAGAGTATAAATCTTAGAATCCGATAACAATAATAAAATGAATAATATTAATTATTTTTAAAATTTAAAAAATCTATCCAATAATTTATACCAAACATGTTATGGGTATAACGATGCATTATAAAAACATTAATTTAGACATCGAATCATAGTCATAAAAACATACATTCACGACTTTCTTACATAAAAAAACTCAGTCCGACATTCAACAAAAGCTCAAACTCGATGAACGAAAAAGTTATCCATGTTTTTTAGTTTTCTGATTAAAAAAAGGGAGTATTTATAAACTTAATAATGTGTTAAATACATTAAATTACACGGATACCAAAATACGATGTTATTTTATTACGAAAGACGTACTACAAAATACAAATAGTCAATGCTGTGTGTGTAGTGTGCTGTGAACCACCTTCTACCAAGTTGCAATTATGTGCTGGGACAGCTTATAATATATTTCTTCTAATTATTTAGAATTTGGATATATTCGTCTTTAAGATCGGTTTAGGTTAACTCGAATTTCAACTTGCTTAGAGTTTCGGGTCAAAACGGGTCATATTGATCAGATTTATTTTGATATGGGTTGGATTGGATCGGATTAAATATAATGAGTTGTGTGTTTTGCAAAATGATATGTTCGAGTTGAGTCAAATTTTGGTTAATCAGATAATACTTTGGATCATGTTGGTTTTATTCATTTTAAATGTACTAAATAATATATATTTAGTTAATTTAGTGATAAAGTGATGCTGAATTTCTTAAGTGTTTGTTTTTTATATTTAAGTTTGAAACTTGTGGCCTATTAAAAGTGAAGAGTATATTATTTATTTATTTTTTTGAAAGTAAAAATGACAAGACGAAGAGTATTAATGTATTATATAAACAATTCATCAAATTTATGTCTTAGATATTGTATATATATTAATAATCTTGAATCAAATGTTTTCATTCCTTCAATAAAAACAATTAGGGTCCGTTTGGTTTTAAATCCGGAACCGGAAACGAAATGGAAACGAATTTAGTCCATACGTATGCCTTTGTTTATGAAAGTTTTTAGAATCATTTCATGTGGTTTGAAGTAATTGGGGTACGATAGAGTTTTATTACTTTTGATACCCTATAGGGTAACAAAATGTGGGAAAGCAAGTGCATTTTGCATTAAATCACAAAGAATGATTACATAAAATTTCATGAATAAGGATATACATATGAACTAAATTCGTTTTCATTCCGTATCCGTTTCCGGAGTTGGAACCAAACGGGCCCTGAGTCTGTTCGGTAAGATTACTGTGAACAGATTAGACTTGCGGATTATTGTGGTCATTTTCTTCATTATTTTCAACATGGATTATGGGTTTATTACAAGATGATCTCATGAAAAGATTTTAAAGAAGCTCTATATAGCTAAGATCATTTTCCAAATTATGATTTTAACTTATTCTGAAAAACCATATGATTACAGTTTTTGAAATGTCAACAAAAAAAAGAAAGAGTTGCAAAAGCAGCAAAACCCTGATGAAGGCTCTTTGACTTAGATTACAAAACCCTAAACTCCTACCTACAATAATTTTCAATATCATCTGTAATATATATGTACATAGAAATGCCACCGTACGTTTATAAACTATGTTCATTTATCCAAATTTCAGTGAATGAGATCAGATAATTCTTGTTAAACTGTAATTTGAGATTAGTGTATTGACTTTGATGCTATAGTCTTACCGAGAACCCAACGTTTAACGAATCAGATTGCGGAATCACCCACATGACCGGATGAAGACTAGAATAGGCATTCTAGTATTTCCAAAAGACTCGTTTTCGTGTTCAGGATCAAATCGATCAGATTTTAATGTATGTAGCTCGTAGGATAGGAACAACTTCAACAAGAGGAACTAGTCTTGTCTTCGATTTAGAATTTAGAAATAGCCTTATAAAGAGAGTTGCTTACTACGAAAAAGTTTAGATGATCAAATATTATATAGACCAACAAATAAACCAACTTTAATTATCATTAAACCGGATGGAAATTTCGAACAATCCCATATTACAGGAGAAAGCAGGTAAAGCTAGATCTGATGCAATAAGAAAGATAATCATCAAGCATATATATATATATATATATATATATATATATATAGATGGATGGATGTTCTAGACCTAGCTAGGGTTTCTCTAAGAGTATATCAACACATTACTTTATATCTAGCTAGCTAGTGTAAGACAGACATATATTATCTTAATTCAGCTAGGGTTTCTCCTAAACCATTGAAAATGATAAACAAAATACTAATATTACCAAAATTGATCATAAACTTTTCTTCACCACTCATCTTGCTCACTTGATGATCTACTTTATCCTTCCACTGCCGTTTCCTTTTACGAGTATCGTCGATTGTAGCCGAAGGCAACTGAATGAAGATCATCAGTAGTGCTTAAGGAAGCCATTGAAGAAGAGGAAGAATTACCATTGTAGCTTCCATATGATCCATCCTCTTCTTTTATGGTCGAATACCCGTTATACTTATCTTCATCATTGTTGATGAATTCATTGTTATCTGTCTCCAATGGCGTTGGATCTCCTGCAGTGCTGAAGCTATTAAATCCAAATTGAGGCATCACCATGCTTGGGTATTCTGATTGGAGCCAAGTATGAACATCCGGTGGATATGACAATGAAGACGATGACAATGAAGATGATATGTTCCCATGAAACCTCTCATTAGGGTTTGGAGATCCACCTCCATTCACTAGGGTTTGTTGAGTTGTTGCTTGTTGCCTCAAGCTTGCTAATTGTGCTTGTAAATTCACCACCTTTAACATTGTGAACAAAGATAGTGTCAATTAGGGTTTCTCTTTTCTCCCTTTAACATATGTTTACACAAATCATGAGAAAAATACTACGAACCCATTCGGTGAACAAATATAGTCAATTAGGGTTTCTCTTTCGTGAGGGATTGAAGGGGTGATGAGGTTGAAACTTTAGGAAAAAAAAAAAGAAAGAAAAGAGGGAAACCCTATTGACTATATTTGTTCACCGAATAGGCTCGTAGTATATTTATGCAATTCAGCTCAACAATGAGCTGAATTGCATAAAAGCTTGTGCAGTTCATCAGACTCGGTAATCCAATATGTAATAGCAAAGATTACATATTTACCTGTTGTTGGAGGGAAAAGATATGGGAAACACATCCATAAATGGGATCATGAAGCCTAGCTTGAGCTTCATAGGAGATGGTGACCGCAGCCTCACTACGCTCGGCTACCGGGAGGTGGGTGAGGATTTTGGCGACGTTGCTAGCTCCGAACACCTTGTGAATGGCAGCGAAGTGGGTGGCGCCTTGTTCATGGCAGAAGTAAGGTGCAAATACGCATCCCCTAACACACTTTCTCCTCAAGAACTTGCAAGCTCCACAAGGTGAACCTGATCCAGTCATCTTTTGATTACTTTTTTGGGTAATTTTTTAGGGTTTTAAGGAAATCAAGAAAGAAAGATCAAAATTACAAATGGGTTTTGGTGATTGATTATGAGGAATTAGGGAAGGATGTTTTTTTTTTTTTTGGTTTGATCTTGGTGAATGAATGCAATTAGTTTTGAGGGGGAAAAACATAATTTTTATAAGGGGAAATTATGAGGAATAGAAGGATTATACGTACTAGTGGAGTATGATAAAAATATATTATATTTCAATAATTAATTGAATTTTGTTCCCTTGATGGCCTACATTATTATCAATAAATTAAGTAAGCGGCCTATAAATTGTTTTTATATCCCAATACGTTGATGACATTAGGTCGATCCTCTCGGTTGGGCACTTGTTTTTAATCTTATCACGACATAAATAACTATTGTTCTCGTGTAATTGTAAAGTTTGATTATCATAACGAAAAGTCTTATCACAAATTTGTATTAATTTTTTTTCTTTTTTTGATCTTGCCCTTTAGTCGGTCCAATGCGATTCATCAGGACTGTTGTACATTCGAAATTAGTAGTTTGTAGCCCATTTTGGAGTTAAAACGTAAGTCATGACCTTATAACTAAGATTAAGAATGATATTTTTATAACGAAAAATGAAAAAAAAAAATTATAACGAAAATAAATTTGCTATAGTAGGAATGATTACAAAGAAAAATAATAAAGATTATCCTAAAATCAAATCTAAACTATATAAGATAGTAATCTTTCAATATGTCTTGCAATCTGCAATCAAATCGTCTATAAGCAAACAACGCTAAAAATTGGATCATTTTATTAACAATGAGCAAAGAAAACCTCTTGATCAACAAAACAAGTGGTGACACAAACAACAATGTAGATCGATATGACCACCAGTAGATCGGTAACGACATCAGCTCGATATGATCACTAGGTAAATCGGTGACAAATATGGATTTAGACATCGGTGATACAGGTAGATTTAGACACGGTAAGTTGGTAGCAATAGAACATCGGTAAGTATTCCAAATTGTACATGCTCTCATATCATGATAGGTTTATGGTAGAGAAGACCACAAAACGTATTGATATTACAACAACCCTATATATAGGAATACAAGATAATTAAAGAAAAATAATAAAAATAATTTATCTAATTGGAGTATATGATATATTTTGATATAAAATACACATTCAAATATGCTTTTTTTTGAAAATGGAAAGCGGTTCGAAACCCTTAGACGGCGTGCCGTCTAGTGGGTCGAAAGGCCGAAAAAATCGGCAGACGGACAAACCATCATGAAGGACCACAAAAATAGTAGAAAAAAAAAATACAAAAGTACATCAAAATGAAACCGAAAGCAAAAAAGTCTTCAAGAGAAAGCAGGAGGCAACGAGCATAATGTTCATCTTCGAAGGAAGTACACATGGAGGAAGCATGGGGAACAACTGTGGACACCTCATATTTGGACTGCAACAGAGCCGTCAAACGTCGATCACATATCCACGCCCCCTTCTCGATAAATGCACGAAACCGCCGGCAAATGACTACATCAAACCTCAGAAGACGAAATTGCTGTACACGGTTATCTTGATCACAAATCCACGCCCCCTTCGCGATCGCCCCCCGTGATCGCGTCGGATTACTTACCTACGGTCACAACTACTATTTCCCGCGGTGGAGGAGAAACAACAGATCGTGTCTTATTTTTGGTAACCGTCGGTATCTTCTTTTTTATCGGTTATTTCCGATGTTTTGCGGCCAAATCTTCCTCTTAACCCTAGAAACCTCCTCCCATTTATCTTTTTCACGTTACTACATTCCTTCTTCCTCCTCTCTTCTTCTCCTTTCTTTAAACCTTCCTCTCATCCTCTTTTCTCATCAACGGATTTGCACTTCAGTGAAAGCCGCGTCCTTCTCTACTCCCTCCTTGCAACACTTACCATAGGAGAAGAAGAGCCGGAGTTGGCCGTCATCTACAGCAACTGCGAGATCAAGGTAGTGTTGTCTTCTCTTTGGCTTGGCTTTGATTGTCTACAAGTGAAGAAAGGGAGGTGTTAAGTTTTCCATTTAGAATGCAAGAAGAGTTTGGAGCCTTACACGGAACGAGGGAGAGAAACTGCTCTTCCTCTGCACACGAGCCATATCCAGACAATAGCCAGCTGACGCATCCTGCGGCCGCGCCAAAAATTATCGCGGTCGCGCCAAGCCTTGCATTCCTGCCTCTCTTCAACGTGGTCGCGCCTACTTGTCTCCACGGTTGCGCCGACACTTCCTCACTACAGTCGCACCCTCATTCCTCCGCGGTCGTGGAAGCTCTCCAGAAAGCTTATAAGGTTGAGCTTTCAACTTAGAACTTGGATCTATATAAGATTCCTTCATCTTAGCTTCCTATTAGTTGAATTATGCTGTTATATAAGGAGTCTTTCATCGGATAGGTTTGGATCAACTTCCTTTTAGTTGTTGATCTTATGTTGATCCTTAAGCACTAGAAGTTGGAAACTTCTAGTGATGAAATAGTTTGTTGATGATTATACCTTGAGTTATAAGAGGATGTTGAGTGTTTTATTGTGGATCAGGATTTGCGTTTAGCTAGACTTAGCCTATTACAAGTAAGTCATTTGGGTTTCTTAACGGCACTCTGTGTATTAGTTGAATTGCATGAGTGATGTGTATTATCACGTGTTTATTAAAGTTAACTGGATTATATCTTTTGTGCAGTTTGATACTATTCGACAAAATAAACTTTTTGTGTATTTTAAAAGTTTAAAATAGTTAAAATTGTTGTTTAAAAATTTAAAATATTGTAAAATAAAAATATCTTGAATAATCAATAATCTAATTAGATGTTCGACGATAAAATTTTTGAGTAAAGTTAAAAAAAAACATATAAAAAAATCACATATACTGTATATATAATTTTTTTAAAAAACTTACTGAAAAATTTGAAACTTATTTAATAAACTCATTATAATCTCATTACATTATATATGTATCTTGTTTGTACAAGTATTGCTTATAGATATCTAATTACTATTTTATGGATAGAAATATTTTTTAATTTAATTTAGAGGGATCAATAATTATAATAATGACAATAACAAAAAGACAATAAAGCCTAGAAAATGTGCAAAAGCTGAGTTCATTTGAACATTATCACTCACTCAATAAACGATTTTGAGCTCACTTCCAAAAGAAAATAAGCGACTTTGAGCTCGTTTTAAGTAAACAGGTCATGACTGGTTGTCAACCTATACGTGAAATTATTGCTAGATCTAGAATGCATTTACTATTTTACTCTAATAAAATATATTAAATATTTTTTCTTTTGAAATTTAATAAAAAATATAAAGGTGTTTTACATTTTTTCGGATAACAAATTATAAAAATGGTCAGTTATTATATGTTTTCGTTGGCTCCTTATTTTTTTCTTTCAAAGGTTGTAAATGATAATCAATAAAATAATAAACTTAATAATAAAAAAATAGTAAAAGACAATAATTTTAGTTTTTAATATTTTTTATGTTCATTAACTGATAAAATGAATTATAACTGATCAAGGAAGGCTAAGTATTATTTTAGTAGTCTTGTTATGATTAGCTATCACTAATCTAGTAATAATATTTAACTAGTTTAGCATCTACACGTTTTCTGAGTTGTTTTTAAAAAAATATTAACAAAAAATTAATATATTATTTTTAATTATTTGACCGTTTTATATATCATTTTTATTATTAAAATTACAGGTTATAAAAACAAATATTTCAATTCGAGAAAGTAATCGAAAAAAGAAAAACCAATGAATTATTAATAGAAATAAGGATGAATTGGCATTTAAGGTCTTTTACATTATAGAGTTGAAATTTAGGCCCTACTAATTACAAATTGAGAAATAGGGCTCCTACTTTACTAGACTAATTCATAAATATGACAAAAAGTTGACAAAAGTGACGACTAATGATTGATGGCTGATGTGAGTGCTGACTGTGACACTTTTGATTGACATTTGGAGAGAATTTGGGGCAAAAAAACGCAGCCCTCCGCTTACCCAAAAATCCGCTTACCCAAAAATCCGCTTACCCAAATAATGTCACAATCATACCCAAAAATAAATTTGTCAAAATACATAAACATACTCGAAAACAACATCCCAAATAAATCAAATATCAAAATAAAACAGTATCCATGAATTGGATAATATTTTATATTTATACTCAATTTAAACATCACTTAATACAAAATCCATACCCAATTTAAATTTGTCATACCCAAAATTTTCAAAACTCGATATTGTACACAAACACAATATCAAATGACATTTGGTCATTACCCAAAAATTCGCTTGACATTTGATCATTATAACACATTTTGGGTAACCATAAAACATACCCACGATATCACTTTAAATATACTTAATAATAAGAAACACACTACAAAGCCAATACACGTATGAAAACATACCCAATTTGAATTTGTCATAACCAAAATTTACACAAATCAATATTGTACACAAACATCAATACCAAATTTGGTTCTTGTAACACGGTTTGGATAACCATAAAACATACCCAAAAATATCACTTTAAGCATACTCAACAATAAGAAACATCCCACAAAAACAATAAACATATACCCAATAATGAGAAAAATACTACAATTCATATTTGGGTAACGAAAACAATGTCACCCAAAAAAATTAAACATTCATGGACTTGAAAATTTCATCAAACTAGCTACATTGACCAAAAATAAAAGGTAAAAGGTAAACATGTAAAAAATATAATTAAACTAAGAGTAAACATCTAATCACCATCATTTAATTAAAGCAATTATTGCCCCTATTTTCTAATTTCCATACCTACTTTTTCTTTCTTTTATGTAGAAGCTTACTTCACAAAAGATAATTTTAAGAGGTCCTATTTCCCTAATTAATTCTAGAAATAATCGGTAACAACTTATATATCCTGGATGAGTGAGTTGGTTAAGTAGGCTTTGTATTGACTAATGTTGCGTCAAGATTAAAGAATGATAATTTGTTTATTAGGTGACAAATTAAACCCGTTATATTTATTTAAAAAGATTAATTCAAAGGATTATTTGGTAATTTCGATTTATACAGCTCAAGCCCAATAGAGTTGCACAAGTTCAAGCTGAATAGAGTTACACAAACTCAATCCCAATCTACTTACACAATCCGAAGGTCCGTCGGGTTACACAAGTCCAAGGTCTATTGAGTTACACAAGCTCAAACCCAATCGAGTTACACAAGTCCAAACTCAATCGAGTTACATAAGTTCAGACCCAATCGAGTTACACAACCTCATACTCAATTGAGTTACATAAGTCCAAGGTTCATTGAGTTACACAAGCCCGACTAGATTAAATGAACTTGTGTGTTCCATTGTTGTTTTTTGTAAGGTTATATTTAAAACCTAATGCTAATACAAAATTTTAATATACAATGTTAATACACAATTTCAATTGTACAATGTTAATACATACTTAATATACAATGTTAAATTCTGTAATTAACAAAATCGGTCATTTCCCAATAACACAAGCTCAAAGTCCGTCGTTTACACTAGGTCAAGTTACACAAGCCCAAAGTTAAATTTTGTAGTTATAAATGTTGAGGCATTTTTTGTAATTATAAACCTAGACCAATTTTTGTAATTATCCTTTTTAGGGCATATTTGTAAATTTCAAAAATATGGGCCGTTAACGTAATTACAAAGTATAGGTGTCCTTTTGTAATTTACTCAAAATGTGAGGAAACCCTAGATAAGGTTGTTGGGAGATGCAATACGATAGTTGTTCGGTCAAGGCTATTGGTGCGGCTACTAGTGGTTAACGATGAGCTTCATCCGGCGAGATCAAGGCTCCAATGCAGTGAGAACCGGTCGACGAGATCAGTGCTCCGAGAAACCGGAGAGAGCAGGGCTCCAAGAAACATCCCGTCCTATAATGTACGGGAAAACAAAGGGAACCCCGACTCGCAAGGGGATAGAGGCGAGATCGTAGCGATTCTCGTGTGACAACATAATTTGAATTAGTAAAGAGACTAACTTAATGAAAGATAATAACCGGTTGAGTGTGAACATGCTTTATGTTTACTTTACCTTATGTATGTTTGTGTTTTTAATGTCATTCTGATATCTAGAATGTTAGATAATGGTTTATACCAATGTTGTAGATAACCTGCAGCTTAGGGATGCTTTGAGTGTGATCCGGACGGTGTGGTCAACCGGTGTTCACGTACATTATAGGACGGGATCGGGTTTTATATTTATGTTGTTGTCTTTCTCTTTGTTTTGAACTCGACTGCGATTCTTTTACGCTTTCCTTTGTTATAACCTTTGGTTTTATATATGTTTTGGTTTTCATTTATTTGTGTCTTGTTGTAAGATCCGATGTTGTCGTTGCTATTTTGAGGTCGAGACCCATTGTGAGGTACTAACCCATAAAGCTATGAGTTCACAGAACTTGGGGTGTTACAATTTTTATTAGTAACTTTTTTTCATATAAAAAATTTAGGGTTCGTTTGCTATACTTGTATTGAAATCAAGAATCAAAACGAAAATCAAAATTGATACAACCTTTTAACACAATTCATGTTACTAGAGTTGTGTTATGGTTTGTTTAACATTCCAAACCCGACCGGTGGATTAAAACCTCCCTAATATTTAGGAATATGGTTGGGTCATGATCAATCTAATTAAACTTAATCAGAACTCCGTTGAACTAATCGTTATAATCTACAACATTTATCCGAATTCCAAATTTCCAACTTTCCATACATGGACAAATATTCATAAATCAATGGAAAATTTACCACAAACCAACCCGAACCGAAAATTTCAAATTTCTTGAACCGGGATTCAAGTCTAATATATTAGGGTGGGTCTAGAATTCATACTAGTCCAAAATATTGGTCAAGTCCAGGCTTATATAACCCCACAAATTAAGTTGTTGAATTATTCAAACATTATATTCCAAATGAAACCTCAAATTCAATGATTAAGCAATTAACATAACGTATTAAAACATGGTGATCAAATGCATATAATTAAACCAATTTTAACCCAATTTAAGGAACAATGTTTCTTTGGCTTTTGTGTCATCATGTTCATGTTGGCCACTTTCAACTCTTATTTTTCTCACTCTCGCAGTTGCAGACAACAAGGCAAAGGCCAAAACAATTCTACAAGTTACCACAAATATATTTATTATTTTTTCAAACGAGATTAATTAAAATATATTTTAATGGCATTAAATGTATATTATATGCTCAAACAGGTAGAGTATGTTTGCTCTTTAACGTACATCTTTGTCAACTATGTATTCAGTTAATTATTGAATATTCTTTTTATATGCAAGTTATAAAATTTTAAATAATTAGTTAAAAATATTATGTAATAATTTCAACATGTTATTTCGGAAATTTCTGGAAAAATAAAAATATTTATATGAAAAGACGTTAATTTGGATGATTGTTTGCTTGTTTTTTGGTGAAACCTGACAGCATATCTTGAAAGTTGCAAGACATGCACCATATTTTCATGGATTTACTTACCATAAAATTAAAAATATTAATTTGATTATCCTTAATCATTAAACGATAATTATAATGATATATCACAATTATTCTTAAATATATTAAAAAAGTTATAATATTTTAATAATAATAATAAATAATTAGTTTTTTTGCAAATACTTCTTTTATCAAAAAGTGTGAGGATTTATCCTACCATGATCCAATGATTAAAAAAACGAACAACAACGAATCTCATTAATCCTAATTTTAGCAATAAAATATGTTTAGTTTAAACCATTAAATTAAGTAATCTAATGGTCTGGAGAAATTTTCTGTTGTCTTCATAAATAAAATTCTTACTTGAATCTGTTTTATTAATTATTTGAATATATTTTTAATTATCTATATTTTACTATTTAGATATATTAAAAACCTTATTTGTCACTGTCTTTTTTTTTTCTAAACTAATTTTTTTA
>BSUD01000001.1:162124819-162185825 GCA_033239045.1 Fagopyrum esculentum
AAGTATAAAGTCTTTTTTTTTTTTGAAACTATGAAATATATAATATAAAATATAAATTTTGATTTTGATTTTTTAACCTATAAATTATCGTGGGTTGTTATTGTATATTATCTACATAATGTTTATGTATATGGTTGTGTATTAACAAATTCGAATAAATTGTATATGATTGCTATGACGTCATTATATACTATCTATATAATGTTTATTTTACCTATGTACATGATTGTTATATTGATTTTCTAATCGATGCGTATTTGTGTGTACATATTATAGAGCGTTATATTTTCAATTTCTATTGACTTTATAATTTATGTTGAGACATGAATTGTGTACATAAAACATTATTATGATTTTGTGTATATTTGTGATATCACTTTTATTTTGACTGTAAAATATATGTAGCTACAATATATGCATTTACCTATAAGTTGAGAGTCAATTTTGGCGTCGCCGAAAATACAAAATAAAATAACCGAAGTCGACGCAATAGCCTTACTTGGATGTTGTCGTTGATAGACGATGAAGAGTATCAACAATTCTGGCGGCTAGACGAAGACGATGTTTAACGATAATTTGAGAATCGGTTTTGGCGTCGACGAGAAAAGTGATATATATATATATATATATATATGTGTGTGTGTGTGTTTTTAGCTTCAGATGGAGATTAAGTGCTCAACTTATTCATCATATCTTTAATATTCAGTTTTCGAAACTACAAAACAAGATCTTTTTTTTCACAGTTAAATATATCCTATTTTAATTATCTATCCTTAACTGTCTAAGTAATATCAACCTTAATGATTTTAATTATCTTTATTTTTAATTGTTAAGTTATAGGAGGTTAGTTTGTCTACGTGATACAAAAAGTGTCTTATTACACAAATGTTCCCGTGAGGATATGAAAACCCAATAAATTGCACCTTTTAAATAAAGGTGTTTTGTAACACACAAATTATATAATAATTTAAATAATTTATCTATTATTTAAAATAAATACTGTAGATTATTATATTATGTTTTGATTTTAATTGGTTGTATAATACGATTTAAATAAATAGTTGTGACTCTGTGATTGATTTATCTATCCCAACTATTTGATCCTTTTTAAAATTTGTGTTTAAAATTCATGATCAATGAAAATGGTTCTTCACAAGCTAGCATAAATGTGGAATATTTAACTGTAAAGATTGGTCTAATAAATTTTTTTTTGAATCGTTGATACAAATTAGACCTCTAATTATTTTAAGATTAATTTTAATTATAAACACACTTAATTGAAGGGGTAAAAAGGGAATTTGAGATGGGGTAAAATAAAAGCTCTATAAATTGTGCATGCACGACTCATTTTTTGCTACACAAAACCCTAGCGGAGTCCGCAACCGTCATCTGTCCGTCTACTTCGTCTCGACCCACCTTGAACGGATCCGAGAAACGTGAGCCATTGGAAGGACTGAAGTCCTAGCTTACACCGTCAAATCCACCGTGAGGACGGTCTTTGATGTCGCCCGCCGCCGAGTCCGTCGGGAAAGCCGCACAAGTAGCCGCCTCCGTCTACATCGAGAGCCGCCACCGGAAAACCTAGCCTTTGGGAAAGACACACCAATAGTCGTTATACCCTAGCCATCGGGAGAAGAACCCTAGCCGTTGGATTTGAGAAGCTTGAAACCTACACGAGAGCCGCCTCCGTCCTCTTCCGTCTCGTCTTCTTCGTTTCGTACCAATAGCCGCCTCCGTCCGCATCGAGAGCTGTCACTAGGAAACCTACAAGAGCTACCAGCCTCCGAAGGCGAATGTCAAAGCCGGCCACCGCTCTTGCTCGTCCTCCTTGCCGCTAGAGCCATCGTGTCGGTTAGGGTTTTGGCCACCGTCATCAAATCGAACATGAAGAAGAATCAGTTTAGGT
The DNA here is from genome assembly GCA_033239045.1 of Fagopyrum esculentum. Lineage (NCBI taxonomy): Eukaryota > Viridiplantae > Streptophyta > Magnoliopsida > Caryophyllales > Polygonaceae > Fagopyrum > Fagopyrum esculentum. Next base: position 162,126,726 of record BSUD01000001.1, read on the forward strand.
GATACGCCCTTGGCTACCATGTCTATAGAGGAGGAGGATGAGGCTTTGTGGGTTTGCTCCGATGATGGGCCGCTCACCCATTCACGTTCCAAATCCATCGCCAAAGCTACCGGCTCCCTCGTTGCTCACACCATCGCTTTTCTCGGCCCCGCTAGCGGCATGCCATGTCTCCACTCCGCCATGATATGAGACATGCCCATTTTGACAACGTTTTGACAACATTTTTCATATTTTGCCTATGTAATAAATGAACGGATATTCTTATAGAATATTCTCATATGAGCTTTTCCATTGGTCCACCTTTCTAGACCTTTTATTCCTCACCTTTAATTCCGAGTCTTCCGTTCTTTCATGCCCGTTTTGACAATGCTTCATGCACCTGCTCCCAAAATCTAGATTTGAAACGCCCATCTCTGTCAGATACTATGGTCTTGGGCACTCCATGAAATCTCACAATTTGTCTAGTGAATTCCTCGGCTAAACGACTGACCAACCATGATTTCTTAATGGGAATAAAACGTGCAGTTTTTGTTAGCCGATCTACCACCACCCATTTCCATTTCCACTTCGGCACCAGAAGTGATTGAAGTTCACCCCCGGGTCTACGGTGCTCTATTTTGATCTGTTGACAAGTTGAACACTGTGACACAATCCATGTTAATACACAAAGTTTCACTTACACAATGTTATTACCCAATTTCAATTACACAATATTAATACACAATTCCAATACAAAATATTAACATTGTGTAAGTATAATTATAATTGTGTACGTGTTATTGAAATTGTGTATTAACATTGTGTATGTGAAACTGTGTATTAACATTGTGTATGTGAAACTGTGTATTAACATTGTGTAACTGAAAATTGTGTATTTATATTATGTACCGACTAGACAATACACAAGTTCAATTAACTCAGCTTGTATAAGGGTGTGAGGGAGGGCTTGTTACCTAGAGTTCGAAACTCCCTAGCAACAAGAGTTCGAAAATGTGTATTAACAGGGTGGGAGGGAGGGCTTGTTACACAATATTAATACACAATTTCAATTACAAAACATTAACATTGTGTAAGTATAATAATAATTGAAATTGAAAGTGTGTACTTGTTATTGAAATTGTGTATTAACATTGTGTATGTGAAACTGTGTATTAACATTGTGTAACTGAAAATTGTGTATTAATATTATGTACCGACTAGACAATACACAAGTTCAATTAACTCAGCTTGTATAAGGGTGGGAGGGAGGGCTTGTTACCCAGAGTTCGAAACTCCCTAGCAACAAGATTTATATTTTAGATTGGGCTTGGACTTATGTAACTCGTGTGAGCCTACTGAGCCTTAATTGAACTTGGGCTTTATTAACTAAGAGAGAGAAGAATCCTAAAATTTGCACAATCTTTTATTTATTTTCAAGAAATCTTTTTAGTTATAATTAGAGGGACCTAGTTTGTTTACATATAAAACTTGAGGCCATATTTATGCTCATTGTTACAAAAACTACTTACATAGTCATTTTACCCATTTGTTAATTGTATGATTAAAATTTAGCAATATGGACAAGTATCTTATTCAGAAGAAGGTATCAATTCCAGGTGTTGGAGATTCAAGTTCAATTCCTAATGTGAATGTTGGTGCATCAAATAAAAATAATGTTAGATATGGCGTTGGCGAAAGAAAAGCTCGAACGAAAAGTTCTTGTGATTCAACTTGTAAATTTGGTATTATTAGTGATTTGACATTACGCAAATCCATCAATGAGTATGCACATCGGGTTAGAGATGTTGTGAAAAAAGAGAATATGTTGTTCAAGGTGTTTATCAACCATTGTCACATGATTTTTCACAAAGTATCAAGGAACTAAACAAAGGGTTGCTAAGTGGTTCAAAGAGTTTGAATGGTTGAAATATAGTGTTTCTAAAGACGTTGCATTTTGGTTTTTGTGTTATCTTTTTCAAGGGGTTGTCGTTAAAAGATGTGGCGATGATGTTTTTGTGATGATGGGGTTTTGCAATTGGAAGAAGGATCCGGAAAAGTTTAATGAACATGTGGTATCTATAAATAGTGTACACAACAATGCTAGAAGACATTTTTTTTGCTTACAAAGATCAAAGACAAAGTGTGACAAAATGTTTGTCGGTTGGAAAAGAAGTATTGAATGTTACATTTCGCATTCGGTTGACCACAAGGGTGAATATTTTCATATTATTACTTGTACAAGGATTGACTTGTCGTGGACATGTTGAGGCATTGAGGTCTCCAAATAGAGAAAATTTTTTGAAAATTTTTATGTGATATAGTTTACGCAATGTCAAGGTTGGAAAAGTGGTTTTAGAGAATGCACCATTAAATCATCAACTTACTAGCCCTCTCATTCAAAAATCAATTGTTAGTGATTGTGCATCAAAAACAACAAAAGTCATAATTAGTGATATTGGAGACAAGTTATTTTCTCAGTTGATTGATAGAGCTCGTGATAGTTCTATCAAAGAGCAAATGACGATTGTTGTAAGATACGTTAATAGACTTAAGAGTAGTGGACGGTTTCTCAGAGTTGTTCATGTTGTTAATACAACTGCTTTATCGTTGAAATGTGACATTGATGAGTCTTTGCTAAACATGAGTTATCCATCTCTAAGGTGAGAGGTCAAGGATATGATGGAATTTCTAATATGCGATGTGAGTTTAATGGATTGAAGATTCTTATCTTCTTGTGCATGATATGTTCATATTATGCTCACCAACTACAACTAGTGATTGTTGTCATTTCACCAAAAAAAAAACAGTTTGTGAGTGATGTCTTTGAATATTTGTCTGCGATTACTAACATGGTTGAAACTTCTCGCAAGAGAAAATATGAGTTTTGGCAAAGACAACATGAAGAAATGGTAGAGAGGTTAGAAAATGTGACATTACCAGGGAAAGAGGAAAAAAAAAAGTGATTTAGCTTGGCAAGGGTCTACACGATGGGGTTCTCACTTCATATTATTTCTATGTGAAACTCAACTCTCAAAGTGCTAAACAATATATATTTTATGAGGACACTATTGATAATTTAGTGGAAAAGATGGAGAATTATGATTTTATTTTTATTGCTTACTTGTAGGTTATTGACCAAATTGATACAGAGATGGAGAATCGGTTTAGTGAGTCAACAACAAATTTACTCACTTGTATAGGATGTTTTGATCCTAAGAATAAGTTCTCTAATTTCAGTGTGGAGAAACTACTTCAACTTGTAAAGTTATATCTACAAGATTTTTCAATTTGTGAGCAAATGAAACTTAAAGAACAACTTGAGTTGTGAATTTTTGAAATAAGGAAAGGTGAAAATTATTCTACGTTGTAAAATATTGGAGATATTTTTAAGACAATGGTTGAGAAGATAATTCACAAAGTGTTTCATTTGGTAAATCATCTTATAGAGTTGATTTTAGTGTACCGGTTGTCACAATTTCGGTGGAAAGAGCATTCTCCGCGATGAATATAATCAAGACAGATTTGCACAACAAGATGGAAGACGAATTTCTCAGAGACAATTTGGTTAGTTATATCGAGAAAGAAGTTTTCAAAAGCATTAACAATGAAGTTATCATTCAACATTTTCAAACCAAGGAGTAAGGTTTTGCAAATGGTTCGGATCAAACCGTAATACAATGGACCGGTCCGTTAACATTCTACACGTTAATGGTCCATAGACCAGACCATAACGGAAAAAACGGTCTGGGCCAGATTATTACGGTCCAAGACCGGACCGTATAGACAAATACGCTCTAAGATCACACCGTTTTTTTGGTCGGTTCCGATCCAATCCAACTGTGCACAACCCTACCAAGGAGTTAGTGATTTTAGAATAATTACCGGAAATACACATTCTATTATTGAGATGACATTAGAATAAAACTGTAGAATATACGTTGATTCATCAATTGATGATTTTCATTGATCAATAAAGGAAAGTATTTAAATTACAAAAGATAATGGGCTAGATAATTAAGGAGAAGATTTCTCCACTTCCTAAGATATCTCCACGTCTAACTATTGTTGACTTTTCTATCCTAACTGCTCTTGACTAAAATTATCTTAATTATCACCTAATTAATAAATGGAAAATACATTAACACATTATACACAAAATGTTACAGACTTATACATGTATCCTAATATGCTCCCTCAAGATGGACTAGGGTGGTCGTAGTCCGATCTTGGTAAGAAGACGCAAGTGCCGTGGCTTGGGCATGAGTTTGGTGAGGCAGTCGGCTAACTGATCATCCGTCGGAACGTAGGAGATTCGGAGTGAGCCTTGCTGGACCTGTTCCCTGACGAAGTGGTAGGCTAGGGCGACATGTTTCATACGAGAATGGAACACAGGGTTTGAACTCAAGTATTTAGCGCCCATATTGTCACAGTAGAGCACAGGTTGGGAGGGAGAATGACCCAGTTCGGTTAGAAATGACTGAATCCAGATTAGTTCCGAGCAAGCATCGGCGAGGGCCTTGTACTCCGCTTCAGTGGAGGATCTTGCTACGGTTCGTTGCTTTCTAGAGCTCCAGGAGATGGGATCGGGACCAATGAAGAACACACAACCAGATGTGGACCTGTAATCATCGTGACTTCCAACCCAGTCAGCATCTGTGAAGCCATGAAGAGAGGTGGAGGGGGATTTGTGAAGAGTTATGCCATGATCAATTGTGCCCTTTAGGTATCGGAGAACACGTTTTAGGGCTTTCCAGTGATTTGTGGTTGAAGAATGAACAAACTGGGAGAGCTTATTTACGGGGTAGGTAACATCTGGACGAGTGAGGGAAAGATATTGAAGGGTTCCAATAATCATCCGGTAGTCGGTTGGGTTTGGGAGGGGTTGACCGGCGGTTTTGTTGAGAGAGGAGGAGACCTCCATTGGGGTGGAGTTGGGATTACAGTCTATCATGTTTATTTTGGCAAGGAGGTCATGAATATATTTCCTTTGGTTGAGAAAAAGGCCGTGATGGCGGGTTAGAACTTCAACACCGAGGAAGTAGGAAAGGGATCCTAAATCCTTAACTGAGAATCGTTTGGAGAGGGAGGAGATGAAGTGATTGAGGGTGGAGAGAGGGTTACCTGATAATTATATCATTGACGTAGACCAGTAGAAAGATGATGGCAGTGTTGTGACGAAAGATGAACAGTGATGGATCCGAGACCGAATTGGTGAAACCGGAGGCGAGGAGGAAGAGGCGTAATTCGGTGTACCAAGCCCGGGGGGCTTGTTTGAGGCCATAGATGGCTTTGTGAAGGTGACAAACGGCAGTGGGGTGAGATTTTTCGATGAAGCCAGGGGGTTGTTCCATGAAAACGGACTCTTTGAGGGTTCCTTGTAGGAAGGCGTTGTTGATGTCGACTTGACGAAGTGGCCAACCGGACTGAACCGCGAGGGATAGGACCGTACGGACCGTGACGGGCTTGATGACAGGACTGAAAGTTTCAGTGAAGTCGCAACCCGGTCGTTGATGAAACCTTTTGGCTACAAGTCTCGCTTTGTAGCGATCAAGAGAGCCATCCGGGTTGGTTTTGACCCGAAAGACCCACTTGCAGCCAACAATATTGTAGGAAGGAAGACGGGGTACGAGAGACCATGTGTTGTTGGATGTGAGAGCGGTAAATTCCTTGGACATAGCTTCTCTTCAATCGCGGTCTTTGAGAGCTTGGGTGATGTTAAGGAATTCTTTGTGGGGAGATAGATGGGTATGGAGGTTGAGTTTAGAAATAGGTTTGGTGATGTAGTTTTTGGAACGTGTTATCATTTGATGTGGTGGTGGTGTGGTGAGGGATGAGGTAGACGATGGATAAGGTTGATCTGATGTGGGATGAGGAGTGGGTAATGGGCCTGGGAGAGATGTAGGCGTAGTGGGCAGGGTGTTTTGTGTGGGCCGGGTTGAAGCCGGAACTGGTAAAGGAGTAGAGGGGAGGACGTTAGGGTTTGTGATTGTGGTGGGGGGAGTGGGACCCGGTGGGTGGGTTTGTGAAGCGGAAATAGGGGAGGGTGGGTCCGATGATTGGGGGGAATTAGGAGTGGGAGTTAGGGTTTCGGAAGAAGGGGGAGTGGGGCCCACTGATGTGGAAGACGGCAAGTGTGAATTTAGCTTAGTAGGGGGAGGTGGGCCAGGTGGAGTAATTGGGCCGATGGGAATGGTAATGGGTGAGGTAGTGGTAGCGGATTGTAGGTTCTTGAATGAGAATTGGTTTTTGACAAATGTGACATGTCGAGTAGTGTAGATTTTGTTGGTTTCGGGATTAAGGCAATAATAAGCACTTTGTGTCAATGAATACCCGACAAACACACAAGGGGATGATCGTGGATCCATTTTATTGGTTGAGTATGGTCGTAGTAATGGAAAACAAAGACATCCAAAACATTTTAATTTTTGATAGTTTGGCAAGGTGCCGAAAAGTGAAATAAATGGTGAATTGTTTTGTAGATTAGGAGTAGGCATCCTATTAATTAAGTAAACCGCGGTAGAGAAAGCTAGGGGCCAAAACTTATGCGGCATGCTTGAATGAGTTAGAAGCGCTAAACCAGTTTCTACTATGTGACGGTGTCTCCTTTCAACATAGCCATTATGTTGAGGGGTATGGGGAGGGGAGGTGTAGTGAGAAATACCATTTGAGGAGAGGATGGTTTTGAGACCTAGGAATTCGCCTCCATTGTCGGAATAAAATGATTTTATTTTGGTGTTGAACCTATTTTCCACTAATGATTTGAACGTTGTGAAGACCTGCAATGTATCGGATTTGTATTTAAGGGAATAAAACCAGATATATTTAGTGAAATGATCAACAAATATAACATAGTATTTAAAACCAGAAAATGAAAAAACAGTGCAAGTCCAAACATCGGAAAATATTAATTCAAGAGGAGACGAAGACGACATAGAAGAAACATGAAACGGCAGCTTGTGTGCTTTTGATTTCACACGAGTTGCAATAATCCAAACAAGAGTTCAAGTTGCTAATGGGAAAAACATATTGAATAAGGCGAAAAACTGAAGCAGACGGATGGCCAAATCGATGGTGCCACGCCGATCCAAGGGAAGTGCGGGAGGCAAAGGCGGTTGGAGAAGGAGATGAAGGCCAACTATAAACACCATCTTTGAGAGGGCCTTTAAGTAGGGTGTTTCCCGAGGATGGATCCTTCACAATAAAAGAAGATGGTGAGAATTTAACATCAACATTATTTTGAGCAGTAACTTTTGAGACAGAAATGATGTTTCTAGCAATTTCAGGCACATGTAAAACATTATCAAGTTTAAAACGTTTGGATGCATGTTTAACAATACCCGAACCAGTGTTTGAAATAGAAAGTCCAAGACCATTACCAACTTGTAGCTCATCGGGACTGTAATAGCTAGGATTTCCGAATTCTAATTAATGTTGATTAACTTAATCGTTGATAGTAATTGACACACAACTCGCGAAGATTTCGCAAGTGATGAGTATGAGTCCCACCGTTATGTTCCTCGCGTAATTTTGGACGTTTGGGGAAATTTTTACTTTTTCCCCCGGATAATTATTTTTACCCTCCGGGTGTTATTTGAAGCATTTGGGAGCTCTAATTAATAAAAATACAGTTGCGAGAAATGATCAGGACATCGGATATGTCTAAGATATGAAATAACATGGAGAGGCAAAACGGCCAAAAGAGTCGCTATTTCGTTTCTTAACGGCTAAGAAAGGCGGCTTAGGAATACACGTATTCCGAGGCAGTTGTGGAATAATTATCCCTACAATATTCCAGATTTATTATTCCAATCTCGAGAATTTTGGAGAAGGAGGTTCGACCCGCCTTTGGATCGGTTAAAGGATAATTACCGACTTTGGTAAAGGATAATTATCATCTTCGCTATAAATAGCGGAAAATCCTTTATTAATTCATTTCATTTCACGTTTTCTCGTAAAAGCTCTGATTTCTCTCAACCTTCAAACTCAGATCTACTCTCCGTTTCTAATCCGATTTCAATTCCGTTTGAGTTTCTGGATTCATCTCTTCATTCTCTTCATATCGGTACCGAGTTTCTGCATTTCCGAGTATATGGAGGGCTGGTCGACCATATATGTCACCATGACGGTTCCGTCGCTCAGATTCCGATGAATTTGATGTTGTCCATACGTAGCCTACGTCGTTGTGATTCCGAATCTTCTTTCAGATCGTCAATCTAGTTAGTAACGAATAAGTTATGAATTTATTCGTTTTTCGTACTGCGATTTGGCCTAAATTGACTTTAGGCTTGTCAAAATGGATAATTAGAAATTCCATTATGGTGGTTATATTATTCTGGTGATTATGGATAGTTTGTTTGATGAAATCTGATGACAAGGGGTTTAGAAATTGTCTGCGGGCAAAACGTTATTCTGGCAAAATCTAATTAATTAATTAAAGGTTAATTAATTAAATTAGGATTAGAATTGAGATTGAAGAATGTCGATTAGATACTACCTTGAGATTTGAGGAATTGTGAGTTATGTTGAGATATTGAGGTTTAGTTGGTTGTGAGGCTTATAGATTGAGTATGATCCTTATGGATCCCTTTGGGTCTAGGTGTGACCCCTTTGATGAATAGAGGTTGATATATCTCTTTATGCCTTGTTTATAGGCCGTGTTGTCCCTCCAGTGTAGAGGTGGTCGTGGTTGAGTTTGTACGAGGTTGAGGTAAGTCCGTAGGACTTACTTAGCTACCATCCCTATATTGGGTGTTTGCATGAGTGGTGTGTGCTTTATATGTTTGCTATGATAGCATGAGTTGTCGTTTTTATCGACCTATGTTCTATTGATTGCCCCACTGCGTGGCTGTGATAACCTTTCCCTTTCATCCCGCCGTGGAGTCTGGGAGGTTATCTGATGTCGGGCCAGACTGGTTTACAGGAAGGGCGCAATCCACTCCCATAGGGTACACGGATTGTGTGACCGATACTCGTACAGCTGGACATTGCACTCAGAGGCGGGGATGTATCGGTCCTCGTGTCACATACTTTCATCTATCTATATATATATATATACGGTTTTTGAGTGAATGGTCATTATATAAAGATAATAATTGGGTAAATGTGTGATAGCATGCTGATGTGTTTATCTTTCATGATTGTGTTTGTGCTTATGCATTACCTCATATATGTATGGTTAGCTAACGGTTTCATACCGTGTTGTAGATGTTTACAGGTTAGGCGCTACTGGGTGATCTGGCAGGGTGACAGGCCGAGGACTCTCGTACATTAGGTGGTTGGTTTGGGGTTGTTGTGTTTCCCCTCCTGCGTGAGGATGATCTTTTGTACCTCCTATGTGAGGATGTCGTTTTATATACTCGGTTATGTTGTTGTTTACTTTGGGTCGTACGGTTTATACTGTTTTATGTATTTGTTTTATATCTGTTAGTGTCATGTTGTAAGGTCCAGTGAACTTGTTGTCAGGCTAGGGTCAGGATCCATTGTGAGATCCTAGCCCAATGTGACATCCCGAGTCCCGCGGATTCGGGGTGTTACAGGGACCATCGTAAGGTTGGTGCAGGGATATGTTGGATAAGTCGTTGGTGACGTGATGCGTAGCGCCACTATCGACCAACCAAGGTTGAGAGTTAGATTAGGTAGAGGCAAAGTGAGCTTGAGGTGGCTGTTGAGGGTACTGTTGTGGACGGTAGTTATTGGCCGGGGGACGTAAGTGAGGGGCTGTTTGGCGGAAGCTAGGGCAGTAGTTTAGGACATGACCTTGAGTGCGGCACCATTGGCACCGACCCAAGAAGGGACGTCGGTTCGAGTATGTGAGGGGCTGGTTTGGTGGCGGAACCCACTGCTGGGGGCGGGGCTGGGACTGCTGAGGAGGCGGGTTTGGGTAGGAGGAGGAGGGTTTCGGCTGCTTGGGTTTGTTCGGGCGATAGGAGGCGGTCATGGCGGTGGTGGGAGAAGAGGAGGAGTCTTTGAATTTGAGGAAGGTCTCCCTTGTGAGGAGTTTTTCGTGGAGATCAATGAAGGAGATCGGATTATCACGAGCTCGAATCCCATCAATCAACGTTTGGTAGTTGGAGTCGAGCCCTTTGAGAATTGCTTCGGTAATGTCTTCTTGATCTTGGGGTTTACCAAGTTCAACAAGAAGATCTGCTAGGCCGGAGACTTCATGAACGAAGTCCGTTACAGACTTGGATCCGAGAGTGACGGCATTGAGCCGCTCCTTAAGGAGACCGATGTAAGCCCTTGAGGGCTTAGCGTAAGTGGACTCCAAGAAAGTCCAAATGTCTCTGGAGGTGGTGGCCTTGGTGACCAGCGAAGCCACAATTGAAGAGAGAGTAGAGTGCCTATCAGGCCACCCTTGAGGAGGTGGTCCTGTCGGCGCCATGTTGTGTAGGCGGGGTTGGTGCCATCGCCGTCGGTTTGAGGGAGAGAGGAGGGAGGGGCAGTGAGAGAGCCATCGATGAAAGGAACAAGGTCATGGCCAACGAGGAGGGATTCAACCAGATTTTTTCAGGTTATGTAGTTTGTAGGGCTTAATTTGATGCAATTTGTGAAGTTGATGATAGTGAAGGGTTTGGAGGGATCATTAGGGTTGACAATTTGGTGTGGAACAAGGGCCATTAGAGCAAAGAAGGAGAAAAACGTTGAGAAGAAAAAAAAGGTTGATTTGAGGATCAGGATGCTCTGATACCATGTACTGCAACTTTTATAAAAAAAAATTATAAAATCACAGTTTTCAATAATCACATTAACATGATTACCGATTATGCAAAGAAAGGTGAATTAGTTTTTATCGACCGAAACGAAACCGTGCAATGTATATATATATAAAACTAAAGGATGTTATTCTATAAAGAATTACACTTTTCAAATAACATCAAAAAAAACGAACAACAGTAACACGTATTATGTAAATCTGCGTGTAAAACTGAAGTACATCGAACAATGAATATAACCTAACAACCTAACATGATAATCCCCCTCTGATACCACTTGTTGGAATAATCAAAATCCCTAAACCGTAAACGCAAAGATTAATATCATGCTAGGGTTATTAAGGAATCTAGAATTGCATACCTGGTTCCATAATAGCAATTGGATCAAGCCTTAGTGCGGAATCTACGATCCGAATGAGCGCCGCAGGTATACAGTTTTCCTCAGTCAAACCTCCTTAGGGTTTCTTTAGGTTTTTTCTCTGATGGGAAGAGAATAGAAAACTGCTGATTGATTTGACGTATTGGGAACCATAACCTAATAACGTTTATATAATGACCTAATAGAATCCCATTAAGCCTATTGGGTCAAAGTCTGGTATCCACCCATTAAGTCCATACCGCTTAATTAAAGTCTACGGGCTTTACTCGATTGAATCACTTTTATTAGCCCACTAATATATTTAGTCATATAATATAATTGATTATTATAATATGTAAGCCCATTAATAATAATAAGATTAATAAAAATCTTACAATCTCCCACTTGGACTACATATTAAATAAACAACTATATTATCCAAAATACTTTATGTGTACACGTAACGACTAATTTTATGTAGACTTATTCTTTAACAATCTGGTCCACCTCATATATCAATATGAGATCACGACGGCTTTCGTCACATCACCGTGACTAAACCTTCTGTATTCACCACATTAATATATTCGATGACATAGATCAAGTATGGATGAGTGGCATGAAAATTACATGAAATGTGATCTCATAAACATGTCTATTTTCAACTGGTTCTTCTTTATTCGGAGATCAATCCAAAACAACCTTTAGTTCAAAATGTAAATGACGGCAACTTTATTATGCATAAACTATAAACATAGAACATCTAATCAAACTCCCACTAAGTCAAGGGTTTACAAAACTGTCAGTTATATTATATTCGACTAATTTTTTTTTTTATAAAAGTTGCAGTTTTAATACACCTCTCCATCAGACACATCGGAACCGAAGATTTCTCCACTTCCTAAGATATCTCCACGTCTAACTATTGTTGACTTTTCTATCCTAACTGCTCTTGACTAATTCTATCTTAATTATCACCTAATTAATAAATGGAAAATACATTAACACATTATACACAAAACGTTCCAGACTTATACATGCATCCTAATAAAAACATCACCGAACTTATATGTTCGATTCATTGTGCAATAATACCTTCACGTTAATTGACCACCAAAAATTATCATGAAACTAAAATAATTCAATTTCAAATCCATGTTCATTGGGTTGTCATCCTTAAACATTAATTTGGACCTAAATAAACAAAGGGAGGGGCAGCTTTCTCCCATTGGATACTACCTAACAAACCCTAATAAAACCTAGGACCCTAGTCCACTACGATCAACTTTACCTTTATTGATTGATTTTCCGTTCATGTCAATGAATTTTTTTTTATATAAATCAAATTTAGATGCACTGGAAATCCAATTTGACATGTATTTGTTACTTCTTTTCAATTCTCTTTCCTAAGTTAGGTGAAGCATTGCCTTCATTCATCTAGTCATAATCTAACTTGGTCCTACCAAAAAGAAATGTCCTGAACATTTGCTTATTTCAGAAAAAATAATAAATTGATTTGCCGTCAAAGTTTTACAGATCATAGATTCATAGGCTGATGTTTTAATAAGGATCTAGATGGTATCATAGTACACCATGCATCAACATTATACCACTAAAATACTACAGTCTACAGAGATATACTTGGATATCAGATTTCAAGATCATAGATTCATAGGCTCTCCATATCATAGCTTGTATCAATCATGTATGTTCTTGGAATCCTTTCTTTAATAGATTTGGTAGCCACAAATCAAACTGAAGCACTGAGAATTAAAAATAAAAATTGATTGATCCAATCACTTCAGTAGTGATTATCCACATAACACAGGGGCTCTACTTATCTTATCACACAGCAAACCCAGAACCAAATATCAGTAAATCATAGAAGTGACAGAGCTCAAGATCAAAGAAAGAAAATACCAAAAGGTATCAAATTGGACAAGGAAATATGAGAGTGTCAATTGATGTTGCAAAAGTATTCAGAACCTCCCATATCTTGCTTCAACATGGAATGAACTTTTGTACTTATTTTTTGCATCTTTTCTTTAGCATCTGTAAAGTGATCTCCCTGAAATGATGATTCAGGGAGATGTATCCGGATGCACTTTGCACCTAACTTAAGTGATCTCCCTGTCAACAAAATCACAGTTCAAAGTTGATAATGTAGTCTCAAATGTCTCCAACAGCTTTATTTCCCAACAAATCTCAGTATATATGACATAGCCATACAAGATGTGATATCAAGGAGCTCAAAGTCACACTGAAAATCGAAAAATTTGCAGGGATGCCAAAATAACAATCAGCAAGTTACAACAGGGATAAACCTCATACAACTTCTCAGAGCTCCTCATCAAAGAATCACAGTGCAAACTAAAATGCAGTTCCAATTTGAAGTCACGGTTAAAGATGAACGAAAAGAGCAATAAAAGTTCGAATCAACATAAGAATACTCCAGCAGATCTTGAAGTTTACAACAGGGATAAAGCTCATACAATTTCTATGCAAGCCAATAATTCATTCAACACAGGTGGATTGAAATCAAATCACAACTTGTGTAAATACTAACCCTAAAGATCTTAAGTAGACAGATTGGTTCTCAGAAGCATTAGCAGTACTAGAAAGAGAACGATTAAACAGTTTATACAAACAAAAAGGTGGATCAGATGATAGACGTACCTATTGCCGCATCCACTACCGCCGGAGAAGAAGAGGAAAGAAGGAATAAAGCATCTGTTCGGCGCTTTGCCCATTTGTGTCTTCTGTTGGGGACCTGAGAAGAAATAAGCAATCTTCATCGGGTATAATTCATAATAACTGTAAAATGATATGGCTCTGTCCAGAATAAAAGAAAATATAGAAACCCTATTTACAATTCTATATAAACTCCCAAGTCAAGGGTTTGCTCATCCGCTGCTAGAATCGCCTCCTCGCCGTCTTCCTGCTTAAACTATGTAGCTGAAGCTTTTTGATTTTCTTTTTTTATGAAAACTAAAGCAATCTCGTTCCTTATTTTCTTCCCTTAATTTCTATAACATTTGAAGTAACGAGCTTTTGAGTATTTCATTTTATGTTTGATAAGTGGAGAAAGATCGATATGATGAACATATTGTTTCCCTATTGGTTTGATTCGCCGGAATGATGGCGCAATCACGTATTAGCTCTATCTGATCGATAATCTTTCCCCATTTACTCTGAATTTGACGTATTTGCTTTGGCATTTGTTAATCAGATAGAAAATAATGCTTAGAAATTAATAGCAGTTACCTGTGATTGATCGTTGATTCATTCAGATCTCTTCTGATAACTGGATAGTACGATTCAAAACCTAGGGTTTAGAGAAGGAAGAAAGTAGCATATAGTTTAAAGCTCTATAGGTCTCGTCCTTCTAAGGGCTTCTTCTGCAGCTTCTAATTAGCTGCAGAATTCCTTTGTTTTAACATCGACATTATTATTGAGCTTGAATTGGCTTGATCTCGAAATATAAGCAAGAATTCTCAGAGAAATCTTGCTACTTTCTTAAAAGTCTTACACATTGTGCACATCTAAGATAGTAAACAGAAATTACATTATGTATCTTCTTCTGTGAAGACTTGGAGCTGAATTCTGAGGATTGTGGTGGATGGAGATCGTTCACTTTGGGATAACGACATTAGCTTGAGTCTTTTTTTTTTTTTTTTTTTTTTACAAGGTAAATAACTCAGAAGTATCAATTTTGAGAAACCGATCGTCCTAAAACATACTTTCGGATTAGGTCTAAAATCTTTCTGGGATTGCATCCGCTTCCATCTTGTCCGCGACCGTGTTGTAGATGTTACTCCTTAGCCTTTGGTGCATTATGTGATGCGTCAAAATTGAGTTTATAGGATCTTTCCGTAGGTTGTTGCCATTTAATATTCTTGCTTGTGATTTGGTTGACAGGGTATTCTTATTGTTTTTCGAGTTGGCTAGGTCCCAACTTGCAATTTGGTTAATAGCAGTAGCAATGACATTTTGTAAAAATTTTACTTTTTTTTAAAAACGAATTGATTTCTAACCATCAACATATTTCACCAAATAACAACTACTAGAATCATCTCCTTATTCGAAATTGAATCCTTGAGGTCAAAAAGCGCCTCAACGATTCCTTGGTTATCGAGATCGATATTTTGAATGCTATTTTTTACCTTCTACTTATCAATGGTTGTTATCATAGTCGGACACTGAAAGAAAAAGCGCCTCAGCGATTCCTTAGTTATCGAGATCGATATTTATAAAGAATATAATCCTTGAGTCTATTTAAATGTAAGGACAAAAGGGGTCAAGTATACATCAGTTTGTACTGGGAAATAAGCAATTGCGTAAAGAGTTTGTTGCATTGTCTTTGTCAGTTGATTGATTAAATACCATAATGTTCTCCATCTTGGTCAATTATGTATCTTCTGAGTAGTTACTGAGTTATAAATTGATGTCGCACTACTATTAACACTGATGTCTTTCACCAACTTGCTATTGAAAAATAGAATCATGTTTTAAAAAGATTTGAAACAAAAAATGGTATTACTCGTGTATAAAAAATTGACAAGATTAAGTGCCTGTTTGGTTGGAGCGGTGGAATGGAAACGGGATGGAATCGGATAAGGGTTAGAAAAGGAAATGGAAATTATGGAACTACTTTCATGTGTTAAAAGACCTCTAACCAAACATATTTTTTGATTGATTCGAAATCATTCCGTTATCGGGAATGATTCCTAACGCTTCCAAACGGGCCCTTAAATGGAATGTTGTTTATGAAGAATATAATCATCATTTATATAAATTATGCGGTTCAATTCAAAAAATACATTGAATTCTTTAACAATCAACCTTTGACCTAAAAATAGTAGAGATCGAAATAACAAGCAAAGGGAGGACAGGACAATAATAAAGGGAGGAAAAAACACACAAAAAAAAAAGAGAACATTAAGCGGGAAAAACAAAAGAAACAACTCCAGAAATTAACGTTTGATGTTCTATACTTGATGCAGGATAACTTTCGTTGGATTTGTGATAAAGGTTATCAATAAAGGTTACGCCAACATCCTGCAAAATTGAGAAGTAAATTGCCGATTCAATGGCCAACGATAATGCCGACGGGCTGAACCATCTCGGTTACCTTTCTCCACCAACTTTTTCCTATCTTATTTCTCTTTTTTGCTATCTTAAAGAATGCCCGTTTGATTAGAGAGATGAAATGAAAACGAAATGAAACCGGTGGTTAGGAGAAGAAATGAAATGAAAATGTTTATATTATGTGTTAAAAGACCTCTAACATTCGATCATGAATTTTAGAAATGATTCTTAATAGTTCTAAAACGGACCTAAATGCTTAGAAGTTTCCGGGAACCCGCACACTGGTGTTTCACTTGTCAAGGTTGTGAGGGTGGAAACTACAGGGTGGTGGTAGTCCTTTTTACTTGTTTTTCTTTCTTTCTTTCTCCAGCGGTCATGTTCACCTTACATATCAGCATTATCCAGCATATGCCTGAAAATGAAAGCGTGAACTTCATTGCTTGGATTAAGCCAACACCTTCACGTGGCCCATATGCCCCTAAAAGTCAATGAAAATGAAAGCATCTAAATATTTGCAGTTTCAAGAAGGGTAGATAGATGCATTCATGATTTCATATGACAATCACTTGTCAAGATTTCAGGGTCTTTAAGACAATTTTAAAGTAAATTCCATCCTACTTAATCGGTTTCAATCGTTCTTGAATTCAATATGCAGAAGAGGAATAAGAACTTGAATTTTTTTTTTTTCTCGAGATTAAGGGTGTGTTTGGCATGCTAAGCGGTAACACGAGAGATTGAGGTAGCGGTTGAGAACTGCTTAAAATAACAGTGTTGGAGGGCAGCTTCAGACAAGTAGCATTTTTAATGCTCTAAATCCACCACTAATTACCAACCAAAGTGCTAAATTCTACCTCTTATCATATGATTAAACCTGGACGGCAGATTTACTTTGACTTGCATGAATTAAAGAGTGAATCATGTGGTTTTCCATGTAAACCAGTGAATCTGTGCAATTCTACCTCTTTTTTCTATTGAACAAAACTCATAAAGTCAGACTTGTGGTAGGCAAATTGCATATTTTAATCAGAAATCAGCTAAGCCTCAACAATCTGATTGACTTTCTATATGAGAAACTCAGAGAAAGAGACCATACTGTAATATACTATAATCTCATCACCCATTTGCCTGCAGTAAAATAATATACTATCATGTTGACTTCTTCTGTAGCTCTAATTAATTTACCACAACAATTATTATATATCTTATCAGCATTGTTCCAAGTTCAAAGGATAGAGACTGACTATAATAAATTCATAACAGAGGACCATAAATAACATATCTTGGTTCATAGAGCTTACCTGTCTCTTCATCCTTCAAACCTCCAAAAGAAAAGCCATTCTCTATTTTCTTCACTGTGGTCAAGATGGGGTTAAATTCTGATGTGAATGAATTTGAAAACACAAAAGCAGGTGTCAAAGGCCTTGTAGATACAGGGATAACAAAGGTTCCTGACATGTTCATACTTCCACCGAAGTATCAAGTGGAGACAACAACAGATTCAGTTGCCACCAGCCAGCTCGCGGTTCCGGTCATAGACCTTGAAGGGTACAAAAGTGACAGGAGAGCACAGATCATCAATGAGATTGGCAGAGTTTCAGAGACTTGGGGGATATTTTACATGGTCAATCATGGAGTTCCCTTGGAAGTGATGAATAAGATGCTTGAGTGTATGCGCTTGTTCCATGAGCAACCAAATGACGAGAAGATGGCCTATTACTCACGTGATCCCACCAAGAAGGTGAACTATTACACAAGTTTCCAAGGTGTACTTAAAACTTATCTATGGAAAGATTCACTTTCATGTGAACTTGAGGACATGTCCAACACTGAGCTACTACCTCCTGTCTGCAGGTATAGACATATTCTTCCCAGCTTTTGCAGTTTATGAAATAACTGAATACATAACTCTAAGCTCATTCTGTATTTGGTCCTTTTGCAGGGAAGCAATGAGGGATTATACGACACATATGATCAGACTAAAGGATAAATTGGCAGCATTACTTTCTGAGGCTTTGGGACTCAGTAGTGACCACCTTGAGTCCATCAGATGCATGGAAGCGCAAAAAGTGTTCGGTCACTATTACCCGGCTTGTCCCGAGCCAGATTTGACAATGGGAACAACCCATCATTCCGATCCTTTCTTCCTCACTATTCTGTTGACAAACAGCATTGACGGGCTCCAAGTTCTTCATCAAAATCAGTGGATTGATGCACCCCCCATGGAAGGAGCTCTTATTTGTAACATAGGGGATCTACTCCAGGTAATTAAGATATCAACTAGTGAAACATCAGCATCTCTTACTATTATCTGTTTTCCCGTAGCAATTTCTGATATGGTCTCTTCTTGCTGGTTTGTGGGACAGCTTATAACGAACGACTTGCTCAAGAGTGCTGAACACAGAGTATTGGCTAGAAGCATAGGACCCAGGTTGTCAGTTGCATGCTTCTTCTATCAGGGCAGCAAAAACAAAGAGAAGAAATATGGCGTAATAGAGGAGATTCTGTCAGACAAGAATCCCCCTTTGTACAAGGAGATCAGTTTTGATGATTACTTCACATATTTTCGGTCAAACAGAGTTGTTGGAACAAAAGCCCTTCTCCATTTCCGGCAATAATTTTCCCTGTTGAGAGTATAAGCGTTGAGTGATAGCCAAATTGATAGTGGCAACATCTGTATGAAACTTATGTGACGGAAGTATTTTCTAACGTGTATACCTTATATATGCAACAAAGAACCTAATGAACAAGATTTTTACTATGGATATAAATTATATAATTACCTCGTGAACAAGATTCGACAGATTGACATGTGTACGTTCGTTAAAAATGGTATTACAAAAGCTATCAAGTGATATAGCTGGCTACTCTCAAGCATTCTTCGTTGAGATCCTTTGAGCATCAACTTCCAAGTACCAGTCATTTCCCTTTATGCCTGATTAGATCAGAACTGTAACATAAATGCAAAAAAATAATCAGCTTATAGGAATTTTGTGTACGGCGATTCTACCAGAACAGGTTCAAACTCGAATGCCTGGCCAACCAGCTTCATTGGCCCATCTAGTTCATCCAGCACCGAGTAAATCTCGTCAGAAGCAGGGTGAGATCTATCAGCAGCAGCGAACTGGTGAACTTCACTGTCCAATTCAATCCAACTAGATCCAGGACAATCTTTCTTCAAGCCAAGCTCCTTCATTGTGGCCCTAATTCTAAGAACCTCAATCCTCCTATTGGTTTGAGCGTATATATTGATTAATTGGTTGTAGTAATCACAGTTGTTCGGCTCCAACACCATCAATCTAGAAACAGCAAACTCTGCAATCTCCAAGTTCTTGCATCGTTTACAGGCACTCAACATGGCTCCCCAAATGACTGAATTAAGTTCAACTTCCATACTTCTTATCATTTCCAATGCATCGTTTAGCAGTCCAGTCTTGCACAGAAGATCAACAACACAACCGTAGTGTTCTATCTGGGGAGCAAAAGAAAAATCCCGTCTTTGCAATTTCAAGAAGGGTAGATAGATGCATTCATAATTTCATATGACAATCACTTGTCAAGATTTCAGGGTCTCTAAGACAATTCCAAAGTCAATTCGATCCTACCTAATCGGTTTCAATCGTTCTTGAATTCAATATGCAGGAGAGGAATAAGAACTTGATTTTTTTTTTTTCGAGATTAAGGTTGTGTTTGGCAGGCTAAGCGGTAACACTAGAGATTGAGGTAGCGGTTGAAAACTGCTTAAATAACAGAGCCGCTTCCGACAGGTAGCATTTTTAATGCTCTACATCCACCACTAGTTACCAACCAAAGTGATAAATTCTCCTCTTATCATATGATTAAACCTGGACGGCAGAATTAATTGCATGAATTAAAGAGTGAATCACGTGCTTTTCCATGTAAACCAGTGAATCTGTTCAATTATCATTCACAGAAACACATGTAAATTTCAGGCACGCCTGATTCTATCTCCTTTTTCTATTGAAGAAAACTCATAAAGTCAGACTTGTGGTTGGCAAATTGCATATTTTAATCAGAAATTAGCTAGCCTCCACAATCTGACTGACTTCTACGTGGCAAAGAGATCATACTGTAATATACTATAATCTCAGCACCCATTTGCCTGCAGTGCATTATTATACTATCGTGTTGACATCTCCTGTAGCTCTATTTAATTTACCACAGCAATTATTATATATCTATTCAGCATTGTTCCAAGAAGGATAGAGACTGACTATAATAAATTCATAACAGAGGACCATACATAACATATCTTGGTTCATAGAGCTTACCTGTCTCTTCATCCTTCAAACCTTCAAAAGAAAAGCCATTCTCTATTTTCTTCACCATGGTCAAGATGGGTTTTAATTCTGATCTGAATGAATTTGAAAACACAAAAGCATGTGTCAAAGACCTTGTAGATACAGGGATAACAAAGGTTCCTGACATGTTCATACTTCCACTGAAGTATCAAGTGGAGACAACAACAGGTTCAGTTGCCACCAGCCAGCTCGCAGTTCCGATCATAGACCTTGAAGGCTACAAAAGTGAAAAGAGAGCACAGATCATCAATGAGATTGGCAGAATTTCAGAGACATGGGGGATATTTTACATGGTCAATCATGGAGTTCCCTTGGATGTGATGAATAAGATGCTTGAGTGTATGCGCTTGTTCCATGAGCAACCAAATGACGAGAAGATGGCCTTTTACTCAATTGATCCCACCAAGCAGGTGAGCTATTACACAAGTTTCCAAGGTGTACTTAATACTTATCTATGGAAAGATTCACTTTTATGTGAACTTGAGGACATGTCCAACACTGAGCTACTACCTCCTGTCTGCAGGTATAGACATATTCTTCCCAGCTTTTGCAGTTTATGACATAGCTGAATACATAACTCTAAGCTCATTCTGTATTTGGTCCTTTTGCAGGGAAGCAATGAGGGATTATACGACACATATGATCAGACTAAAGGATGAATTGGCAGCATTACTCTCTGAGTCTTTGGGACTCAGTAGTGACCACCTTGAGTCCATCAGATGCATGGAAGCGCAAAAAGTGTTAGGTCACTATTACCCGGCTTGTCCCGAGCCAGATTTGACAATGGGAACAGCCCGTCATTCCGATCCTTTCTTCCTCACTATTCTGTTGACAAACAGCATTGACGGGCTCCAAGTTCTTCACCAAAATCAGTGGATAGATATGCCCCCCATGGAAGGAGCTCTTATTTGTAACATAGGGGATCTGCTCCAGGTAATTTAGATATCAACTAATGAAACATCAGCATCTCTTACTATTATTTGTTTCCCCGTAGCAATTTCTGATATGGTCTCTTCTTGCTGGTTTGTGGGACAGCTTATAACGAACGACTTGCTCAAGAGTGCTGAACACAGAGTATTGGCTAGAAGCATAGGACCCAGGTTGTCAGTTGCATGCTTCTTCTATCCGGGCAGCGAAAACAAAAAGAAGAATTATGGTGTAATAGAGGAGATTCTGTCAGACAACAATCCCCCTTTGTACAAGGAGATCAGTTTTGATGATTACTACACGTATTTTCAGTCAAAAAGAGGTGTTGAAACAAAAGCCCTTCCCCATTTCCGGCAATAATTTTCCCTGTTGAGAGTATAAGCGTTGAGTGATAGCCAAATTGATAGTGGCAACATCTGTATGAAACTTATGTGCCGGAAGTATTTTCTGACGTGTATGCCTTATATATGCAACAAAGAACCTAATAAACAAGATTTTTACTATGGATATGATTACCTCTTGAACAAGATTCGACAGATTGGCATGTGTACGTTCGTTAAAAATGGTACTACAAAAGCTATCAA
The DNA here is from genome assembly GCA_033239045.1 of Fagopyrum esculentum. Taxonomy (NCBI): domain Eukaryota; kingdom Viridiplantae; phylum Streptophyta; class Magnoliopsida; order Caryophyllales; family Polygonaceae; genus Fagopyrum; species Fagopyrum esculentum. The sequence continues at coordinate 162,148,693 of BSUD01000001.1, forward strand.
GTGTACCTTATTTCCCCAAGTGTTGTGATATAGTTGGCTACTCTCAAGCATTCTTTGTAGAGTTCCTTTGAGCATCAATTTCCAAGTACCAGTCTTTTCCCTTTATGCCTGATTATATCAGAATTGTAACATAAATGCAAACAAAATAATCAGCTTATAGGAATTTTGTATATTGCGATTCTACCAGAACAGGCTCAAACTCGAATACCTGGCCAACCAGCTTCATTGGCCCATCTAATTCATCCAGCACCGAGTAAATCTCGTCAGAAGCAGGGTGAGATCTATCAGCAGCAGCGAACTGGTGAACTTCACTGTCCAATTCAATCCAACTAGATCCAGGACAATCTTTCTCCAAGCCAACCTCTTTCATTATGGCCCTAATTCTAAGAACCTCAATCCACCTATTGGTTTCAGCGTACATGTTGATTAATTGATTGTAGTAGCCACAGTTGTTCGGCTCCAACACCATCAGTCTAGAAACAGCAAACTCTGCAATCTCCAAGTTCTTGCATCGTTTGCAGCCACTCAACATGGCTCCCCAAATGACTGAATTAGGTTCAATTTCCATACTTCTTATCATTTCTAATGCATCGTTTAGCAGTCCAGCCTTGCACAAAAGATCAACAACACACCCGTAGTGTTCTATCTGGGGAGCAATAGAGAAATCCCGTGTCATGCTCTTGAACAATTTACGGCCTTCTGAAACCAACCCAGCATGAGTACAAGCAGAAAGAACACTGATAAATGTAACACCATTAGGCTTAATGTTCTCCTTCAGCATCCAATTGAACATGATCAAAGCTTCCTTTGCACTTCCATGAACTGCAAGCCCTTCAATGACCGAGTTCCAACAGAAAATATTTTTCTCTTTAAGCTTGTAAAACACAAGCAATGCCCTATCTAAGCTTCCACATTTAGCATACATATCTATCAGCGCAGAACCAATATAAACGTCAAGGCTATATCCTTGCTCCGTGACATAGAAATGTAGTTGCCTTCCCAAGCCGAGAGCTCCAAGATGTGCGCAAGACGAAATAACTGTTGCTAGAGTCACCACATCAGGTGAAACACCATCATTTATCATATGATTGAATGTAGATAAAGCTTCTTTATATTGCTTATTCCTAGAATAACACGTTATCATCATTGTCCATGAAACTAAGTCCTTAACAGGCATCTGATTGAACATTAATGCTGCTGATTCAACATCCCCTAACCTTGTGTAACCGTGGATCATAGCATTCCAAGCAGTCACATTCCTCTCACTCAACCCATCAAACAAAGCCCTAGCACAACCCATGTCTCCACTCCGAGCATAAACCAACACCATCGTAGTCCACGCAAAAAGATCCCTCACAGACATTTCATCGAACACCTGTCGGGACTCCACAATCCGACCCAAATTAGCATATAATTCAACCAAAGCAGTCTGAACAAAGACGTGGCCTTGAAAACCAGCTCTCCAAATCTGAGAATGAACAGCTTGACCAAACCAAAAAGCGGATGCCACCCCACAAGCCTTGACCAAAGACGAGAACGTATAGCTAGTGGGACAGAGCTGAGCTCTCAAAAATTCCACGTAAAACTCCAGTGCTTTCACCGGCAAAGAGGAGCGATGAACGAGGCCTCTAATCAACGCATTGTAGACGAAAGCATTGGGAGAATCCATCTGAGCAAAAACGGAAATAGCATGATCCATGCTGTTGAACGAACAGCATATGCTTATAAACTTGTTCATCAAGTAGCAGTCTTGAATTGCATTGGTTTTGATCATATTTCCTTTAATTGATAAGAGTTGGTGAGTACTTGAACAGCTCTGCAAATCGATTGCTAAACATCGGGTGTTGATTTGGTGAAATTGTCGAGTTTTCAAAGCCCAGAATTGAATAAGTGAAGTCGGGTGTTTTGGATAGCAATTGATGATCATTGGGGCTTTGAACAATGTTTAGTGGCAAGCCTGTGATTATACAGTTAATCTTGCCTTCTTGCACGACAAACCTTACATATTTATCTCGACCATGAGGCGTCGATGAGACACCAATGAGAGTCATGAGACGATGACCGGATTTGGATAAATCCAATTTTAAACAATTTATCATTAGTAGTTTTTTGGATCATTAAATGGTACGAATCGTGATTTTGGAAAATAATCAGATATATGATTATTCAGATCCTTATTTATTCGATTGTTTGTTAGAGAAACAAATAACAATCATAACCCGGTACAGATTTTTTTTTGCTCGGATTGCTCCGGTTGCACACCTCTAGGGCTCTACTCAAATATATTTAGTTATTTGGTTTTGGATTTGGGTTATAATATTAACCTATCACACCAAAAGCACTTAAAATCATTTTATATATCTACAAAGATTAAAAAATATACTAATTTTTAGATCCGTTAGAAAACATCGAGTTTATCAGAAGTGAAGTGTATTGGTAGCCGGAGTTTATTGGGTAACTGACATAGGTAACTAAATTTTTTTAAATAAATTTGATGAATGTTTTGAAAAACAAAACTTATTGAAGCTTATACGTAAAATTACTAAAAATAATTTTTTTTATTTAAAACTACTTTTCTAGTTTTTTTTTACGGTTTTATATATATATATATATATATATATATATATATATATATATATATATAGGGTCGGGATCAAGTAAGAACATGTTTTCCTGTAAGAAATAAGAACAGATAAGCACCGTTAGATTAAAGCACGAAAGGTTAAGATTTGACGTCTAAATAAGGTATCATTGTATTAACATTTATTACGGTATCTAAATATGGTAGTGTTAATATTTGGTAAATCGTGCATGATTTATTACAAATGCAGTATATGAAGATTTAAAATATTGAGCTTGTGTAATTATGATAAGAAATGTTTATATTATATTACACATTGCACGGATAAAATGTCTACTCGTATCATCGGAATTTAATTCCAACGCCACTGATTTCATGTAGTACACATGTGATACAATTGCAATAACTGCAACAATTGCGTATATGCAGGAGTGAGTATATAAGGCTATATATATATACTCGTGTCATGTAGTAGACATGTTGTGCACAAGTGCAAGAATTAGGTATATGCACAAGTGAATGTGCATGGCTAAATATCTAATCGTGTACCATGCACTACTAAATTTTGCACGTGTGTCATATATCATGCATAACAAAATACTCATGCACAACCCTTATTTTACTCGTGCACTACTAATATTAATCGAGCATGCCACCTTTGATTCTTATTAGTACAATGCACATACTAGTGCTTCACAACATGCACAACAAAAGGAGACATACAATTAATTTCATCCATGTTCGTGTTCTTGGATCGTTGGTATTTGTGAAGACGAAGACGTCGGTAGACTTGTATAGTAATTCGTTTTAATGTGTATATTGATTATGGTAATAAATATTCTCATATTAAAATGGTAACAACGTATATTACTTATCCAAATATATATCCAAATATAAAAACGTAAGGTTATTATGCTAAAATTCTATTGAATCATGTACGTTGATTTTTTAATCGTGTGGCACACATTTGTTCCTATTTCTTACCGTAACTCCTGTTCTTACATGATCCTATCTCTCTCTCTCTATATATATATATAGTGTAGATCATATGAGAACACTCCTAACGTGTATACACAGTGACAGCCGCAGGATTTTAAAAGGGGGGACGAAATTTTATTTTCGATAAATATATCTATGAAAATTAAATAGCAATAAAAAACAAAGTCAATATATCATCTACTTACAATAAACAAAAATTAAACAAACATTACACTTAAAGGCGCGGTCTTGGACCGCGCCTATAAATTTTTTTTAAAAAAAATAGTTGCCCTATAGGCGCGTCTATAACCGCGCCTCTTTAGGTTTTTTTTCTTTCAAAAATGTTACACTATAGCCGCAGTCTAGGACCGCACCTCTATTTGTGTTTTTATTATCTTTATTTCGGATATTAAAACGTTGTTCTCGACAACGCGTTTTACAAATAATAGTGTGGTCTAAGACCGTGTTTCTACTTCAAACAATAAATCTCGTGCATTTAGGTGAACTATTTCACTCCGAGCCTAAAACAGGAAATTCTTTTGAAATTTCGTTTACTTCAGCGAAAGGTCAAAAACAACATTTAAATATAACACAAGAATAGTGATATTTAAAAAAATTAATAAATCGTAGAAATTTTTTTTATAAACGAGAAGCCACAATCCATTTTAAAACGATTTTTTTTCAAATTTTTTTTTTTTTTGGAAGGTGGGGCGGCTGCCCCACCCAAGGGCCGTTCCTGTATACATGAGAACAGATTCGTAATTATTATTCGTTTTGTTACGAATGTGTCATATGTTTAATGTATTATTCGTAGTTATTGTTGGTTGAGTGAATTATTCGTAGTTATTGTGGTTATTCCTAATTATTATTAATTATGATATCTACACTAAATCTCGACCCTTAATACTCACCATCCGGTCTAAGATTGTTCTCATGGATACACGTTAGGGGTGTTCTCATGGGAACCCCACCTTAATCAAAATAATTAAAGATTGTAATTTATCCAATTTAATTAACACTTGTCTTATATTTGAACAAAAGTTTAGTTTAACATTGAACATACAAATTAGTGTTTGTGTTTTTGAAACAATTTGGTTTAATAGGCTTTTTCTAGTTTTGTGTTTAGTAAGTGTACCCCTTGAGAGAGGGAAGTGTATAGAGTTTGAGAATAAATACAAAAGGTTGGGATATATTTACTTAATTGAAACATTAAAAAGTCTAGTTACTACTCTAGTTTATCAAAAAGGCCTAGTTATCAAAATTGCCCTTTATTTTTTAAACAATTAGTTATATAGTTGAACAATTGGTCATATAGTTGAACAATTTTAAATATAGTCGAACAATTGACATATTTGAATAATTATAAATATAATTGAATAATTTTTATTTGAACATATTTAAACAATTATTAATTGATTCAATGGTTGTTGATCCTTTCTATTTTGACCATAACTGTTCCCTTTCCCTTGAACTCAACCATAATTGTTCCCTTTCCCTTGAACTCAACCATAACTGTTCCCTTGATATAGCTTAAACTTGAGCTCCCAAACATATATTATATTTATAGAGATTAAGGTAATAAATTTCTGAAATTACAATATACTAGATATCTATTGGTAAGCAAGAATGCAGTACATAATTTGGAAACAACACACTTCATCTTGGTTAATTGCAAACCTCAAGCAACAAATCCACAAGATCCCAAACTCCCATGACAATACAAAGAGGTAGAAATATAGCTTAGACTGTAGTTTCCCAAAACCTCTCTTTTCACCTTTCTAAAGGCAGGGAGGAAAACAAACAAAACAGCACTCAACAAAGACAAGAAAAACTGACAAAATGCAAAGCATGTCACACGAAATTTGCCTCAAAGACAACGAGCATTTCATACAATTTACAAAAGCATTTGCAAACTCTCCAGGAAACCAGCAGCTGCCATTAGATAGCAGTTTCCGTTTGCAGTATCTGCACGAGTGACCACAAGACATCCATCCTATGCATGTTCCGGTTATTCTGGCCCTGCAATATTCGTCTCCAATTTCATTTCTGTAATTTTATCTACATTCACAAGCACACGACAATGCCTAGTTTTTTTGGACTATGTAACTAGTCTTCATCTCTTAAGCACCTCAGATTCAGAAAAATTTTCCATGAGGTAATCAAAAGTTAGCAATTTGAAAAAAGATTGCCTCACAGTGCAACATGCTTTGTGTTGATATTTTTTTCTTTAGTTTGCTTTGGTCAATAGGTAATGCATGTATAACATATGATTTTTACAAAAAATAAATGGCATTGCACAAACACATGAAGCATGTCCTGTTTCAAAAGAAGATTTTACCTCCACCACAAAACGTATCCATGTTTTATTGCCATGGCCCTCTGTTGTACCCTTCAAAATAGATAAGCCTAGGCCCCTGATAACTTCAGATATTTCAAGAAAATGGTCACAATCCTCGCATAGCATCTGCAAATATAGATGAGAAACGGGTGGCTATAGTTTCCAGAAGCACAGACTTATTGAACTCTCTTAACTTCTTTACAAATGAGAAAAAATTCAATACATCAAATTTCATACCTCTATTAGCAGTTGCCCATTCATGTTGAGATTTTCCACCACAATTGGGCAAATCTTCATACGGCCACCTACCTCCACTGCCCAGCTTGCACCTTGTTCATAACTGGAGCACTCATCTTTATTAACCTACCAAAATAAAGGCACGGGTCAATAGATCAAAAAATAGAATTTTCCACTACTCAAGTAAACAACATTGAGACTGACTATGGAAAATGACTTCGCGTGATGGAAACAAATAACATAGTATCATCTGACATAGTTGATTCCCAGAGGTCAATGGCACCAGGCCAACCATAGCCAAGGAACTCTTAGTATAATGCACCAAAACAGATGTAAAACTGAAGGGAACAGATTCAATGAAAGCTAGATCTTACCCTTGATCCAGCACAAATATTAAGCTTGTCAGAATGTTTAGAAACGCCTTGGAGAAAGACCATGTGCTTGATTGTGCGCTCCAGCAACGAGTCAATACTGCACTGCAAAATATACAGAAAAATATCAGTACACATTCTAATCTTAAATATTCGTGTAGACAAAATGTTACACAAGAAAATGAAATAACAGCAGATTACCTTTGATCCACTTGGCACTAGTTCTCGCAACTCCTTGATACGATCTTGAATCAGTTGCCTGTCCCTTGGCCGTGGACGGCAATTTTCACCGGGCCTCGCCCTTTTCTTGTTTCCTTTTGCTGGCTCAATTGGCCTTAGGGATTGCCCTTTGTATAAACTGGAACTTGATGGTGATATCACATTTGAAGTCCTCATACCATAGGACTCTGATGAGGTCAAGCAGTTCTGAATACTTCCTTCAAGAATTGAAGAGCAACCTATAGAATAACTTGTTGAACCAACTGTATGACTAGTATTGCTTGAAGGCTCAGGCATCTTTTCAGTAGTCATCAAAGAGTCAGCAGATGAAGAAAAAGATTTCACACGCTTAAAATTTCTGTCCTTCGGCCAAAAATTAGCTACTACGGCTTCAAGAAGATGATCTGTGCCTGTGTCAGATGTAAGCATGCTTTGCTCCATTTCATCTGCTATGTCAGAAACTGTTACATGTTCTGATTTCTCCGCTTCCCACCATGATGGATAACTTTGTTTCAGAAAAGCTGGTCCAAGAGCTTCATGCAGCTCAGAACGATTAAATGACGATGATGTCAAAGCATCAAGGCAACTGTAATCTGCTTGGATTTCCAAGTTATTTCCTACATTTCTTTGTAATCTTTCATCCAACATGGCATCATACGAGTTTTGGCCTTCAGCAAAGTTACTTCTAGAAGTTGAAGCAACCTTCTGAAAAGCATTTACTTTGTATTCTTCCTTCTGATACATTGACTGAACCAGTTTGGCATTCTCGGCATCCTCTGATATATATGAATCTAGTTGACTGGTTCCAACCAGTCCAACTGTCCCACTGATATGGACAGGTACTATGGCATCATGAAAATCACTATCTTGTTTCTGGAGCGGCACACATGGATTGTCACTGGTTACATCTTTACATGGATCAAGTAGACATCCATCAAGAGTATCAGTGTTCAAAGATATATCTGGCTGCGAAAGGAGGAAGATAAGATTCAGATGTCTAGAAATGCAATAAACAGAAATCTTCCATAGTAGGAACTTAAGAAGATATAAAATGAATTTCACACCATATACAGCAAACTCTGGAGATTATGTTGTAGTGGGCTGGAAACATGAGTTGGTGAGGAATCTTGTACTGTGGAAAATAAATCTCTGAGATGGGATAAAAGCTTAAGATCCTCGTTCACCTATTGTACCATGGAGAAAAGGATAAGTAATAAATCTTGTCCTTTTATTCTAGAAGATACATTCTGAAGATGGATAAAATGATGTAAACCAGTTAACAACTAAGATCATTTAAAAAAAAAATTAGATTCATAATATGTCTGCACGTAGTCATAAAATTATGCACAATGATGAAACTTTAGAGTCTGATATATCTTACTTTACTCAAGGAGCCAAGCTGCACAACACCATGCGGAACTACAGCCGCAACGACAATGGTCTGGCAACAAAGCAACATAGTCATCAGAAATAAATTCAGTCAATAAGTATATTGTGCATGGAAACAAAACTAATATACTTGAAACGATTATAGAAAGGCGCTAACAGCTTGCTTAAAGAATAGTAAGCAAAATTCAAGATCCAGAGGCAACAAGGTGTACCTGAATTCCAGCTGAAAATTGTACTTTCCACCCATCACAGTGCTGAAAAACAGAAAATTACTCAGTGAATACCATATCAAGAAAATAAATACACAAATTTTATAAAACATATGTTCAAAATATATATAAAAAATTCCTTTGACTGGTGAGATGTTACCTCAGGTGATGATAATGAATTTACCGCAAGGTCGTCTGCAGAAAGCCATTTGTGCTTTCCTGTAACAGCCACCTGCCCAATAATCCTGTCCAATAACGTATTAGTTTAATAGTCAACATCATTGATGTTTAAAGAACTATTTAGAGCCATTATAAATATTAAAGAAACTATAGGTACTGTAAGGTGATATAAACAACTAGATCAAACACCTCAGAGACGGTGGTGCAATTTACTGAGAGGCAAAGGTAAAATTCTTGATGTATAAAGTTCAAAATTAATGTTATATACAAGGGGAAAAAAGCTAACAATGCATAGATGAGATTATACCCTTCCCCTAAAGAATATACATGGTACGCCATCTTTGCCACAACCAAGCCAAGAGCATCATAAGGAAAATTGCCATTACAGAAGGTTCCAAGTGTTTCACACCACTTGCTCTCAAAGTGATCATGCTTCGCATGGCTTTCACAATATGCATCTTCCAAGGTCAGGACCCTGTATGAAGCACAAAATCAAATGACTCCCACAAAATAATATCGAGAAACACTTCATGAATGATCTCCACGTTTATAACACCAATAACTAACCATTTTGAAATTACTTCTAGCATTAATCACACAATACAACAGATCACAAACTACATCCCTCTTAAATATAACAATATATGGTAGATCACAATATCAAATTCTCTAACCATTTTGAAATTACTTTTAGCATTAATCACACAATACAAGAGATCACAAACTGCAACCCTCTTAAATATAACTATATATGGTAGAACACAAAATCAATTTCTTGTTCAAGGCATGCAGGGTATCTGAGTTAAAACTTACAAGCACCATTATGCAAATCAAACAAACAATAGAAAATTCAGAAATCAGTTTAAACATTAAAGTTTAGTACACTTCACAAAACTGAAAAACAAAAAAATATGATAACATGATTCACTCAAACATAATTCTGACATTTATACCCAAGAATGCACATCCAACTACAATACCCATAATCATGAACAAAAGTTACACTAAATTGCACAACCTGAGCTACCTAAAAGCCAAAGATTGACAACTTACATTCGTTCACGGTGCCTGAGCTTCCAAAAAACAGCGTAATTCCACTCTGTATTCGAACAAAGTCTCCGGAGTAATTGTTGTAGGTGAGCACCCATGATCACCGTGTCAAACAAATTTAAAAATCGAAAAATCCTTCCCACCCCAAAGCTAAAAGAAACGAACTTGTCTCCGGCCCCGATTGGTGGTTTTGTTAGTCAAATGCAAGCATTCAAGAAAAGAGAAACCCCCTAAACGTAACCAAATCCTAAAATCTAGCTTCCTCTATATGATCCTCTACCTGCTTGTTTCCTCCTCAAACCAGCTCTCCGTTTTATTGGTGGCCCTGTTGCCAGCAGCAAGCAATCCCTCCCCATCTGCCCTCTAAACCCCAACAAAGACACTCTAAAACACACTCTTCTTCAACAAATTCAGCAATATAGAAAACCACTCAACCCACTAGCAGAAATTAGGGACTTCACACTACTCAAGCATTTCATCGAACATGTTGTCATCGTTCTTCTAAACCCAACGAGTAAAAAGCTCAACCCAAAACAATCAACACCCGCTACAAAAAGATGCCTTTCACTAAGTTCAACTAATATCCGACGACATCGATAATACAAAGGGTTTTAAAAATGTAAAATTGAAGGAAAATTATCGCCAGTTTGGAATTGAAATCAAAGAGGAGATCAAACACAAATTGAATAATACTTACTTTCTTACAACTTAACTAACTGATAAGCTCAATTCCACTTCACAACAATATTTCCCCCCAAATGAAAAGCAATTTCCAATGGCTATGCAAATTTCAACAACCAACCCTTCTCTTCTAAAAATATTGGGGACACAAAGAGAGTATAAAAAAGAAAAAGCTAAAGAACAACCTTTTCCCAATCTATTTGCTTTACTGTGTCCTTTTTTTCAATGTAGTGTGGAATATGAACTGCTTTAGTCTAACATACACCGGAATTGCTTGAGTCTAACTTACGCCGGTTGCACAACACACTTTCCTTTCCTTATCCTACGCACCCTATGCTCTCTAAGACAAACCATTATCTCTTTGCTATATTTTTGAGATAGAGATTAACCCTTTAAATGTATGGATGTGATTGGGAGGGTAGGCCAAGAAATGGGTTTGGATTGGTTTGTATTATATATAAATATTTGATAAAAATCCTTAATATTAATTTTAATATTTTATGATATTTGTTTAACTTTGTTTGAAATAGTAAGATGATTTGTGTAATGTCATTCTTGAATGGCCAACAACATCATATCCATGTGATCTATTGGTTTTATCCTTGGATCACTCTTCTTACTTTGCCAATCATTTTAAGACACATAGCCTTGCAAAAAGAGTTAAAAAGTAAAATATTACAAAATATTACCACCGTCGATAATTTTTCTTATATTTATCTCATGATCGATATAAAGGACATACGTTTGATAACACACGAGATTTCATCCTAAAATCATTTGCATTAAAAGATAGTTTAATTGACTAGTGTGGTATCAACGTTGACCACATTTTTTTCCCACATCTCATCGCATGTCTATACAACAATTCAATATATTCTATAACTAGTGTCTACGAGTAAAATCGTTGTTTATCGAATAATAATTTATGAACTAAAAATTTTCACCTTTTACAAAAATAAAATCTAAAATTTACATCTTTAAATTTTTTTTAGAAAGAATTTGGTCAAATAGAAATGATTAGGGATACCCTTCAATTTTTACCACTTTTAAATTAAAGTTGGAAGGCAAAAAGGTTTGATTAGGATACATTTACTAAACATATTTATATCATCGGCCTAGCTACTGGGGAGAGAAATCTAAAAAAAACTTAGTTACCTAATTTGACCAACTTTTTATTAGAAAAACAACTTCAAATAAACCCTAATCAAAACTATTTTTTATAAATAAGGTTTAAATCTAAATAAATCTTTATATATATATATAGTGAGAACACCCCTAACGTGAAAAGATGAGAACAATCGTACACCGTTGCATGTGAGTATTAAGGGTTGAGATTTAGAGTAGATATCAAAAATAATAATAACTACGAATAATAATAATTAGGAATCCAACAATAACTACGAATAATTCACTCAACCAACAATAACTACGAATAATACATTAAACGATATGGCACATTCGTAACAAAACTAATAATAATTACGAATTTGTTCTCACGTTAGGGGGTGTTCTCATAGGATCTATACTATATATATATATATATATATATATATATATATATATATATATATATATATATATATATTCAAATAATTTATATTTTCAGATAATAATTATAAAATCACAAATGTAAGTTTATATTATAATTTTTATTCTATTTTTCCTATGGTGGTTTAATCCTAAAAAGACGTCGCATCATACGTACATATACATCTTTATTTGTCTTAATCTCAACTTCAATATGATAAGGCAAAGGAAATCCTCCCAAGATATTGTTCTTTGTCCATTTCTTCATGTACTATAATTCCACTTATAATGTTTTAACACATGCCATAAAAAAAAATTATACGAATATATAAACCTTTAATATTTCCAAAGAATTTGTTGCATGATAATTATCATAATATATTATCTATATTTTGAAATTTCATTATTTTTATGAGGTGTATATAATTTTCTGACATTTGATAAATAAAAAAATAATAAAAATAAAATAGATATGAAGAATGAAATAATGATGATGATAAGAGGAATTTAAATGGAGAAATTGATATGATTGTATATGTATATGGCTCTATGTTCTTCACATGGAATTGTTTCTTCCATCTTCTTGACATAGGCATCAAGAATTTTCATAGTTGTGCCACACCAACTCAACATTATCCTTTGAATATCATGATTTCAACTCCATAGTGAGATCTCAAGTCATAATGACCATTGATTTATAATCATTTTTATGATATATGTGAATATATTAATATTCTCTCAACTTTTCACCTCCATCTTTATCTTTTTAAGGACAATTAATGCTTTGTAATGAGATAGATTTAAATTGTAATAAAGGGGTGAAAACAAAATATAGGGTAAAAAGAAAAAAATAATGATCACAATTCATTGATTGTTTGTATATAATTGCATAACCTATGTTGGAAGTAATACAATGACATTTACCTATCTTCTAAGCATACTAGGGACAATAATCATGTTTTCTAAATCATTTTGACCCACTAAACTATTGCATAAATTATTTATTTTTAAAACTTCAACATAAATTACTTTTTAAATATAAATTCTGGTTCCGATGAGAGGAGAATTTGGTGTTTTTTTTAAGGGGGTGTATTCAATCCAGACTTTTAAAGATTTTGACTAATTTTTAATAATCACAGAATTTCTTGATTTCTTTAATTCTATATAGAGGTTATGAAAATTTTATGTGATGGGAGAAAACTTCTATAGACTTTAGGTAATTATATATATAATAAAGAATCCTACAAAATCAATGAAATAATAAATTCTTTTGAAATCAACAAACTTTTATATACCATAGAAATTTTGTGGAAAATTTAAAATCCTAATTGAATACCAAAAGATTTATATGAACTTTTAAAAATATATATTGAATACTCATAGACTTTTAAACTCCAAGAAAATTCCTGTAAAAAAATCATGAAAAATATTACAAATCCACTCAGAACTAGTTTACATTTATATAAAACTATTTACAATTTACATATTTATGAATCATCTAAATTGTTATAAAACTTTATGTATATAAAGATAATAATTGTATTGGAACAATATGGTTTCTTGGTCATGATTATACGTGTCTTTTTACCTAGGTCAACTATCCTTTTGATGAGTGTAGATAGTAATTATATATTTTTTTTTTTTCTATTTTTAGCTTTACATTACCCATTGTATACTTTATATTTGTTCTAAAGAGATTTTATGATACAAAGGCCAAAATCAATAAATAACATCGGGGTCAATATAAAGTCTTGTTGGACGTTCTTCATGATCAAAATTATGCACCGGGTAGTGATACAAATGATTATTATGTGGGTCGCTAAACATTAAAAAAAATACTAAAATATTATGTTGTGTAATTAGGGTTTAGCATGAAATAGGAGAAACCGTACTGTATATCTTTATTTACTTTTGTAAAGCTTTTAAACCCTTTTTATTAGGTAGTACATTTCAAAAATTCATTTTTGCACGTTAAAGTTTTAAATATGTATGTAGGTTAATTAATATTACAAATAAAGCATACATTTGTTTAGCGATATAGGGTGTGTAAATTTGATACATTAGAGGCGAGTTGTTGAAGAGTGGGTTGCTACTTTTTAATCTCGTGTGATGCATGGTAATTTTTTTTTTTTTTTGATAAGCAATGCATGGTAATTAAATTAAGGCAAATAGGTAATATAAATGAAAACGATGGACAGAATTTATGAGGATGTATTTTAGAATATCAATTATAGTGTTTTTTTTTTTTAAGTTGGTATGTTTTCAGTTTGATCGGCTTTGCCGATCTACGTTCGAAACTCGAATCTCCAAGTCAACACTTAAGAAGTATAACCACACAAATAACTAGACCATATGAGTATTGATTAATGGCTCTTTTTTATATGCCTCAGAAGTTACACTTTACATATTTAATCAGGAGTTGAGGGGACAATTTGAGACATTATATGATTTCATTGTAGTTTTAACAGTTTATCATCCGTTTGAACATTTATTGTTTTTGACTCAATATAATATTTAATCATAATATTATCTTTAGGGTTTCATTATTCTATCTTGTGTTGTTATTCATACTTTACCTTCGAATTATCTATTTCATTGGTGATTCAAAACCCCTCCCAATATTTAGGATATATATTTGATAAACCGCTACATGTTGTTTTTCTTTTATATGAATTGAATTCTATTTTTATCTCTTTTTTACAACACTCTTGATTTCAAGTTTATATATGTAAAAGATATTTCAATATGTAATCCATAAATGACCTATATTATAAAAAATAATTACATATATATTAAAATCTGACATATATGTAGGATTTGGATCTTAAATAAGGTGCTTAGTTCCATAGGGGTCAAAACTCAAGTAAGAAAAACTCACAACCATAAGAATTGTGATTTGTCTAAATTAATTAACACTTATCATATACTTAATAAAATTTAGTTAAATATTTAAATGTACACTTAGTTATATAGTTAAATAATTTTAATTGAATAAATATATGTTATATTTGAACAATTATTACTTAATTTAACGATTATGAATTATTTTTAATTTTGACCCTAAAATCTCTTTTTATTTGAGTTGATAGGTCCGAACACAATGCATGAGGTAAGTAGTATGTAATGTTTACAAAGGCATGGAGGGTAGGTTGAATTCCAAGTCACCAAACCAAAGCCCTCTCTTTGATTTGATTTTCATCGAAAAAGCAAAGGCCTTAGGAACCAAAATGATCCCAAGTAGATTTTGGCCCATCTTTTTGGTAACAATCTAACTTATAAGTCTCCTATTGCAATGAGTAAATTGTCCAAGTTTCATGACAAAGTAGTCAACATAGGCAGGCAAAGAACACTAGCTTTTCCACACTAGAGATGTGAGTTTGGTGTATGCAATTAACATGTTAAATAATCTTTTAACGGATTTGTGTGTTAGGTTTGTTTGAAGTCCTTTGAATCAATATTTTGGACCGGATTTAATTTTTTTTATATAAATATATTTGGTTTCAAAGTTCGGTTTAGAACTAGATTGATTGAGACACAATCTTTAAAAAAGTTTATAGAAATTTTTAATATTTTATCTGGTTTTTAAAATTTAGTTCCTAAACCCGTAAATCGAGCATAATCTACTATCATGTCTTGTTTTTCGGTTATGGAGGTATGAACACTCCTAGTTAATAAAACCTTAATAATGAGTATTAAAAAAAATGTGTAGTTTATAACTAGACAAGATTTATATTTAAAAAAATAATAAAATTAGATAAGCTTGATATAAATTTTTTTTAAAAATATATGTTTATATTTGAATTATAATACCCGAGACTTAACATCCAGATTATAATACATAGCTATTCAATACTACAAATCCAATACCAAATTATAGTATCTTACATTAAAAACTTTAAAAATCTAATGCTTAATTTTATTAATTATAGATCTAATATTCGAATTTGAAACTCAAAACTTAATACCCTAATCTATTATACATACTACAAGAGAGTACATATTGGGATGACGCGGCGTGTTGTGGAATCAGTAATCAAATGGTTCTCCCACAATTTTTTGGCCAATAAATCTTTATTTTTAATCCAGAAAATCTTTTTACTAAATTAACATGCCGTTATTAAAAGATTGTACGTAACTTTTTTTTTTCTAAGCAACCTATTTTTTAGAAAAAAAATCTTTAATTTTAAATTATTTTTTTAAGTTAAGGAATCTTTTGTTATTAGCATCATCCATTTTTATGTTAAATTTTTTGAAAAATTTTGTTATCCCACATTGATTAGCTACTAAAGTTGATGATTTTATAACTTGTATAAATAAGGAGTATAAAGAGTATAAAAATAATACATATCTTAGCCTTTTGTTAAGTTCAACTATAATTATTATTCATATCGGAATAATATTTTTATTTTTGGATCGTTAATCTACAATTATGTGAGTCATAAATGTTCTTCTCTAAAGTAATTGTACCCTTTAATCTTTAATACTAATTAAACCCTCTATTTTCTGCCTAAAATTTTAAGTCTAAAATAAATTGATTAAGGGTATAAGTGGAATGTAAAATCTCACGGATCTGAAGCAGTTAGGGGTTTATCTCACGTATCTATTTTCTGCCTAGTGATGAAAATTGTGGAGTTGGCGATTTTTGCGGCTGTAGCAGTGGCGAATTTTATGGGATCCGAGCTCGCTGCGGGAGTTAGGGCTGGTGTTACCGATGCCCAGAGTTGCGATATTGGTCGGGGTTTGCTCTTTGCTGGCCCCAAAATTGATAAATGTACTTTGTTTAGTCAGAGATTTTAGAATGTAACGCCAATGTGTTTTTTTTTTTCTTTTTTTTTTCTTTCTTCCTTCAATTTGCAACCTTTTTTTTAAAGTAATTACATAATTTCCCATACATTATATTTGTGTAAATGTTGGGATTGTGTAAATGTCGGGATTGTGGGCTTGCGCAACTCATTTGAACTTGTGTAAGTAAACCTTATGTAAAAAAAGACCGGACTTGTGTAATGGAAAAATGACAAAATTGTATATTAATACTATGTATCGGCTAGACAATACAAAAAAACGCAATACATAAATTAGGGGGTCGAAATTTTGCTTATATTTGTGTAATTTGAATTTGTGTATTCACATTGTGTAAGTCAAATTATGTATCAATATTGTGTAACGGAAAACTGCGTATTAATACTATACTTGTGTAACTAAATATTATGTAAACAAAGACCGGACTTGTGTAATGGAAAAATGACAAAATTGTGTATTAATACTATGTATCGGCTAGACAATACACAAAAACGCAATACATAAATTAAGGGGTCAAAATTTTGCTTATATTTGTGTAATTGAATTTGTGTATTCACATTGTGTAAGTCAAATTATGTATCAATATTGTGTAACGGAAAACTGTGTATCAATACTATGTATCGACTAAATAATACACAAGTTCAATTTGCCCAGCTGGCACAAGGGTCTGTTGTCCAGAGTTCGATACTCACTAGCTGACGTGTCGCGCTGTGTAGGCAGTATTTAAAAAATAGAGCTCTCACAATTAACGCCATTAAAATTTTTCTTTATAAGTCCAATAAAAAAATTTTGTAACCGATTTGTTTTGAAAATATCTTTACTCCTAACAAACTAAAAAAATCTTTAATTTTAAACTAAGTAATCTTTTGTTATCATCATCATCCATTTTACGTGAAGGATTTGACGCTGTTCCCATGTCAACCATGCTTCTAGGAGGTCACCCATCCTCTACCACTGGAAAAAAAGAATTCTTATTGACATGAATAGCAACCCATCCTTATAAGTCAATCACAAATCCCCATTCAAATAATGCGGGATGACAATTTTACGGGATGTTACATTCTCTAAACTAATCTTGACCTTTGGTTATTACGTTAAATATATAAAAGTAACTGTATCCTTAAAGTTTTATTTTTTAGGGAAGGTTTTTTTTATCAAAATGATCTATTTAGTTAAATTGTTTTGAGGGTTTTTGTTGTCCCACATCGATTAACTACTAAGCTTGATGGTTTTAGAACTTGTATTAATAGAGAATCTAAAAAGTATACAAATATTACATTTCTTGGCGTATTGGTTAAGTTCAAGTATAATTACTATTTATATCTAAATACTATTGACGTGGCGCTTTCACGGTTTTTGTTCGGTTTAAATCTTTTATCAAATTATAAATTAAGCCAATAAATCTTTTTTATTAAACCAATTTGTAAAATATGAAATTTGCTATCCCACATCAATTATCAAGAAAACATGACCCTTTGAGAAGTTGTGTAAATAAACACAAAAAAGTTTGAAGATTAATGGTATCTTTTTTAGTTTACAATTATTTCGTTTTCTAAATAATATCAAGCGATCATAACTTTTGAGTTTACACTTATATCAAGTTTATCTTCTTTTCTTTCAAAATCGGACTGTCGCGCATGTTTTCGAGGTTTCACGACAAATGTTATCTTCTGGATTTGTATTATATTATATGTGCACAATTTTAATTATTTTTTGAATTAATTTATTTTGAATTAATTTATTTTGAATATATATTTGCATTGCATAGATGTCGTTTATTGTTTGACATTTATTAAAATCACATATCTATTTTTTGACATTTATTAATATTATGGTTTTTATAATATATATATATATAGTGAACACTTGTGGTTTGGTATGCTCCCAGATGTAGTCATATTTATATGACGAACTAGGTCAATAATTATGTTGTTATTGTTTAATAAGCGTACACTTTATTACATAAACATTCATAATCAAATCAACAAAATATAATAAGAAAATGATATCTATAAAATATTATTCACAAAAAAAATAACAAAAAATACATTTTCAAATACCCGTGCAAGGCACAGACACTAAACTAGTTAAAAATACAAACTTAATCTATTTAAACAATAAAAATATCCTTATCATTCAACTTCTCATAAAAAAAATCAGAACAAACAATCTAAAAATAAAACATAAGTTAAACTTTGGCATGTTATGTGTAATATGACTTCAAGAGTGTTTAAATATTGATTTAAAGCTTTAAAAACCACGATCTAAAATTACTAAAACCTATACGAGATTAAAACAAAAACCTCACTAACACGACCCGATATG
This sequence comes from Fagopyrum esculentum, assembly GCA_033239045.1. Lineage (NCBI taxonomy): Eukaryota > Viridiplantae > Streptophyta > Magnoliopsida > Caryophyllales > Polygonaceae > Fagopyrum > Fagopyrum esculentum. Next base: position 162,167,578 of record BSUD01000001.1, read on the forward strand.
TAACAAGAATGCTTCTTTGTCCATCCTGAAATTGCTCTTACAAAAACTTATCTAGATGTCATTCATACTAAAATTGCTCTCGTTCGAGCACGCTTAACTCCAGAGTTTTTGTCCTCGTTCAAATGATGCGGGATGATAATTTTGTATGGTGTTACACGTGCACGTCAAGTGAGCATGTGCACATAAGTACACGACTTTCCCTCCTAAAATGAATTGGTGAAAGAAGAAGTAATATTTACATGGCTAATATCACTAACTAGGTCTTTTAGCAATATTGTTCTATTAAGTAGACTCATAACATAATCTCATTTAGTAAATATACGTCTAATAGAGTAATAGTAAACGTTAGTTAGAGTGCTAAAAAAATAGAGGGTATACAAAACAAAAGCCAATAAAAATACCAAATTCTTTCTGTTGTATTTACATTTATATATTATAGACAAACAATTTATCCACACATCTCAACACCACCAAACCAAACTCATGTATATGACCGAAACTTTTTTATAAATGATATTTTCAAGTAATATTCAACATACAATCGCTTAAAGGATAAAATAATAATGATTTTTAGTTAGTTAACTAAGAAAATCTAGTTGAAGATTTTGTTTGAAGAGAATTTTACAAATTAGTCAACCTACATTGCCAAGTTAGCTTTATTACCACTACAAAACCGAAAGATTAGTATTTACAAAATTTTATTAGTATAATTTGGAGAGCTTAAAGTTGCTTTTAACAATAAATATCACTTTTATAGATTGCTATATACACAATTGTAAAAGCAGCAATCGAGTAAATGTATCGTATTGGTTAATTACAATAATATTAATGGAAAGCTATATGAGTTAAACTAATTATGTCAGCATTACCAATACTCAGTTGGTCTAGTGGAATGTGGTCGCTAGACTCCTTAAGTGGTTAGTCCGGAAATTCGAGTTCGAATTCTCCGGACAACATGTATGAAAAAACTGGGAGGGTATCCCCAGCAATGGCCACATCTAAGTACCTCTCCAAACATGTAGCAAATGTGTGACGAATTTAAAAATAATGCAAATTGGATAAGTCATTCGTTACGCTCTCCAATGACCCACCAGCAAATCTAACGGTATGCAGAAATCTAGATAAAGCATTATATTCCTGAAAAAAATAATAATTATTTTTATAATATATATTCTAACTATATAATATATTTTAAAGATTGATATGACCAAAAATCTTTTAAACACTGGTGAAGAGTGCTGAGGATGTTATCCAAAAAAAGGCCTAAAGTTGAATCATTTATTTATTTATTTTCATATGGATATTTGTTACGTCAAGTTAAACAAATAATAGGATAATTTACCTTTAAACATGGTTGTTACATCAATCAAGTTACTAATGGACATTTGACGAAGAAGATATCATAGGTGGTCTGTAATAATACATTTGCTAAAGTTAGGATCACGTTAAACACACAAAATCCTAAGCAAAAACAAAATAAACAAAAGTGATAACTGTGTTCGTGGAAATCCGGGATAAGCGGAGATCATAAATACCGACATTATGTATTTTAGGTGTTTTATGAAGTTTGTATCAAGTATGTTTTTTTGTAAAGTCAACTTGTGACCGATATTATTGTCTCAGACCAGCTAGAATCTGTTGTCCATGTTAATATCGTCAAAATGTTGAAGACCTTATTCAAAATGATGCTCTTCAACAACTTATTGAGAACACTTCAATATCTTGACGACTCTTCCTCGTCTGCCGCTTAGTAGTCTCTTGGCTACTAGGTCTTCTAGTACCCCGAACTCCTCTTGTACAAAAAATAAAGAAATAAAAGCGGTAAAACAAGAACAAATGATATATAACAAGTCAATAAGAAAATAATCAATTCAATTAGAGTTATTTGATACCAACTTATGTCAAACAAGCTAATCAAATGTGGATGTGAGATCAATTTTTGATATAACATATATATTAGTCGATGATTATATAAGTGATCATAAATCTCAAAAAATATAGGTGACATAAGATTACAAACCTACACAAATATTCAGTTGATCCAGTATAAATCTAAAAGATATATGTGATATAAGATTACAAACCTACAGCAATATTCAAATAATTCAGTGGTAAAGTGACATTACACTCTTCTCAAGTGTTGTTTAGAAGATTCAAGTGTAAATTCTCTTGGTTACATGTAGGAAGAGAGCCTGTTCAAACGGGTCACAAAATATCCGGTTTTGACATATAGCGACATTGACTAATTGAACCGGACAAATCAAAGGCAAGACATTTTTTTTTATACAAACTTACTATTACAAAATACGATCACAAAATCCAGTTTACAAGCTAATCCATGCATCAATTTGCCACATCCTTATCAATGAAACATGGACTTTACCCAAAATTTAAATGGGATAATTTGGGCTGTAGCCCATTGCCAAACCACTTCTTTGACCCATCAATGAGCCGACTTCACAAATAGAACTACTTCCTCAATCCTCAGTTTCATGATAAGATAACAAAAGACTCCTAAAAGAATATGTAATTTTCACAAAGGTGTATATTTTACAAAAATGCATTTTTTTCATCTTTCCATATAACCTTTTTCAGTACTAAATATTCATATTATGACACATTTTGCTCCCCCATTTTTCACGATAAAATATCTACGCTCTTCACACGTTTTTTTAACTAAATTGAGCCACTTTAGATGATAAGATATGAAACAAAGTTGCTTTTAGATAAAGCTATATATATTCAAGGAATAGAACTGAAAATAGACCAAATATTTCAACAAGACAGCAACATCAGTCTAACAATAATGTTCTCCAATAGGCTCTTACATAAGTTCCAATCAGTAGAGTCAAGCATGATTCTCTTAAACTAGAACTTCTTTGGTACAGATTACCAATTCTAACTAAGGTCTAATTGACAAGCATGTAACAAAGGTACCGAATAATCATCTAGTGATGTTTAAATAAATATCCGTCTCATGAGGGAAATTTCGAAGATTTAAGCATAAGCAGCTTGACCTTTTGTTGTCCTCTGTTCCTTATCGGATCTCAATATAATGACCTCTCTGGAGAAATCCAATCTAATGCAGAAAAAAAAAAAAGACCTTTCAGTGCTCAAGTCTTTGTTGTTTTCATCCATGTCGGTACCATTTGTTCAAGTCCATGCTTCCTGTGCAGAGAAAGGATGATCATGATGAAGGAATACAAAATGAAAGCAGGGAGAATGAGAACCAAAGAATAATTTTCAGCTAAGTGACATGTGGAGAATAAGCATTTCAATATGCCACACAATATCAAGTGATAAGCATATAGTAATCTGAATAATTTAGTTTAGTGTTCAAATCAAAAGATTGATTCTCCCACAAACTTACTATACAACCAATTATGAAACTTACGCACAAAAGAAACACCTGAATACACTAATACGATTAGCATCCCAAATTTAGACAAGAAACTGAACACAATACATACCCAGTTTCGTCACCTTCATGAAATCTCAACACATTGCTGCAAATCACATTCCCAGCATCATATCCTCTAGATATCTTGTGACTTGTGAGAATATAGTTTCATTTCAAGGATGTTGGTCACGATCACCACCTTTTATGTCCAGAGTCACCTCAACATATTGGTTAAGGGAAGTAGGTTGCGAATTCAGAAGCTGTAGTGCTGTTAGTGTATGTATTGCAAGTAGAGCCATAGAAATGCTGTTCAATATAACTATTTTTCGTGAAAAGGTTGAGCTGGTTTGAAGTATGACTACAACAAGGTCCAAAGATTAAATCTCAAGTAGGCGAAAAAGAAACAGACTCACATGACTTTCCAGCTAAGAACCTGTTTGAGAACTTTTGACCAAAGATGCACTAAATCAGATATTCCAATAGTGCTGTGCTGTTAAATAAATCTTAATACTTCACTCATGTGCAGAACGTTGTGTAATTTGTTTGATGGAGCCATGAACTTCTGAAGTATCTTACTATCCGTATGTCCATTAAGCTAGGAATCTTAAGGTTACAGCTATATCATAGACAACTTGAGAGATCCTTTACATTTCCTCACATGACACTTTCACATGGACAAGATAATCTATCAATAGTTGCCAAAAAGGAGAAAAAGAAAGAATATGTCCCTTTTAAGATTTTATATGTTTTAGCCATCACAATTTTCCTTTACATCAGTGTCCAGAAACTGTTAGCTTTTCCTCAGTTGAAAATGGCCGAAAGAACATGATACTTTGCAAGATGGGGAAGGGAATCCCGCAGCCCTATAAGAATGGCTAATAGATAGTCTCATGCTTTGTATAAAATTAGCCAACAAGAGGAGTGTTGGAAAGAAAAACAACTTAAATAAGGAAGAAGAGGGAAAATACTAACACGAGGGAAAAAAATGGTTCTTCAAGATTTTGAATTGATAGCCACCTGTAAGACGATGAAGCCACACCTTCTGATGATTGTGGTTCAGGCTGCCTCGGCTTTCCTTTACTTCATAACTGAAGTTGCTTTCAACCATGGGCTCAATCCTCATGTTTATGTTACATATCGCCATATTATAGGTGGTTTAGTGGTGCTACCGTTTGCCTACTTTCTTGAAAGGTATCTTTTTCCTTTTACTCAGTTCCCTGGTTGCTTTAGTGGAGTCTTCATTCAAAAAATGAAAAAAAAGTTGCTTGCTTTTTCTGTACAGTACTAAAAAGGGTAAAAACTAAATAATAATACAGTCAACAGTACGTAGCATTACTTAAAAGTTAGAACTTTTGATTAAGCATTCAGAAAAAAATCAGCAGAGATCAAAAAGCCAAGGAAAGATGCATGGATTTGGTGCAAAGCAAACTTAAAAAACCGGGCATAGCAATTTTAAGTTAAACGAAAGTAGTACATCAAAGAATACCAAGGGGAAAACTGAAATCTATTATTGTTGAGAAGACCAAGAACTTCAATACAACAATGCTTAATGCTCGTTTTACCGTGTGCAGAAAAACAAGGCCAAAGATGACCTTAATGATGTTTGCTGAGATATTTTTGTTTGCTCTACTTGGGTAGGGAAAACTTTTCTCTCTTGAAGGATTAACATTAATTGCTATAAGTGATCAACAAACATAATTTGTCTTTCATTCTCTCCTTCCATATATTTCAATCCAGGGTTGGGTTTGCAATAAACATGTACTTTGCAAGCTTGAAGTACACTTCACCGACATTTGTCTCAGCGGTAGTAAACACCATCCCATCGCTGACTTTTATACTTTCAGTTCTGTTCAGGTGAGAATAAACTACTTATCTAGCTATATCTCACTCAGTTAACAACTAGTTGACGAGGTAACCAGATGGGAATTTCATCAAATTTCAAATGAAGGTTAGAAGCCCTTGATATTAGACATCCTCACGGGCTAGGAAAAGTCTTTGGAACTGCAGTCTCATTGGCAGGAGTCATGATGCTGACATTATACAGAGGCGAACAAGTTAAAAGTTTGTGGAACTCTCCAATCCACCTATCAAAAAGCACTTTTCACCAGGATTGGGTTAGAGGTTCAATTCTATGTGTGGCTAGTTGCATCTCGTGGTCTATATGGTTCACAATGCAGGTATACACTGCGCTTTAGAACTACTGATTTGACCACATTCATGGGAAGCAGGAGTCGTTGGTTTCACGTTTCTAGCTGTAAAAAGTTAATTTTAAACCATATTCAACTCCTCATTTCAAGAATGCATGAAAACGCATAGAAAGAATAGAAACTAAATATTTAACACAAGGTGATAATTGATAACCACTGTAATGAAAGAGGGGAATTTTAACTTACAATATATTCTCAATGAAGAGTATTATTGACATAATGTTGAAAACATATCAGGGCTTTCTTCTGAAGAGATATCCTGCACAATTGTCATTAACAACATGGGCAAACTTCCTCGGAGCGGCACAGTCTGCTGTCTTCACTGCATTCGTCACTCGAAACGAACCAGCTGTGTGGTCTTCGACATCCTACATCAGCATCGCAGCCATCCTGTTTGGTGTAAGTAAGCTTGTAATCGCAGATATCACATATTTTATGAATAAATTTCATTTCATAAGCATTTATGGATGGCAGGGAGTGGTATCATCTGGTTTAAATTCATCAATGCTAGTTTGGTGCACCAAAGTTAAAGGGCCGGTTTTCGTGACCATGTTTTGTCCCCTCCAGACTCTGCTTGTAGTCATCTTTGCATATCTTATCCTCAGTGAAAGCCTATACATGGGGAGGTAATTCTTGTCATACCTTGTCATTCTTCAGAAACAGACTATTCATTCTATTCCAAGCTATCCTAAGATTTTGGCTTTTGATGGTTGTATTTCAGCATAGTGGGAGGATTCACTATCATAGCAGGTCTATATTTATTTCTATGGGGAAAATCAGTGGATAAAGATATATGTGTTAAGACCCAAGAAGAGGCTCTTCCGACATTCAACGAGCAAAGCAAGTACAAACTAAAGAGCATAGCTGTAACAGAGGCAGAGAAGTCGTAGAGCATTTTCAGTATTAGAGAAATTTTCTGATCTGACGTATGGAAACAAGCCTTCTAGCAAGCCATCGAAGTAGTGGAGAAAAGAATTTAGCAAAGCAGTCCCAAAGTACAAACGTTTGTCAAAACAAGTCCAGAGAATATTGAGACTTTGGACATCTTCCTTCTGTATTTTTATCAAATGCATTACTTCTCCTTTCTATGAAGTCAAAGGAAGAATATTGACATCTTCAAGATTCTGCGCTGATAAATAAGAATTTATTCTCATCATCAATGAATTCCCAACATGATCTCTTTAGACAGACAGAATATAGTTCAACATAATGGGAGCAGTATTAACTAGTAGATGAAGATCATCCTAAGATTTAGGGCTTTGTAAGGCATAAACAAGATTTAAACCCTGCCAACATATAACTTTCTCAATTTCAGCCACCTAGTTAATCAAAAACATGATTTCATAACTGAAAACTTTGCACATTGCATTATATTCATTAAATTGAAGCCAAATGACCATCTTAAATACACAATGAAATCGTACTAGATCACTGTTCAGCTTTGCACATACGACATATAATCATATTCACCGCTCACATTTAACAAGCCGCAGTTGATGCCAGAAGAAAAATCATTCAATTAAAAGATAAACGAACAAAATCACGGCCTACTTGGAAATTTGACGAACCCTATAAAGTAAGGGCAACATACGTGAAATCTCTACGCCATGGAACCTGTGCTTCCAGTCTTCCACCTTCGCGTCGTCAAAATTAATAATTAATAATAATAATAATAATGAAAATAATAATAATACGAGCAAAAGCTCAACGCTCCATTTGAAGGTAACGTGGCCCAATTTGTTTAAGGCCCAAATGATTGTGTCTGGCCCAATTAGATCTTTTCCTAAAGAAAGAGGAAACCTGAAAGGTCTACGGTCTACCCAAAGATCCTAAATTCGATTTTGTATATGGTTCCTTGCTAATGACAACCTCTGATGATCATTACGAAAGGTTTATTACTCTGATGCTGAATTACTAATCGACACGAGCAGAAAAATTCCTCTTTCTTCCACGCAATCAAACGCCAAACCTTAACCCTTTTCTTTTGGTCGCGGCTTTTGTTCTTCCACATCCACCTATCTTTCTCTCTTGTTCATCGTCTCTGCTCGACTTTAATAACAAAACTCAAACCTTTTCCTCTTCCTTTGCTTGATAGTGATACTGGCCGTCCTTTTCCGGCCACCGTTTGAAATTTCCTAAGTTCTAAAGGTTTCTGGGCAATCCTGGCTGTTCGATCGGCTCCCTTGGCTGCTATTGTTACTCAGTCTTGCTGCAACGTAGGTAATTCTTTGTTTCCATCGAGATAATTCGTGGGTCTTGTTTTATTTGTCATTAGGTTTGTTTTTCTCAGTTCTTTTTGTCCTCCGATATGAGTCGGCGCTCTCTGAATTGAGTCGGTTGACTTCAAAATTGAAGCTTTTGTTGTGATTTTGGTACTTTGCGTGGTTTCTGTTGATGCCAATTTTGCCTCCTCTCTTTGCATTCTCAATTGCTTGTTATTGGGGTTTTCTATCTAGGGCATTAAGCATATTCTTCGTGGTTTCTGCTAATGAATTAAATTTTATGCGTTATCTAGTTTTTTTTGTTATGTCAAGTAGCGGTGCTGAAGATTTTACCTTCTAGATGATGTAGCTTCGAGAATGTTGGGTGTTCAATTATTAATACCTATGTCCAGCTGTGTAATGATGTGATGAGCTTATAAAGGTCGTTTTTTTTACCGATTTGCTTTGTTTTGGAGAGTTGAATGTTACTGATTTGATGTTGGGTAGTGGCATTGCTAAGTTTCTTCCTTTGCACAAGTTAATTGCATCGCAGCCATGCCAGCATAAGCCATTTATTTGTTAGAGGTTGGTTTAGGACTTGAGATACTTGTCACCAGAATGATTGAGGACAGGTCTACGTTTTTTGATCAACGTAATTATTACCTTTATTAAAAGGGAAAGCCTTTGCATAGTAATTTAGAAATTTTATTGGATGTTTGATCGATGATGCATTTTGTTTCTATATACAGCAAGGTGGCTTTGATTGTGGAATGGATGTACCCCATTCGCCTGCTATAGTCGACAAATAATGTCCAGTGGGCATAGGGGCACAAATCCTCTCAACATTTTCGGTTGGAAATGGCATGGTGAATCCTCTCTAACCACTGGCTTACTAAGTGATGCACCTCAGATTGAATTGTCAGAATATGGAAGGGTGCCAAGCCCAGGTAGTGAGAGTCCTTCTGGACTTCTTCATGGGGAGAGCTTGAAGATTGATCTCATTGATGATTTGGACCTATTCTTCGAACGAGTCTATAGCTACTATTGCGAGAAAGGACTTTGGTGCATCATTGTGAAGTGGATAGTTGAGCTCCTGAGTCTTGCCTTTACCATATGCTTTTCAGGATTCTTTTTACTGTTTGTTGATTGGGATGGTCTTCTCAATGCAAAATGTGGGATAGATGCTGTTGAATCTGGAATCAGGCCGTGTGATCTTGCTAAAGAAGCACTTCATCAGCACCCATTGACCCCTTTTACACTTAATAAAGCAGTAGTTCTCGGGTACTTGGGAATCTTTTCTATCTATTGGATCTTCTGTTTTTTGAGGTTTTTCGCACAGCTGAACTGTACTCTTAGAATACGCCACTTCTATTATAATAGGTATGTCTATCTTCTCTGTCTCCTATTCGTGTTTATGAGGGCCTGAAGGATCTATCTATCCTGTAATATTTCAATTGATTAACTTATGGATGAACATTTGTTCAGCCTCCATGTTACAGACAATGAACTACAAACCATGCCCTGGGCATCAGTACTCGAGAAGGTTGTTAGAGTTCAAACATCACAGCAGCTATGTATTGTTAAGGATTTATCTGCTCATGAAGTCGTGATGCGACTAATGCGGAAGGAAAATTACTTGATCGGTATGATCAACAAGGGTGTCCTAAGTTTCCCTATCTCTAAATGGATCCCAGGTGCTGGTCCGTCTGTGAAGGTTGGTCCCAATGGCAAGCGTCACTGTCTGATTTTGACAAAGACACTTGAATGGACTTTAAACTGGTCCATATTGCAAAGTATGTTTGATAGGTGAGTATTAAGGTGTTAGGTATAACTTATTGTCCATAATGAATGGGTTCTATAGTTGATTGCTCTCCTTTTCCTTTTCAAGTGCATATATAAGTTTGTTCGCTCACCCCCCTTAGAATACATGTCATTTTAGGCACTTAAATCTGTCTTAGAGTACATGTTGTTTTAGGCATTTATCATATTCCAAAGAAAATTCTAATTTATAATTTACATTTCCCAACTTTGCACATTTGCTCTATCGGTAAAGCAAAAATAAGAAATCTTACTCAATACTTTCCTCAACTAATTGTGCAAAATGAGTCTATATAATAGTTTCCTCAACTAATTGTTAGCAGGGTAATCTTTCCAAATCAAGGTTCCTAAGCTATGCCCTAAGGGCATAGGCTAGAAATTTTTTTAATTCCAAATCCATCGTGCATATTTCCGTTGTATCTACCTACGTGGATATGGATTAATAGGCAATGGAGCATATGTACAAGCATCTTTAGTCTTTCCTTTTCCATTCTACGATGATCTCTGTTGTATTTAAGGGATGATGTCTTTCTTTTCTCCATTTCATGACAATTATTAACACTGTGTTATGGTACACAAACTTTATACTTGATATTTTGACTCATGACAGTACACTGCTATTTTGTTCCATCTGATTTTTTTTTGCTGGACGCAGTTCCTTCTGCTCTTTATATGCAGTTCCTTCTGCTCTTTATATGCAGTTCCTCTAAAATATACATATATTTTTTTTACATAATTCTTTCTGAAATTATAGTAACTGACCAACTGATGATGCAAATGGGTTAAAAACACCCATTGTAAATATTTCGAGAATAGGATAGGATTTATAATGGTTCAAGTGCAATTTGGCTTGTAAAATTGGCTGTTTGGGCCAGGGGTCAATGCTTTTATTGAAGTTTGGGAAAACAGTGTGATGTTTTATGCTATAATATTCTTAATGTAATAAATTTTCCATGCAGAAACTTTTGTGTCAGGAGGGACTTCATATCTAATCCTGATACATTGAGGAAACGACTTGTAGTGACTGGAATTATGATGCTTCTCCTGTCCCCATTTCTGGTCATATTCATGCTGGTTTATCTCTTCCTAAGGCACGCTGAACAGTTCTACAATAATCCGAACACGGCATCATCACGCAGATGGTCCAATTTGTCCAGGTGGATGTTTAGGGAATTTAACGAGGTATTGTTATTTATTTTTGACATGTAATCAGAGCCAATTTGGGAAGATTTCTGAGCTTGACGTGCCTTTCTCTGCTCCATCTTTCTGATGCCATCCATCCACTCTTTATTTATTTGTTTTGGGGTCCCTATGCTTTTTTTTCCTCGATCAGTTCAGTCAATAATATGGTTCCTCTATTTTCTTCTTTCTTTAGAAGAAAGCAATGAATTTTCATTCTTGTCCTTACGATAAGTAATGTCCTGTTATTGTTTCTGATGACCCAGGTTGATCACTTCTTTAAGCATCGCATCAACAACAGCATTGTGCATGCTTCAAATTACGTGAAGCAATTTCCCTCGCCTATAATCTCCATCATTGCCAAATTTATTTCGTTCATCACTGGGGGATTTGCTGCCGTTTTGATCATCATTGGTTTTCTGGATGAATCCGTTCTAGAAGGCCATGTATGGTGTTCTTTATATATGAACTGATCTACCATGAAAAATCCCACCCTATGAATACATTCCTTGTAAATGTTTATGGCATTGGTGGAATTTTTTTTTAACATCTTGATATATCTATTGACAGTTATTTGGCCGCAATCTATTCTGGTATGCTGCTGTTTTTGGTACTATAACTGCCGTCAGCCGTGCGGCTGTAGTTGACGACCTTCTAGTCCGTGACCCAGAAAGAGAAATGTCTTTAGTTGTCCAACATACACATTACATGCCCAAGAGGTGGCGTGGTAAAGAACAGACTGAAATGGTCAGGATGGAGTTTGAAACCTTATTCCAGGTACTTTCCTATTTGTATTTTTTCCTTGTGATAGTTATACCGGGATGTCTTTTGAGGCAATTCTTATGCCTCATTTTAATCGCTGTGCAGTATACTACAATGATGTGGCTGGAAGAGATGGCTTCTATTTTCCTGACTCCATACTTGCTCATATATGTCGTTCCTAAGGTTGTTAACAGCTTCTTTTTTCGCTTTCCATAGTCGCATCATTTGTGTTTTTGGATAAGGCATTCTTTTATTTGATTTATATTTTATTGTTATTCTTCACAGCACGTGGATGACATCCTACAGTTCATTTCCGATTTTACTGTCAATGTAGAAGGAGTCGGCCATGTTTGCAGGTCCTACTCCTATAACTCTTGACACGAGTAATCAACTACAGCTGTTGCTGATTCCTTTTAGTTACATCTCCATGTTTTGTTGAACAGCTTCAGTGTCTTCGATTTTAAGGATCATGGCAACAGCAATTATGGTTCACCTTGCAACTCTGACCGGTCAAACAGGAGTTCCCAGGGAAAATTGGAGAAGTCATTCTTAAGGCATGATTTTTCTCCCCAGTTTTCACATTACAAGAAATAATACTTAGAATCATTTCCTTTGATAGATTTCTGAAACATTGGGAATATTTTAAGATTTCAATATTCTTTGCAGCTTCCAGAGCAGCTACCTCTATTGGCAACCAGATTCACAAGGTATGCAGTTCCTTTCGACTCTCAAAAACTTCCGGGACCAGCAACTACGTGGAAATGCTACTGGAAACCCGTACTCGATACCTACAATGTGGCAGTGGAGCCCGAGTGTAAGGGATCAACGCAACAGAAACAGCCACACCTTGAGGGACTCACAATTACAGCCACCCTTTAACTATCAGGGACCAACATACCATACAGGTTCAACGTGGCTGACCGAAATGGACCCGATAAATCACCCATACCTTTTGAATTGGTATTACACTTCACAGCCCCACCACAGTCCTGCAATATCTTCTGATATTCCGAATGTCAGGGTGGACATCCCAAGCGATCAAGCTGAGGAAAATACTTTCTGGATGCCACCAGCATTCCATAATAACGAAGAGAAGTATATAGAGACCAGAGGTTCCGAATTCTTTGAGGATCGGTCTAGTAGTCATCTAGAAGCTTCTACATCTGCTGACCATTTCTTCCACGAGCAAAGCACAAGCAAGAATCTCAAGGAGAGCCACTGGTGGACCCGGACTAGCCGCCCTGTGGGCATGGACTTCGATGGTCCTTGCCCACAGGCAAGCTTTCTCGAGCCTCCAGACTTTAATCGACCTCATTTAACTGAAGATTACCACGAAACTCGTTCCCACAGGAGCTTAGACGAAGATGAACACGATAACTATCCCCTGGATTGGAGGAACTACAACTCGTTGTCTCGGACGATTAACTCGGATGTTCTTGGCTCCACTTGTGAGTTGAAGCTTCATTTTGATGATATCTACAATAATCCATAAGAAGGTATCAAAGATTGTTGTTGGTGGTAGCCTTGATTGTTTGGAAAACTGCTATTAGGGTTTCTGTTAATGGATTTATGTCTCAACTTTTGTGTTTGATCTTCTACTCTGTTTCAGATTCTTTTGTGTACATAATTGAATTATTCCCTCATTTGGAAGATCAGAAGGGCAAAAAATAAGCTCAAAACTTCCTCATTTGTAAAGATGAACCAGTTGCCAGTTTAGAGTTCCATTCCTAAAGTGCCCTAGTCTCTTAAATTGTTCTTATTTCACACTTCTTTATGACTTCATTGGTAATTGCTCATTTAGCTGTGTTGAGAGTTGAGTACAAGCAACGTTATGTTTTTGAAATCTGAAATGTTCCTTGTTTAGCTCTGTTTCACCACGAGATCCATTAAGGCCACATTTTTAGGCGGCTTCCAGGGAAATCATTTGATTTCCACACCTTCGGTATAAAGCAAGCAATAACGTAATTTTCCATCCGGTTGTCTGGTCCTTAGTCCTTACCGTAGTTTACGATCTAGACTAGACCGGTAGACCTTCAACTAGATCGTAAATTTGTAACTGTCCTATTCAACCTTTTCTTTCCATTAAAGATGTATGATTGTTTAATACGGTCCTATCTAATTCCTATTGATCGGGATGGACAATGTTTATAGTTTAAGGTCGAACATTGTAAAAACATCAAATGTATATGAAACGGCCCAATCCAATTCAGATCGTTATTTTGACTAGTCTAAACCTATGTTTACAATTGACCACTCGTACTAGTTAAAATTACTTCAAATAATTTAAAAGTAAAGCATAGACAAGGTAAGTTTCCATTACTAATATCATAATTAGTTTCAATAGTTTGGTTTAGTAGTAAAACGATGACAAAACCGTCAGTTGTAAGAACTAAAGGAAGAGCTTATGGTTCTCGTTCAACAAAGAGAGTGCCACACTCGTTCAAGCATGATTCGGGTTCAAGTCGGTGTCAATGAGGCCGGCCACATGATAAAGTGAAGGTGAAGGTTGAAGCTCAAGAGTATGAGGGAGATGAAGAGAAATTAACTCCGTGCAATAAACCACATGAAAAAACCTCAATCTCAGATTGTGGACACAAAAAGGTATTTTGGTTTCGTGCAAGTTAGATAAATTTTGTCATGTCATTGTATATCATACAATATATTGTGATCTATAAGTTCATTGCACCGTATGCAACTTCGGCTATGGATGTCCTAAGGGATGATCATTGTGGATATAGACCCCTCATTGTGGCGTCAGACAATTAAAAGGATGATTATTTGATTGTACGAAAGTAAATGACTTTTGAGTTTTACTTAAGGAAGACCTGTAAATGTGAGTATCTCTATTTTAACTTATTTTTATCATTTTTAGGTTCATCTTAACTTATTTGTTACTCTGCACATGCGTCTTATTTCAAGCCAATTAAGATGGTCAATAATAACATATTGATGAACACGTAGTGGACCGTGTCCATCACAACATTGGATGGAGATCCCGATCATCAGTCTCGCAACGGAAACATATTATCGATGCGTTGTGGTTTGCCTTGAAGGAGGCCAAATAATTAATTACCAATGACCGCCACTATTGAGAACCAGGAACCACTTACAAAAAGAGTCACCTTTACCTCCTCTACCGATCGGATGAGTTACAATCTAATTGAGACATAGTTTTATTGTTCCCCTTTTTACTAACACTTTCATTGTAGTGTACCTGAACTTCTAGGTATGACTCACAGAAGAGTCACCTTTACCTCCTCTACCGATCGGATGGATACATCATCATGACTCCAATGTGGATGGATGAGGCACACCTTTCATTGAGAGTATGCAAGCATACTTGACGCAAGTAGAAATCAAATGAATGTTTCGGTTAAAGTTACGACAACTACTTTTTGTTGTTATGAAATGTCTATGTATCGGTCTTTGTATAATACAAATTTCGCTTCAAGTTATGAAAATGTCTAAAAAAATCAAAGGAAATAAACCGACGCGCAACCTTAGTGTGAGTCAAATAAATGGCGCGTGATATAAATACGTACAATTGCTTGGGCAAATATACTAGGTAACTGAAGGAATTGTGTCCTTTATCCAAGGTGCAATTACTGATGATGAGATAGGACATTAAATATAGGGATATATATAATCCGATAATATTAGGGGTCATGGCGTTTTGCTAGAAGCTAACCATGATCGGTACATTTATATGATAAAATGTATTGCTAGTGTTATCGGGTCCTACGAGGTCACACCATAACGAGCAGGAGAACTAAATCAATTAATGAGAGAATTACCATACAGGAGTATATGGTGGAAAAGGATATATTTTGTAGGAGTACAAAATATATTAAGGAATTGGTAATTAATAATAGATAAGGGGTTATTTATTTATTAATTACTAAAATATATATCTTATATTTTAAGGTCGGGCTTTTTAATAGTTAAAAAGCCCAACCCTAAATTTATATAATTGAACGATCGATTAGAAGAACAAACAGCTTTTTCAGCCGTGTATGATAGGCGTTCTTCCTCTTCGATCCCTCTCTCAAAAGCTTCATCCTTTGTTCTAGCAATCGAAGGTTAAGGCGATTCTTGTTCAATCTCGGGTGGACCAACTAGAGGAGTAACACTTGGGACTCTACATATCCTTGAAGGAGTTATTGAACACGCATCAAAAGGTATTCCTTTTATCCCTTATCTAATCTATTATGCATGCGATCCATGTTTAGATGTTTAGGAAATCGTTTCCTGAAATTCCGCTTTTACACATCTAAAAATCGAACAGTGGTATCAGAGCCTCTTGCATAAATTGATTAGATCAAATTAAAAAGGCCATGTATTGATGCATGTATTGATTGTTTTGTTTCAATTACGAAAGAGATTGTTTGTATGGATTAATTTGCATGATTAAGGTGTAAAATTGGATGCTTAATAATGATTAAGCATGATTAGTTTATTAAGGAAATTGTTTCCATGAATGTTGCGGCAGTTTACGTAGGTTAATAGGTTTCTATAAGATAATGATGAAACAAAAATCCTTAATGATGATTAAGGAATTGCTTAATATGATTAAGCAAGTTAAACTTACGCATACATGTAGCTAATATTGTCATATAAAATTATTATTTTTTTTTGTTGGCAACATGTACGGCATTAAAATTAGGGTTTTTAATTTCATTTTTTTTTTAGGGTTTTAGATTATTTTATTAATTATCTAATTTGATTAGTTATTTATTTAAATAATAATTATTTCTAAAAGATATTATATATGATATTATATCTAGATAAATTTGATTTATCAAGTTGGAAATAAATAAATTTAATTTGTTAAGATATGAGATATTTTAACTTAGTTAAATTATACCCTAAAATAAAAGATAAGATTTGCTTCCTAAAAGATATTATATATGATATGATATCTAGATAAATATGATTTATCAAGTTGAAAGTAAATAAATTTAATTTGTTAAGATATGAGATATTTTACCCTAAAATAAAAAGATAAGATTTGCTTCCTAAAAGATATTATATGAGATATTATATCTAGATAAATATGATTTATCAGGATGGAAACAAATAAATTTAAATTTTTTAAGATATGAGATATTTTAACTTAGTTAAAATTATATCTTAAAATTAAAAGATATTATATGAGATATTCTATCTAGATAAATATGATTTATTTTCTTTTTAAAATAATTTTTTTTTTAGGATAAATATGATTTATCTTATTTGGAGATTATAATTTAATTATATTAGGATATATGATATCTTACTTAATTAAATTTTATCTTAAAATAAAAGATACCCACCTTTTATGGAAAATTGCTTATTTATGTATGAGGTCTTAATTTAGAAATGTTCTAAATTTTGACAAGTTACTAAAATAATAAATATGTCTAATCTTAGCAATGATCTAACATTAGAAACGTTCTAATATTAGCTAGTTACTAATTTTAGAAAGTTACCATAAATAGAAAGATACTAATTTTAGAAAGGTTCCGAATTTAGAAAATTTACACCTTTAGCATTTTAATGATTAATATATGATATTAATACCATACACAATATGATTGATTAAAACAATACCGGAAAGGAGTTTCCGATTCTATATTTTTTTTATGTGATAAAGTGGTTATGTGTATTTTTTTTTTAAATATCATATATGCCATGCTTGTATGTATGTGTATAGTGATATGCTCGTGCAGGCGGTTACTAGTATGGCCCCAATCTTAGGATAGTTAAATACGATCTGCGCATCGTTATGGTTTTATTGTACACGATCTGCGTATCGTTATGTATTTTTGTAATTTTCAATTTCTACAAGAGTTAATTTTTAAATTCATTATACAAGAAGACTAGAGTCCTAAGGAGCCCGAAGGATGGAGATCCATGGAGGTCGAAGAATGAAGATTCTTTTTGAGGGGCCATACTAGGAACCATTAATTTAATGCGTTTTTTGAATGCCTTAAATTCCCACTTGTATGCTTGTTTGTTATTTTTGCTATGAGTTCACTTTTAAATAACAACCTCGCATGCTTAAAAACGTCCCTTAAAAGAATATTGAGAATTGTCTTCCCATATCATAACCGATCCCTATCTAGGAATTTGTAGGATAGGTTCCGTCAAAGCGGGGTGTCCTTACTTTGACCTAGATATATTGCGGGTATGCTCATACTAAGGGGCATGCTGCTTTGATATGGTTAACTCAACAAAAGACCAAAAGATAAAGTTTTGGATTTTGAGACATAAGGGTGAGTTCACATGAGATGTGTTCCCATCAACCAAGAATTATAAGGAGTTATAATTAGTAAAGGAGTTTACTTACCTTGATTATATGAGACTTAGGGCAGTGCCAAAGTACGCTAAGGTTCATATATGATAGGATCTTGGAATCATTTTTGCTCACTAAGGGAATTGATAATATGAGTAGAAATGTGCAAAAAACTTCAATTGTTTATAATTGTTATAACAGTTTATAGCTTTTGCAAAATCAATCATAACTTATCTGCATTTTATTATTCTGTGTTTTTGTAGTCCACCATGTCAAACAAAAACCTCATATCTTCTTTACGCTCCATACTCGATAAAAAGAAAATGAACGAACACAACTTCCTTAATTGGGAGAGAAATCAGAGAATTGTTCTCAGGTCGGAGAACCAAGAGGATGTCTTGGAACAT
>BSUD01000001.1:162188748-162264841 GCA_033239045.1 Fagopyrum esculentum
CATGTATGCAATGACCTGTACTCGACCAGATGTTGCATATGCTTTGAGTATGTGTAGCAGGTACCAGTCGAACCCCGGTGACATTCACTGGCAAGTTGCGAAGAACATCCTAAAGTACTTGCGAAGGACTAAAGATGATCTACTGGTATATGGAGGTGATGATGAGTTAGTCATCAAGGGCTATACCGATGCTAGTTTCCAGACTGACAGAGATGGCTTTGAGTCACAGTCTGGATACGTCTTCATTTTGAATGGAGGAGCGGTAAGTTGGAAAAGCCAAAAGCAGGACACGGTTGCGGACTCAACCACAGAGGCAGAATACATTGCTGCGGGAGAAGCGGCTAAGGAAGCGATCTGGATTAGGCAGTTTATAGCTGAGCTCGGCGTTGTCCCTAGCGTGACGAGGGCAGTTGACGTCTATTGTGATAACAATGGCGCGATTGCTCAAGCGAAGGAACCTAGCTCAAGCTCCAAATCCAGACATGTTCTGCGGAAGTATCACATGATCAGACACTATGTTGATCGGGGTGATGTAAGGGTGTGCAAGGTGCACACAGATGATAACATTGCAGACCCACTGACTAAACTCATGAATAGGCCTAAGCATGATAGTCATACTCGGGCCAAAGGGCTCAAACACGTTAGAGAATTCTTTTGAACTTATGTGTTTGGATTGAGAAAACGTTTGTTTTTGTCATGGAGTTTATGATTGTTTTATATATGAGTTTTCATATTCTTATTTGATTATTACTTGAATATTAAATAAAGTGTCCAAACAATTTATTAATTATCAAATGTGCTTACTGGAAAAGTTCCGGTGAATGAAACCACATTAAGTGAACTGAAATTATTAAATTGAAAGGATCCGTGGTCTAAGTCGTTAACTTGGATACAAACGACTCTAAAGTAGACCATCTTGTGAGCGAATGATGAACGTGGGTTTCATAGTTCATAGGACATGGAGATGTCCAATCGCTTACATAGGTGAGTATGGTGATACTCATCGGATAGACCGATCCTATGACTCTCATGACTTATTGAGGAGTTATAGCAATTATCATTATCAGTGAGTTCCTTAACATGAGCTTGATATAACTTTCATTTGAAGGATGACATATCTTAGATACTGTTAAGCGCTGACCGTAACAGGCAGTTATAAAGGCAGTAATCAGGGTGGTCAAAATTTGAGTGGGAGTTATAGTCGTTGCAAGATTGGATTAATCCTCCTATACCAGCATACTTTGATATGTTGGGAAGGATTGGTGTCCCCGGCCACTTGAAGAGTGAGAACTGTGTAAACGCATGGCCATGCTCAGATTTGATCTGTACTGACAGTTTGATCTCAGGAGTTCAAGAAACATATCTGATGGCAAAGATGGTTTCCATCACATAGTCAGATAAGGACATTAAGCGATAAGGGAATTTTTAACATTGCACACTTGTATAAAAGTACAAGTGGGAGACTGAAGGAATTGTGTCCTTTATCCAAGGTGCAATTACTGATGATGAGATAGGACATTAAATATAGGGATATATATAATCCGATAATATTAGGGGTCATGGCGTTTTGCTAGAAGCTAACCATGATCGGTACATTTATATGATAAAATGTATTGCTAGTGTTATCGGGTCCTACGAGGTCACACCATAACGAGTAGGAGAACTGAATCAATTAATGAGAGAATTACCATATAGGAGTATATGGTGGAAAAGGATATATTTTGTAGGAGTACAAAATATATTTTGGAGTTGGTAATTAATAATAGATAAGAGATTATTTATTTATTAATTACTGAACATATATCTTATATTTTAAGGTCGGGCTTTTTAATAGTTAAAAAGCCCAACCTTAAATTTATATAATTGAACGATCGATTAGAAGAACAAGAAAACATTCAGCCGTGTATGATAGGCGTTCTTCCTCTTCGATCCCTCTCTCAAAAGCTTCATCCTTTGTTCTAGCAATCGAAGGTTAAGACGATTCTTGTTCAATCTCGGGTGGACCAACTAGAGGAGTAACACTTGGGACTCTACATATCCTTGAAGGAGTTATTGAACACGCATCAAAAGGTATTCCTTTTACCCCTTATCTAATCTATTATGCATGCGATCCATGTTTAGATGTTTAGGAAATCGTTTCCTGAAATTCCGCTTTTACACATCTAAAAACCGAACATGCTCGAGGCCAGAGAGTAGTTGATTCATATAGCATTTCACCTGGCATTGAAGCATAATCAATTTGAAGAACATGAAGACTACGTTCTGATTTCATTCACCATGAATAAAATGTAAAAGGCTTACCTGGGCTTCTGTAAATTTAATCTCAGGGCTTGCAGCAAGCCCAGCTAAGTCATGATCCATGTAATCAAAGACCAAATACAAACTACAAGACATCCTTGAAGTAACCAATCCTTGTAGTTATATGACATTAGGATGATCCAATCTCCGCAATATCAAAATTTCTCTAGCCATAAACTTAACACTCTCTTTCTCTAAGTTGTCAAATCGCACCTTTTTCAAGGCTACAATTTTACCATTAGTTGAGTCTCTAGCTTTGTAGACGTTGATGTACTCATGAGGAGGCATGTCAGTTGTTGCAATAAGCAAGAAAGTGTCAAAACACGAGCACTAATTTTCAACAATTTGGAATGAGCCACTCCTGCACTGAATTCTCAAGAGAATAAAAGTTATCATCATTGACTTGTTTTCTACAATTGCCAAATTAGCCAGAATATAAAAGAATGCAGTATTTATCTACCTACCTTATCAATCTTTTCAAATGAAGCTGCTTTTCTTGGAATCCATCCATTAATGGCTTCTCCTGCTTTTCTTGGAATCCATCCTTCTTTCCCTCTTTCTGTTGGGATTTTAGATGTGTAAAAGCGGAATTTCAGGAAACGATTTCCTAAACATCTAAACATGGATCGCATGCATAATAGATTAGATAAGGGGAAAAGGAATACCTTTTGATGCGTGTTCGATAACTCCTTCAAGGATATGTAGAGTCTCAAATGTTACTCCTCTAGTTGGTCCACCCGAGATTGAACAAGAATCGCCTTAACCTTCGATTGCTAGAACAAAGGATGAAGCTTTTGAGAGAGGGATCGAAGAGGAAGAACGTCGCTTCTTACGTGAATACACGGCTGAATGTTTTCTTACGTTAAATCCTCTAATCGATCGTTCAATTATATAAATTTAGGGTTGGGCTTTTTAACTATTAAAAAGCCCGACCTTAAAATATAAGATATATATTTTAGTAATTAATAAATAAATAATCCCTTATCTATTATTAATTACCAATTCCTTAATATATTTTGTACTCCTACAAAATATATCCTTTTCCACCATATACTCCTATATGGTAATTCTCTCATTAATTGATTCAGTTCTCCTACTCGTTATGGTGTGACCTCGTAGGACCCGATAACACTAGCAATACATTTTATCATATAAATGTACCGATCATGGTTAGCTTCTAGCAAAACGCCATGACCCCTAATATTATCGGATTATATATATCCCTATATTTAATGTCCTATCTCATCATCAGTAATTGCACCTTGGATAAAGGACACAATTCCTTCAGTCTCCCACTTGTACTTTCATACAAGTGTGCAATGTTAAAAATTCCCTTATCGCTTAATGTCCTTATCTGACTATGTGATGGAAACCATCTTTGCCATCAGATATGTTTCTTGAACTCCTGAGATCAAACTGTCAGTACAGATCAAATCTGAGCATGGCCATGCGTTTACACAGTTCTCACTCTTCAAGTGGCCGGGGACACCAATCCTTCCCAACATATCAAAGTATGCTGGTATAGGAGGATTAATCCAATCTTGCAACGACTATAACTCCCACTCAAATTTTGACCACCCTGATTACTGCCTTTATAACTGCCTGTTACGGTCAGCGCTTAACAGTATCTAAGATATGTCATTTCTCAATGAAAGATCTAGGGGAGGCCGAGTACATACTAGGCATCAAGATCTATAGAGATAGATCTAGAAGGCTTATTGGTCTCAGTCAAGGAACTTATATAGATAAGGTTCTACAGAGATTCAAGATGACAGATTCCAAGAAAGGATATCTGCCTATGCAACATGGGATCCATCTCAGCAAGACCCAGTGTCCTAAGACACCTGGTGAGATTGAGAGGATGAGCAAGGTTCCCTATGCCTCTGCTATAGGATCCATCATGTATGCAATGACCTGTACTCGACCAGATGTTGCATATGCTTTGAGTATGTGTAGCAGGTACCAGTCGAACCCCGGTGACATTCACTGGCAAGTTGCGAAGAACATCCTAAAGTACTTGCGAAGGACTAAAGATGATCTACTGGTATATGGAGGTGATGATGAGTTAGTCATCAAGGGCTATACCGATGCTAGTTTCCAGACTGACAGAGATGGCTTTGAGTCACAGTCTGGATACGTCTTCATTTTGAATGGAGGAGCGGTAAGTTGGAAAAGCCAAAAGCAGGACACGGTTGCGGACTCAACCACAGAGGCAGAATACATTGCTGCGGGAGAAGCGGCTAAGGAAGCGATCTGGATTAGGCAGTTTATAGCTGAGCTCGGCGTTGTCCCTAGCGTGACGAGGGCAGTTGACGTCTATTGTGATAACAATGGCGCGATTGCTCAAGCGAAGGAACCTAGCTCAAGCTCCAAATCCAGACATGTTCTGCGGAAGTATCACATGATCAGACACTATGTTGATCGGGGTGATGTAAGGGTGTGCAAGGTGCACACAGATGATAACATTGCAGACCCACTGACTAAACTCATGAATAGGCCTAAGCATGATAGTCATACTCGGGCCAAAGGGCTCAAACACGTTAGAGAATTCTTTTGAACTTATGTGTTTGGATTGAGAAAACGTTTGTTTTTGTCATGGAGTTTATGATTGTTTTATATATGAGTTTTCATATTCTTATTTGATTATTACTTGAATATTAAATAAAGTGTCCAAACAATTTATTAATTATCAAATGTGCTTACTGGAAAAGTTCCGGTGAATGAAACCACATTAAGTGAACTGAAATTATTAAATTGAAAGGATCCGTGGTCTAAGTCGTTAACTTGGATACAAACGACTCTAAAGTAGACCATCTTGTGAGCGAATGATGAACGTGGGTTTCATAGTTCATAGGACATGGAGATGTCCAATCGCTTACATAGGTGAGTATGGTGATACTCATCGGATAGACCGATCCTATGACTCTCATGACTTATTGAGGAGTTATAGCAATTATCATTATCAGTGAGTTCCTTAACATGAGCTTGATATAACTTTCATTTGAAGGATGACATATCTTAGATACTGTTAAGCGCTGACCGTAACAGGCAGTTATAAAGGCAGTAATCAGGGTGGTCAAAATTTGAGTGGGAGTTATAGTCGTTGCAAGATTGGATTAATCCTCCTATACCAGCATACTTTGATATGTTGGGAAGGATTGGTGTCCCCGGCCACTTGAAGAGTGAGAACTGTGTAAACGCATGGCCATGCTCAGATTTGATCTGTACTGACAGTTTGATCTCAGGAGTTCAAGAAACATATCTGATGGCAAAGATGGTTTCCATCACATAGTCAGATAAGGACATTAAGCGATAAGGGAATTTTTAACATTGCTAAAATATATATCTTATATTTTAAGGTCGGGCTTTTTAATAGTTAAAAAGCCCAACCTTAAATTTATATAATTGAACGATCGATTAGAAGAACAAACAGCTTTTTCAGCCGTGTATGATAGGCGTTCTTCCTCTTCGATCCCTCTCTCAAAAGCTTCATCCTTTGTTCTAGCAATCGAAGGTTAAGACGATTCTTGTTCAATCTCGGGTGGACCAACTAGAGGAGTAACACTTGGGACTCTACATATCCTTGAAGGAGTTATTGAACACGCATCAAAAGGTATTCCTTTTATCCCTTATCTAATCTATTATGCATGCGATCCATGTTTAGATGTTTAGGAAATCGTTTCCTGAAATTCCGCTTTTACACATCTAAAAACCGAACAGTAACAACTTTGTTTAAGTCTTTTTATGGTTTTCCCCTCTCCCCTAAACTTTAGTCGAAGCTGACCATTATGTACATGCTCCCTCTTTCTAGTTGACACATAACCTTTTCAAAAAAAAAAAAATTATATAAATAAAATAAAAATAACTAACTTGTAGTCTCAATACGCGTCAGTAATCAATTAAGTAATTCCGCCGTTGTGTATTTAACAATCCTACTTTAATGTTACTAGATTTGTATATATACACACACTTTGTGTCACGAAATACATTATCAGATTCACGTTGTGTATTTAGCAATCCTACTTTAATGTTACTAGATGTGTATATATACACACTTTGTGTCACAAAATACATTATCATATTCAACTAATTCTACATGGTATCAGTATAAAATCGATCTTCTACACAAAATCGTCTATCTCGATTTTTTCTTCCGATCATGACTCATCGCAATTGGAGTATACTGATTGGACGGAGTGATACACGAGACGACGTTTATTGGCTTTTATGGGTTCACTCTCATTCACCACAACCTGTATTTTTCTTCTACGGTTCTTGATCCAATTACTCTAGTATCAAAGATATTAGGTCATCCCTCCTTTCAACTTCTTCAAAAATTTTCCGGTGTTTCTAAATTTAGCACTTATAAACATAAAACTGAAGCATGTGATACTTGTCACCTAACCAAGCAAACTCGTTCTATTTTTTCCCATTAATAAAAAATATTCATCTAAAGCATTTGATTTTATACACTATGATAACATATTGTGTTGATTGCATCTTACTTCTACTTCTTCTCAATTTAAGAAGATAAACGACTCTTCAACATCCATAGTTTTTACTTGGCGGTCACCCCCTGAACCTGCTGTTCATCATGTATCTACGGGTAATGTAAATCATTTCCATTTCTTTTCTTTATGAATTCTTCGATTTCCCATCAATGTCAGCAGATAATTTTCCTTTTGTTACTGTTTTTACTTTATTTAGAGATCAGTCGGGTTATATATATATGTGAAGTTAATTAGTTGATTTTTGTAATTGTTTGTTCATAGGAAAATTCGTAAGAAAAATAACATAGAGTTTATTAACATATATGCATGCGTATGCAGTCTATAGTATTATGCAACTGTCTGCAAATGACACTAATTTGTTTTACCAGTCAGCAAATAACTATCCCTGTGGAAATTCGGACTGAATAACTAGCACCGTGAAAATTCAGATCGGATCGAAAATTACGGCAAGGTTCGGGACTGTCATTCTCGAATCCTCCGGTCCTTGACCATACTATTCCATCCCTGTCACAAACCGTTTTTATTGACATTTTTTTATAAAAAAACTTAATACAATCCGATTCGGTATGTGTTTGGATCATATTGAATTTTTTTTTACTTGAGTAAAAATGTAATTAAAAAGGATCATTATGGTTCGATTTGATCCATGAACCGTTAACTTCTAGAAATGCTAATGGTCCAAATCGGTCCGATCCAAATAGTTTGCACAACCTTTCAAATAACTCTTTCGTTTGGGGACCGTATGATTTAAACTCCGAAAATGGAAATAAAATTGTAAATGAGTCTAGTATATTTTTAAGTGTCATCATTTGTAACAAATTTATATGGTAAATTATTTTTCATTTTTCATGTGATTTCTTTCTCCTATTTTATTTTTCCATAGGTATCAAAAATAACCAAAATTTTCTCCATTTACTTTAACCCATAAATAAATTTTGAAACGGATCTTGAAGGAGGGTAGCAAAGAGGTCGTCTCCACAATATTGGAATATGTACGGTTCCTATTGTGGAGTTGTGAGGTGTTGTTCATGATCTTGAATTAGCTTGTGAATCGATATCGGAATGTTATTCTTAAAACGAATTCCTAACTAGTAAGCATTCTTATTGGGAAAAATCTAATTCGGTGTAACCTTTTTTTGAACTCGATTTTTATGTACTGTGTGACCCGTCAGAAATTATTTTATAAATTATTTTATATTTGTTTGTTGATGATGTTATGGGTAAGGTTATGGGTAAGGTTATCGCCGTGTTTTATCACGATCTTATCTCATCAAGATTCAATTATTTCACAGGTCAAACTCCATTTCACTTGTAATCAATGGAGGAAGAGATGAGAAGGAAGTATGTTACTGCAAACTGGATAGTAACCAAGTTAAAAGATGCCATAATCAAACTCCTCGTCACCATCCTCTCAATCTGCCCAATTCCAAACCACATCGCCTTCATCATGGACGGAAACCGAAGATACGCCAAGAAACACAACATGAAGGAGATCGGAATGGGTCACAAACTCGGCGTCATAGCCCTAAACTCGGCGCTCGAGTTCTGCTACAAACTCGGCGTGAAGCATGTCACCATATACGCTTTCAGTATCGACAACTTCAAACGTCGCCCCGAAGAAGTCAAATCTCTAATGGAGCTTCTCACTGAGTTGATGGAAAGTTATCTAAAGAAAAGTTCTGTCGTGAATCGGAACGGAGTTCGCGTTCATGTTGCCGGTGACTTGACGCTTTTGGACGAATCAGTGAGGTCGGCGGCTAAGAGGGTTATGGCTGAGACGTCGGGGAATTATAAAGCCGGGTTGTCGGCGTGTATTGCTTATACTTCGACGGATGAGATTAGGCGTGCGGTTCAGAAAGCGTGTGATGAGAAGGAAGAGTTTGTGAGTTTGGAGGATGTTGAGAGGTGTTTGGATTTGTCTGTTGCTTCGGATCCGGATATTGTTATCCGGACTTCTGGCGAGACCCGTTTGAGTAATTTTATGACGTGGCAGAGTGTAGGGAGCTTGCTGTGTAGGGAGCTTGCTGTGTAGTCTGTCGGCGGAGTGGCCGGAGTTTGGTGTTTGACATTTGTTTTGGACGATTCTTGACTTTCAGAGGATGGAAACTTATTTTGTGAAGAAGAAGATGAACTGATTGATGATCGAATGACAAATGTGTTGGAGACAATAAACTCCCACGTCGAAAGATGGGAGTTCGGTGAGTATACTTCTATTTTCAATTGGTTATATGATGAAACCTCGTCGGGTTTATGTATTGGGCTCGAATCCCGTTTTACTCGTCGGTCTTGTATCGAACTTTGACACAATGTGAAAATAAGTATTTAAATGTATTTTGTTTATATTTCATTTTATTCTTTCATGATATATTAAATTCCTAGTTACCATTCATCTTCTCTCGTTTATTAATCTTCTTCACCAACAAAGTTCTAACTTTCTCTTTCTCTTCAATTCACTTTCATCATTGATAGCTTCAGGGGTGAAAAAAAAACGCGAACGATGGAAGTAGAATTCTGAGTTTATTATCATCCTATATAAAGATAAAACTCTGAGTTTATTATCACCCTAATATAAGGTTAAGAAAAATAATGAAGATTATACAAGATAATATAAAATAAAAACTATTCTAAAATAATAACATAACTACTCCAATTATAATAGGAAAAATAACCCAAAATATTACCAACTATCAACATTGAACCGAAAATAATACGAATTTTGAAAATTACTAGGAGCGATACAAACTATCAAAGTATTTACCAATAATAATACGTCATACTTTTCCGGCAAAAACTTTAGCTCCGACGATGACGTGGCAGCCGGAATGTTACATGTCATCAAATAAATGGATAAAATCTGTGATTTGGATTTTATTTTTCAAAAAAAATAAATTTAATAATATTAAAAATATTAAAAAATAAAAAATTTAATACTTTTAAAATTTTAAATAATAATTTTTTAAAAAATATTTGTACAAATTTTTTTAAAAAATATTTTTTGTAAAAAAAGTTTTAAATAAAGTTTGAACATTTTTTTAAACATGTTTGTAAAAAAATGTAAAAATATTTATTTTTATGAATTTTTTTTTATAAAAAATTTATTTAAAAAAATTTCGAATATTTTTTTTAGGAAAAAAAATTTTGACAAAAATTTTGGGAAAAAAAAAAATTCTTTAGGGATTAGGGTAAAAATATTTATTTTTATATTTTTTCGAAAAATAAATATTATTACATTTTTTACAAATCTATTTTAAAAAAAAATTCAAACTTTATTTTTAACCATTATTTTTTAAAATAAATATTTGTACACTTTTTTTTCAAAAAAATTTTATTTAAATTTTATAAATAATAATTTTATATTTTTTAATTTTTTAAATATTATTAAATTATTTTTTTTAAAAATAAAATCCACATCACACAATTAACCCATTTATTTGATGACGTGTAACATTCCGGCTGTCACGTTATCGCCGGAGCTAGGGTTTTTGCTAGAAAATATATGACGTATTATTTTTGGCAAATACATTGATAGTTTGTATCGTTCCTAGTAATTTTCAAAGTTCGTATTATTTTCGGTTCAATGTTGATAATTGGTATTATTTTTGCTTATTTTTCCATTATAATATACCATATCTTTCAATAATCATATCGCTGTAAAAGCGGACCATCAAAATCGAGTTCATGACCCCTCCCATTTTCCATACCTCTCTTCCTTGTCTTTGCACGAGGCACGACTAACTATCTTCGCGAGCCAGATCTGCCAGCCTTTCCCCGAGCTTCACCGGACTATCTTCATGATCCCTTGTCGCCTCCACCACCAGATTGTTACCTCCTCGCTTGTTCTCCTTTATCCCCGCGGCTTGGTATATATGAGTCCGTGAATCAAAATTCAGAACAAGTATGTCAACACAATGTTCACAATTGGATTTTACATCTATAGTACGACATATAAGTTTAAAACATTCAAATCTATAGATTTAAACAATTCTTATACATTTTAAGGGCCCGTTTAGTTTAAGCTTCGAAAACGGAAATGGAATGGATATAAATCTAGTTCACATGTATACCTTATTCATAAAATTTTTTGGAATCCTTTACACTTATTCCCTCCATCTAGTTCACATGTCTAAACCAATGTCTATTATAGATTCATCATGCATGGCACATGCAACGCTAACACATACCTACCAAGAAATTACTGTAAATTAGAGTTTTTTATTAATTTTTTTACTTAGACAAATTTTAAATTATTTTATGTATTTAGTTTATTTTATAAATATATTGTTAAATAAATTAGATAGTAGTTGATGAATTATCGTATTAAAAACTATATTAATTGGATTTTTTTCTTCTTGGTTCATCAAGGTTTGTACTTTTTTCTTGGTATATCCACTAAGTTTTAAAATTCCTCTTGGTGTCCCTCAAGGTTCCATTTGTTTCCTCTTTATACTCATTCTTAATATATTACATTAAAATTCATAAAAAATTAGAAAAATAAATTTAAAATAGATTATGACCTTAATTAATAAATGTGAGAGATCATGAAGAACAAATGTGAGACTGGTTTCTCGTCTCTCTTTTCTATTCGGTCGATTGTAATGTTTCGTTGAAAAATATGTAGTAGATAGGGGCATGTTTGGAATCATAAATCTATGTATCAGATTAATCTACATTAATCTTGGGTAGACGAGGTTATTTTTCATCCATTTTAAAACTCATTTAACCTCCTTAATAATATTCGTCTATAAACTCCATCTCCAACCAAACGCGCACACAAAAGTAATGCTTATAAATTAATTTAAAATAATCCCCATTAACCACCTACCAAACACACCCTAAGTTGAATCAATTGCTGAAATTAAAAAATATGTAGTTTAATTTTTCTCTCCTCCAACTCTTTTGTGTGGATGCTTCTCTCTCATTTAACTTTGATAGTGCAACGACTATGTCTAGAGTTTATAATAAGATTATAATGAAAAATCTAGACATATAAGTTTAGGACATGTAGTTAATGACCGAAGGTGTTACCACCATTGTTTATGTGAAATCATGTAATAATTTAGCGGATCCGTTTACAAAGGCACTCTCTAGAGACTTGCTGAAAACAACTACAACTGCAATGGGCTTGAAGCTACTAAACATCACCGATGATGGGAACCCGACTTCTTCCTAGTTCTTACTAGTTTAGAAAACAACAAATTGTTGATAAGTGATTGGTTAACAGTACTAGGTGTAATATAATATTAATATTTAGGTTGAGTGGTATGTACTCTTGATAAAATTCTTGTACTTTGAATAAAGTTGTTCTACGAATGTTACTTATATAAGCAATAAAGAGTGGAGTTACTCTTAACAAAAGTAGATTACACTTTTGTCAATTGTTTATGAATTTAAGGTGTACCTCATGGCATATATATAGTATTCAAATTTGTTAAGTTCGACGTGTGGTGTGTATACTTTTTCCGGTATTTGACAAAGAATCATGGTTTAAGGTATTATCCACCATTGATTTGATGATACTTTGATAAGATGTACTAAGTAAAAGTTTAAGTTGAAAACACTTTTATTACGCATTACATTATCTGTTAGTCATTTTGAGACTTGAAATTTGTCCCACGTTGATTTGGTTCACAATTATTTACCCACCAACCCTTTTCCCGCCAATTGTTTTTCCCTCGAATAACTGCTTTCGGAAAACTCCATAAATTCATAACAACTTCACATGAATTTGGTATGCTGATTGATTTACAGACTGCTATCTGAATCGATTATTGGCTTTGTTGTATCCTTAGAAGTGATTTGCTTAAAACCCAACAACATTCGATAGGGAGCAAATATCACTTAAAAGATAGTGATTTCACGCCTCAAAACCTCGAATTAATTAAACTGTTCTAACATATACATTTTTCTGCTTTATACCCTTGAACCGGTTTAATGACTAAACTTTTGAATTAGATCAACAAAACCCGGTTCAAAAAAATTTCAAACATCGTTCTCTTTGTTTATCTTTGTTGTTCATTCAAAAAGCTTAAACAAATAAATGTCACATACTTGCCTACTTCTCCATTGGTGTCCTCCATTTCAAGCTTTGGTCTTCAACAAGTGATCGAAAGATAAATCAAATTAAGACCCTTTAGGTTATATGTGATAGAATATGTAATTATGTAAATAAGAGGATGCCCTACGTAAATATTGTAAATACGTTTGTTATAAATATATCCATCAGTCAATGGAAACCCTACGGGGAATTTATTCAATCTCTCACATGGTATCAGAGCTTCTTTCCTTTTCTTCCGCATATTTTTTCCCCGCCGGCTAAACCCTAGCCCTAATACCGTTACTCTGTCGAGGCTACTTTGTGCGCCCTCCCGCCACCATAACCTCCAGTCTCTCGGTTCTACAGTCCTATCATGGCTGCCGATAAAAAATCATTTTTTCATTCTGCGCTCGGAATATCCAACATCAAGAACAACATCGCCCTCGTCCTTGACCATGAAACTCCTTACGCATCATGGGTCACCTTATTTCGCGTTACTGCGAAGGCTCATAACATTTTGGATCACATCGATGCTACGGTTCCTAAACCGGTTGACATTGATGATTCCCTCTGGCAACAAGTTGACGCGACCGTTCTTCAATGGATATACAACACGGTCTCCCGGGACATCCTTCTTCAAATCTTAGATCCGGATGATAACGCTCTTCAAGCTTGGATTCGAGTTCAGAACATTTTTCAAGATAACAAGAACACCCGCGCCGTTTATCTTGAACACGAATTCTCCAACTGTAAACTGTCAGGGTTTGCTTCTATCTCTGTTTATTGTCAACACCTTAAATCTCTCGCTGATCAACTGAAGGGTGTCGGATCTGCCGTTTCGGACAATCGTCTCGTTCTTCAACTTCTCTCGGGCTTACCTGCTGAGTACAATGCTGCGGCCAGCTTTATTCAACAATCGGATCCTCTTCCGAATTTCACTAAAGTCAGATCGCAATTATTACTTGAAGAAACGAGAATGGCCGCTCAAACCAAAACCGGTCAAGACACCGCCCTGAACACAACTACAGCCGGCAACACCGCTCCTTCCTCCAGACAGCAGTCCAGTCGGACCACCGCACCGGACCAGCCCAACAGGAGCCGTAGCCGAAACCGGAAAGGCAAGGGTCGAGCATCCACCGGCGTTAGGTTTGCTTTTCATCCTCAGCTGGGCTGGCATCCAGTAGCTGCTTCTTCTGGTGGGCCGAATTCATCTTCCCAGCCCGCATGGTTTCCGGCCCAAACAGCCAGCCCGTATCAGAATGCAGCAATGGGCCGGCACACACCTCCTTGCCCCTATCCAGCGAATCAGGCCGGACTGCTTGGGCCCAATCCACTTCAGCATCAACAACAGGCCCATCTGGGACTTATTTCGGACATGTCTCAACAGCCCACATCCATTGATCACGCTTTTGCAACAATGTCCCTCAATCCCGCAGACAATCTTTGGTACATGGACACGGGAGCGACATCACACATGACGAACGATTCCGGTAACCTTTCGTCTTTTTCGCATAATGGTTCATTAAATTCGATAATTGTTGGGAATGGTATGCGTATTCCTTCTACAGGTCTTGGCGATGCTACCTTACCCACAAATAACCGACCTCTTAAATTGACCAATATCCTTGTTGCTCCTAAACTTGTCAAGAACTTGGTTTCCGTTAGACGTTTTACAACGGATAACCTTGCTTCTGTTGAATTTGACCCTTTTGGTTTTTCTGTGAAGGATCTACACACGGGGACAGTTCGCATGAGATGTAATAGCTCCGGGGAGCTCTATCCAGTTACCACCAATCCCTCTACCCATCACGCTCTTTCTGTCGAGTCTTCCGCAGTTTGGCACGCACGTCTCGGTCATCCCGGCGCGCCTGTGCTTAATTTTTTGCGTTCATCTTCTTTACTTCATTGCAATAAGGAGTCCTCTTCTTCCCTTTGTCATGCTTGTCAGCTAGGCAAACATCATAGATTGTCATTTGATCGATCTTCTTCTACCACTTTTGCACCGTTTGACATTGTTCATAGTGATATTTGGACCTCTCCACTTCCTAGTCAGGAAGGTTTTAAATATTATCTATTATTTCTTGATGACTTTTCTCATTTTTTATGGATTTATCCTATTAAATTTAAGTCTCAAGTTTTCGATATCTTTGTGCAATTTCATAAATATGTTCAAACACAATTTCATATCAACATTAAAAGTTTTCAATGCGACATGGGACGTGAGTTTAACAACACGAATTTTCACAAATTTTTTGCTACTCATGGCATAAATTTCCGATTTTCGTGTCCTCACACCTCTCCTCAAAATGGCAAAGCTGAACGCATTATTCGCACCATCAATAATATGATGCGTTCCCTCCTTTTTCATGCATCCATTCCCGTTTCCTATTGGCCTCACGCCTTGGAAACGTCCTGCTATCTCCTCAACATTCTTCCTTCCACCACTATTCAAAATTTGTCCCCTACCCAAGTGTTATACAACACCACACCTCTCTTGAGTCATCTTCGAGTCTTCGGTTGCCTTTGTTATCCCAACCAAAGCGCTACCATAACTAATAAACTCCAACATCGTACCTCTCCATGTGTATTCCTTGGATATCCATCCCATCATCGCGGATACAAATGTCTCGAGCTAGGTACAAATAAAATTATTCTTTCTTGTCATGTTACTTTTGATGAGTCTAATTTTCCGTTTGCTTCCCGGAATACCGTCTCCCCGGATCACTATGACTCTCTAACCGACGACGACATTTCCCCCTATACTCAAACACACATGCGTCAGCTCTCTCCCAGCTCACCGCATGCGTCAGACTCCCAGCCCCTTTTACCCATTTTGGCTCAACCGAATGTTAGCCTTTCTCCTGGCCCACCACCTGCTACCCATCCGCCTTTTTCCCCAGGCCCACTAACCTCTCCTGGCCCACCTCTTTCTTCTCCATCCCTCCAGCCCAACACGCGCACTGCAGCAACTTCATCCGTCCCCACCAGCGGCCCACCTCAGTCCACAATCCCACATCCATCACCGACCACCAATTTACCCACCCATCTGCCTATAAATCCAGCAACCCACCCTCCGAACAGACCCCAAACCCGGAGTCAATCCGGCATCGTCAAACCAAAACCGATATTTGATTTATCGGTTACCACCGCACCTCTTTCCCAATCCATCTTGCCAATTCCCAAATCCCACAATGTAGCTCTTCAGGATCCGTATTGGAACGCCGCCATGCTCGACGAATATCGAGCCCTTATGCGGAATAAGACTTGGGTTCTAGTTCCTCGTCCTAGTGATGTTAACATTGTGCGTTGCATGTGGATATTTAGGCACAAATACAGGTCTGATGGTTCCCTTGAGCGATACAAAGCTCGATTAGTGGCTAATGGATGTTCTCAGCAAATTGGAATTGATTGTGATGAAACTTTTAGCCCAGTTGTCAAACCGGCGACTATTCGGATGGTCTTACACATTGCTGTGTCACGTTCCTGGTCTATTCATCAGCTCGATGTCCAGAACGCCTTCCTCCACGGGCAACTGAATGAAACAGTTTATATGTTTCAACCTCCAGGTTTCCGTGATCCGACAACTCCCAACCATGTTTGTCTCCTGCAAAAATCACTCTACGGTCTCAAACAGGCTCCCCGAGCTTGGTTTCAACGATTTGCTGGATTCTTCAGTCACATCGGTTTTGTTGGCAGTAAGAGCGACTCTTCTCTATTTATTTACCGCCAAGGTTCCGATATTGCTTATCTACTTCTATATGTAGATGATATCATTCTTACAGCCTCCTCAGACAGCTTACGTAAGCAGCTGATAGAACGCCTAAGCAAGGAATTTGCCCTTAAAGATCTAGGTCCTCTATCCTACTTTCTGGGCATCTCTGTTCGTCGCACTTCGTCCGGACTATTCCTTTCTCAAGACAAATATGCTCGTGAAATTGTTGAAAGAGCAAAAATGACCAACTGCAAACCATCTGCAACACCTGCTGAGACAAATGTAAAGCTAAGTGCGTCCTCTTCTCCGGCTATCAGTGATCCGACCCTCTACAGGAGTTTAGCTGGAGCTCTTCAGTACTTAACTTTCACTCGCCCTGACATCAGTTATGCCGTCCAACAAGTATGTCTGTTCATGCATGATCCCAGGGAATCTCACTTCGCTGCCCTTAAGCGTATCATCCGCTACATAACAGGCTCTTCTTCGTTGGGTATTACCATTTCTCCCTCTCCAAACTCTGACCTTATTGCTTACACAGATGCAGATTGGGCCGGTTGCCCTGATACCCGCCGATCCACCTCAGGTTACTGTGTCTTTTTCAACGACACATTGATCTCATGGTCTGCCAAGCGACAATCTGTAGTCTCTCGTTCCAGTGCAGAGGCAGAATACAGAGGAGTTGCCAACGTTGTTTCCGAGTGCTCTTGGCTTCGCAATCTTTTACTTGAGCTTCATTGCCCACTTGCCAAGGCCTCCATTGTCTACACCGACAACATATCTGCTACATATCTTGCCAGCAATCCGGTTCAACACCAACGGACTAAGCATATTGAGATTGATATTCATTTTGTCCGAGATAAAGTTGCCCGAGGTCACGTTCGAGTTCTTCACGTACCATCGGCATTTCAGTATGCAGATATTTTTACAAAGGGACTTCCTCGACAATTGTTTTTAGACTTCAGATCCAGTCTTACTGTACTGCCTCCTCCAGTTTCGACTGCGGGGGTATGATAGAATATGTAATTATGTAAATAAGAGGATGCCCTACGTAAATATTGTAAATACGTTTGTTATAAATATATCCATCAGTCAATGGAAACCCTACGGGGAATTTATTCAATCTCTCACAATATGATTCTTGTAAAATGTGATGGGGATGGGATATTTTCATAGATAAAACTCGATAAAACTCAGCTTATTCTCAAACTTCTTTCTAAGGGCCTGTTTGGCATTGTATGAGTATTCTTTTTTTAGATTCTTCGGATGGAGATTCTTGAGAATGTTAGGGATGGAGATTGTTAGGGATTCTTTTTTGCGTAAATTTTAAGCGTTTGATATTAGATTATTGAGATGGATTGTTTACGGAAAGATTACGACAATACCCCTAAAAATCAATCGATGAATGAGTCTTATAAACAATCACATGAGCAGTAAAAAACAGGCAAAACAGATTACGACAAGCTGCTCTTTTCAATCAGGGAGGCGGCAAGCTGCAAGTTGCTCTTTTCAATCAGATTCAATTGCCATTGTTGTTGAATACAGGAGGTGGCAAGCTGCTCTTTTCAATCAGACTCAATTGCTACTGTTGTTGAATCTAGGAGACATCAAGCTCCTCTTTTCAATCAAATTCAATTAGGGCATCCCAAGGGTTAGAACTAACAACAGTAGCAATAGACATTAAAAAAAACTCGCACAAAATTACCTGCAGAGAAGAAACAAAGAATAAGAAGGAGAGTTGCCAGCAAAACGCAAACAGTGAGAAGAAGGGGAATGGGCATGTAAGAAGGCGCAGTAAAGGGAGAGAAGACGCACGTTATCAGGCCTCATGTAGTGCATAGCAATGGACATTGCAAACAGATAAGAAGAACGAAAGGAACGAGCGAGAGGCAATTTATCAGAGACGAATGAACGAAAGGAACCAGCGGGTATCAGGAGAAGAAAAGAACGATCAAAGAAGAAAGGGCAGGCAGGGAAATAAGAGAATCTAACCCTAAGAATCCCTAAGAAGTTTGGGTGGGCAAGCTTTTTTTTACGGGATTCTTTTGTCAAAAGAATCTCGTAAAAGAATACAATACAAAATATGTAACTCATACCAAACGGTACCAATTTTACCATCTCGAAGAATCTCCTAGAAAAGAATCTAAATGAATCCACAAGAAGCTGATACCAAACATGCCCTAAGTATGCTCTTTTCTCAAATCTCTTTCAGTTGGGCTTTGAAAAACTTAATTAAAAGCCATAAGTAGAAAAGATTAACAAGGTACCTTGAAATCAACAATTTGTTCTTCTTGTCCGACAACTTTAGAAGTAGTTTTTTCATGTTCAATCTTCCTTTCAAACACATTTTACAAGAATAACAATTGGATTAGAAATAAAAATTAGGGTAATTTTCACGTTCAGTCTTCCTCTATCTATTCAAATAAAAATTGGTAATCTACAAACCTTAGATAAACAAGCAAAAGTAAAACACAATAATCATGATAATCGGATTAGAACAAGACAAATCGTAACACCTGTATTTTCATATTTGTGTTCCCCTTTTCTATCGCATCTAGGGTTTTGATTTCAATTTGATGCTCAAAGAGAATGTGAATTAGGGGATGGTTAATTAGGAGGATATATGATCGGCGGTGGTGGCAAACCCATTGAAGGAGACATGGGTAGTGATGTAGACAATAATCGTTGAGAAGAATAACACCGGAAAATGAATTTGCCAAATATGATAGCACCATTTTTTTCGGAATTTCGAGAGTAGATTGAACATTATGATTGAGCCGGTTTCCAATTATTTTTTTAGACCGCATTTTGTTTATCTAATTCAAAGGTTTAGTCATTAAACCGGTTCAAGGGTATAAAGCGGAAAAATGTATAACTTTAAAGGCACCAACCGAAATTCATAAAATCCTTGGTCATTATCTGAAAAATCTAAACTAGGAAGATACCATCCAAAATTTTTCAATAAAATTTTATAATCTATCTCATCAAGAATCTCAATTTCACACGGGCAATCAATTGTCAATGAGATTGAAGGTAAAATGACAGAAAATTCTTCAAGCTTGTATACCATATTGATAGATGTAGGGTTTGAGAACCTGCACTAATAGTGGGAAGGAACCACCATATTATTAATATTATCATAACTTTTATATTGGCCTTATAAGAGGATATTGACTATTAATATATAGAAAACTAAATAATAAAGATATCATTACGATCTTAATATTATTACGATCACGATTTTATCACGATCATAATCTCGATCTTATCACGCCTCCTCAAGCCGGAGGTGGTGACGCACAACATCGAGCTTGAACTTGAGAATTTGATATTCGGCCAAAAAGCCTTTGTAAACATATCCGTCAGTTAATCGGGGGAACGTGTAAAGCTAGTGTGAGCCATGTGTTTTTTTTGAAGCTCCTTTTGACTTGCCTTTGAATATATATTATTCAATATGAGGCAATGAGTTTTGAGCGAAAGTGGTTGGTTTTGCGCTTTGTTTTGTTTTTGTGATGCCGTTTGGTGGCCCTAAAACACAGATATGTATAGGATCGTTGCTCTTATACCATGATAGATGTAGGGTTTGAGAACCCGCACAAATGGTGGAAAAGAACCACCATTTTATTAATATATAGGAAACTAAATAATAAAGATATTATTACGATCTTAATATTATCACGATCTTGATCTTATCACAATCACGATCCTATCACCATCATAATCTCGATCTTATCACGACCACGATCTTATCACGATCATAATCTCGATCTTATCACATATTTTCCATTTGGAATTTGGAAATGCATAAATTGGACGGGAAGCACATCAACAAAAAATCTAAAGGATAATTTGTCTGTCTAGAAGTATTTTTACATCACATAACCAGCTTTTCATCTAACAATAACACAATTGATGAAGGAATTATGGGATTTCTAAATTTGTAAATTGTAGAGAAGATTTAAAAGGTCACTTACCTTAGAAGAAGCTTTTTCCAGTTGGTATAACCAGGGAAGTGTAATTCCGGTATTTAGCTCTCATAGTTAAAATAGTTTCAAGCTCATGAGTTACAATTCATAATAGCGTATGTTACTTTGAAAAGCAAATGATCATTGAGCTAAAAAAAGACTAAAAATGTAAACCAGATATAAAGATATGAAAATAGAAGGTAAAATTGGCAAACTAGCCTTTTAAGCAAATCAATTGAGAAAGAAGACTCATACTATTTGGGATTGGTATTTTGACCCCCTATAAAATAGAATAGAGGAAATAGAGTACAAAAGAGGGCAAAGTTTGACAACCCATCGGATGTGACATGTTGTACTATCTCACATGTCACATCAATTAGAAAAAGGAATTTCCAACATTCCTACTTTATCACCTATTACCCAAAAATCCGCTTACCCAAATAATGTCACAATCATACCCAAAAATAAATTTGTCAAAGTACATAAACATACTCGAAAACAACATACCCAAAAAATAAAATATCAAAATAAAATCATATCCATAAATTGGATAATATTTTATATTTATACTCAATTTAAATATCACTTAATACAAAAACCACACCCAATTTAAATTTGTCATACCCAAAATTTTCAAAACTCGATATTATACACAAACATCAATATCAAATGACATTTGATCATTACCCAAAAATTCGCTTGAATTTGATTATTATAACACAGTTTGGGTAACCATAAAACATACCCACGATATCACTTTAAAAATATACTTAATAATAAGAAATATACTACAAAGCCAATACACATATAAAAGCATACCCAAAAACCCGTTTACCCAAATAATGTTATAATCATACCCAAAAATAAATTTGTCAAGAAATATATTGCCTCTATTTTCACAATCATACCCAAAACCATACTCAAGAAATATACTACAAAACCAATCCATGTAAAAAAGATACTTACATCAAAAGTAAACATCTAATCACCATCATTTCAATTAGAGAAATTATTACCCCTATTTTTTAGTTTCCATACCTATTTTTTCTTCCTTTTGTATAGAGACCTAGTTTGCAAAAGAGAATTTCAAGGGGTCCTATTTCTCTAATTAATTCAAAATAGAAAGATCAGAGATTGGTTAATTGTTGTCAGTCACGGTAAATTCAGAAACATGGACCAAATAAACCTCATCATCACCATAAACAAGATCAAAAGACGGTGGAAGAAGAATTTTTGGAAGAACCTGCAAATACAAAAAATGTGTAAACAAGAATCTATTGTTTAACAACAACTAAATGAAAGGATACAAGAAAAAACACACACACATAGATTTCCAAAACTGTAGTTTTAGCCGTCGACCCACTCGCTTTCGCCACCACAAAGAACTGCCCTCTGCGCCACCCCGCTCAGACGGTCAACAACATTAAGAACCTTATTCCGCTTACTCTTGATCTAACGAAATGGATAGAACTTTTCTCTATCTTTGCAACAGGTCACGAGGCCATATACCACATCGATGGATCAGACCGTCTTGACGGCCTCAACGACGCAAAATGGAGAGTTTTGGATGCCATCGTCTTGTCATGGATCTACAACACTATCTCGCAAGACCTCCTTCTCATGGTCATCAAGCCGAAATCTTCGACGCGTCAAGCTTGGTTACGTGTCAAGGAACTCTTCCATGACAACCAAAGTGCCCGGGTTGCGGACCTTGAAAGCAAATTCATCAACGCTCGACTCGACTCATTCCCGAACATTTCGCATCTAAAGTCAACGCCGATCAAGATGTCAATCACGAGGTCAGCGAAGAACGGTAGTCCTTCAGATGATTAATGGCTTATTAACTTCGTATGATACCGTGAGAATGTTCATAAGTCAACAATCCCCGCTCCCGAGTTTTTCAATCCGCGAAGCATGCTCACCCGCAAAGAGACTCGACGTGCCCGCCACACTGAGCCGGCGCACGCCCTAGCGGCGATTGGCCACCAGTCCGCCACCACAAGACAAATGCCCTCTACGCAGTAGCAAAACCATGCTCAGACGGAGCCCAAAAGAACTCTAGAAACCGTAACCAAGGACATCGTGGTTCTGGCGCAAAAGAGTCTCAACAACCCAAGCCCAACAGGCCTAACTATCCCAGGCCCAACGCTGGCAGCCAGCTTTCCCTCCTTACCCGTGGGCCTGACCGCCTTCACCTTGTCCTTACCCAACTGTGGGCCGCACCTATCCAGCCCAATTCCAGCAGGCCTAACAGC
Organism: Fagopyrum esculentum; assembly: GCA_033239045.1. NCBI lineage: Eukaryota > Viridiplantae > Streptophyta > Magnoliopsida > Caryophyllales > Polygonaceae > Fagopyrum > Fagopyrum esculentum. Next base: position 162,211,521 of record BSUD01000001.1, read on the forward strand.
AGCGCCCTATCCAGTATGCTAACGTAGCCATGCAGCCCACGGACTTGGCCCAGGTGTTCAACACAATCTCCCTGCAGCCCCCAGACGACTCATGCTACATGGATACAGGAGCTTCCGCACATATGACTTCGAATGCATGTAACCTACGTACCTATTTTAATTCGAGCATTTTTCCTAAAAGTGAGGCTATAGAAGTGGTGAAAAAGAACACAGTAGCACCACGTGGCGACTCATTAGGGCAGTTGCAGACTATAAAAGCGGTGAAAAGATAGAAGGGAGGTGAAAAGATAGAATTTTCAATAAACCCACTTAACCATAATTTTCTACAAACAGTTATCAGTGATTCCACGCCCATTTTCCGAGTTTATACCGAGTTTAGCTAAATATTTCTACAAACACCTGTCGGTGCATGTTGTTGAGAACTACAACAGATTCGTATAAGGCAAGCTCGATTGCACAATTTGCCTTCATGGCAGAGAGCTTCTCCCTCCCAAGTGCACCTTCTACCTTGGTTTGTTGCATTTTGGAGCTCCACTTTTGTTGGATTTTGTATGATTTTTGAGTACTGTATTGAGAACCGAAAAATAGACTGGTTAGTCTATCATATACGCACCAGAAGATACCTTCCGTGCGCAAATTTAGCTGTAAATCCAAGTATGAAAGAAGAATTGGAATATATATAAGAAATAGAACAAAAATCAAAGAATTTAGTTGTAACTCACGAAGCAGAAAGAAGTAAAAATGTCTGTGCAAAAACAAAAGAATTAAAGAATTACTTCTAGAGCTCGGATGATATCTTCCCCAACCCCAGCCGCTTCAAGGTAGTGCAATACTCTATATAGGTACCGGGGGGCTTCGCTTGTAGACCATTGCTCCTTCCCATGGAAAGCCCTCATCTTCGATCAACGTCGAGATCGACATCGTCAGAGGTGTCACCCTATTCGAAATCAGATGCGATGGAGTTCGAGGTTGTTCCACGGCTTAATCCAGCCCTGTCATTTCTGAAACAAGATCTGAAACAGTTTGAGAGAAGGGGATAGAGGAGGGAAAGAGAATGGTAAGAGAAGACGGGAGTTTGAGAGAGGGATAACTAGGGTTTTCACCTTGAAAAATAAAAGAGGGGTACACTTATCAAAAAAAGTTTATGCTAACTTAGTTACTAGACTAAAATATAAAAAGAGCCTACTTACTTAATTCACCAAATCATTTTTAAAAATTAAAAAAAAAAACTATGATTTGGACAAGGGACCTAATTAGATTATATAAATTGCATCAACCCACTTAATATATAGATTTTTCCCTTTAGCCAATAATCAAGAATAATTAACGGAAACTCAACGGTGACACTAGTGATGTGGCAATATTATGTGGATGAATTTGCAGATGAGGTGGCTAATTATTAAGAAAAAAAAGAAAAAGGATAATAATTTGAGGTAATTAATTAGACTTCATGATTTATTTTGTTATGGGAAATTCCAACTTCATCGATTTGATTCGATTCGAAACTCATTATCGGACAGTTCATTAATTATTTTCTTCTAGGTCATTGGAAGGAAGGAGGACGTTCACTTCTCTAGAATTTTCTTCATTGTTGGATCTGCTATGGTTTCCTTCTATCATCATCGATTTGATTCGATTAAAAGCTCCATATTATTGATAGAGTATTAGAATCAGTTGAATAATTTTTTTGTTGCCATTAATAGGCCTTCAAGATCTGCTAACCGGGACCTCTTATTGCCTGTAACGGACCTTCAAGAAAGGAGGAACGGAAGAGTGCGTTGGAAGGTGAAGTTTATATGATGAAGAGTGAGAATGGAGGAGCTGAATAGTGCGTTGGAAGGTGAAGTCGATTAACTGGTGGGTTGGAAGAAAGGAGGAGCCGAAGAGTTAGGTGATGAGAATTAAAACATTAAACAAACTTAATGTTGCATTTAAGAATTTTACATTTTCAAAATAACTTTTTCAAAAAGGCGAAAAGCATTTGGTTGTGTATCGTACGTCTTTGTGCATGGTAAGTGAACAATTTTGAACTTCCTTCTAATGACCTAGAAGAAACCAAAGGCTACATTGTGAAGGAGTTCATCCGAGTTTGCTAAACAAGGTAAGTTAAACAGTACTACGTCTTCAAGATGAGCGACTCAATGTGCATCGATTTTAATGTTGATGCAATCGACGTACAAGAACAAGGTAATTAACTTCGATCAATTTTTTTTTGCCAAGATTAACCCTTTTTTTTGTGTAGAAATCGAATAATTTAACGTACTCATTGTGTTATGTATGAATGTGAAGGTAACCTAATGCGTGAGTTGTTCGGCGATAGTCCACCATGTTCTCGACTATTAGAGAACATGAAAATCTGGATGAGAACGAGCTAGATTACGAAGCTAACGGATATAATTTATGGAATGAAAGTGAAGTTGATGAGGACGGAGATTTAAATCTACACGTGGGGATGACATTTACAAACTCGGATGAGTTGATAGGTCATTGTCATTTGTATGCTCAGAAAAATGGATTTTCTATTAGAATCCGAAATTCTACTATGAACAAAGAGAATGGTAATGAGGAGAATGAAGGGAATGTGTTGTTGAGCAAAAAAGACAAGTGCAAGGCATTGAGGCTGATTTGTTCTAAATGGGGAAATTTGATTCAAGGTCAAGAAATCTAGGACGTGGACCAAGTTCATGCAGCACCGGATGTCAATTCCATGTCAATGCCTCTATCCAAACCGATGGGCTATGGAAGCTTACTAAGGTAACACTAGATCAAAATCATGAGTGTTTTGCTGGAAATTCTAAATTCCTTGCAAGCTATAGATATATCAGTGAAAGAAATAAAAAATAATTTTAGATAATGATAGAGGTGGTGTGCAGATAATAAAAAACTACAGTTCTATTATTGTGGAGCACGTAAGCCATGACAATGTTCCCTTTGACCAGAGAGATGTTCGTAACCTAATTGACATGTGTAGAAGACTTCATATGGATACAGGCGACTTCGCAGCAATGAGGGATTATTTTGACATGATGAGTATCATTAAGTGCAATTTTGGATATAGATATGACCAAGATGACGACGGAAGATTGAGGAATGTATTTTGGGCAGAAGGAAGGTGCATATCAAGAGTTTGGAGATGTCATTTCTTTTGACACTACTTACGTGTCGAACAAATATAAGATGCCATTTGTACCATTTATTGGAGTTAACCACCATGGTCAATCCGTGTTGTTTGGGTGTGCTCTATTAGGTGGTGAGAAAATTGGTAATTTTCTATGGTTGTTCCGTACTTGGCTAGAGGTAATGTCGGGAAAGGTTCCGCAGGCAATCATCACCGATCAGTGCAAATCCATCGGTATATTTATTTCTCCAGTTAGTACATTATTTTAGGTTTACATCTCTTACACTGATCATAACTCTTTTTTTATATATCTTATTTCAAAGGAAATGCAATTGGACAAGTGTTCCCTAATACTCCACATCGATGGTGCATTTGGCATGTAATGCAAAATGCACATAAATATTTGGGTTCACTCAATGAATGGGTTAACATATGTCCTGCAATGCAAGATGCCCTTCATGACTCGGTAGACGTTTTAGAATTTGAAGATGCGTGGACGGAGATAATTGCTTGCTATGAACTTGAGAACAACCGGTGGTGTAATTTTATGTACAACATAGACACCGGTGGCTTACAATCTACTTCAAGTGTAACTTTTGGGCTGGGATGTCTGGCACACAAAGAAGTGAAGGTATTAACTTGTTCTTCAAGAAATATGTTAATGTCAACACCACTTTGAAATAGTTCGTCAAACAGTATGGACTTGCGTTGTCAAACAAGGTATGCGAAGAGGAAAAAGCATCATTTTAATCAAAAAATAAACGGTTCGACCGATGACTACGCATGTGTTTGAAGATGTCTTTTAGAAGCTATACACAACAAGTAAATTCAGAGAGTTTCAAAAAGAAGTGTCGGACATGACATACAATAATGCAAGAAAGGTGCATGATGATGAGACCATTTGTTATTATGACATTGTTGTCAAGAAGAAGAGGTTTGAAAAGAATGTAACTAGGGTGTTTATAGTTACAATGGAAAAAGAGACAATCGACATCATATGCGAGTGCAAGTCGTTCGAGTTTCCCGGGATTTTGTGTAGTCATATATTGTGTGTTATGCACGAAGAGGATGTTGATTTTGTTCCGGAAAGATACATATTGGATAGGTGGAGGAAGGATTTGGATAGAGGGCACTTGAAGTTACCAATGCCTTACTACAAGTTATTGAAGAATCCACTAGAGACTTCCCATAGGGCTAGTGCAGATGCGGGAATTGTTCGAGTATTTTATAGGTTTCACAATGAATAACGACGAATTCTACAATGAAGTGAAGGAAACACTTACTACACTGAAAGAAAATCCTACAACAGTAGATGAAATCAAGGGCTAGTTTAATCCACCTTGGAAAAAATTGGTAGGGTTGATGGAAGACGGAAGGTTACTGCACCTTCCAACGATGAGGTCAATCCAACCCAAGAGGGCATAATGCAAGTAAAGGATCCCGTTGACAAACGAGGAAAAGGGAGAGCTATAGCTCGGTGACTCGGCTATCGAAATCCTACAACAAAAGATCGTGCTAGAGATGTACGTACCGGAACGCAAGAATCATCTCAAGTTCCGCAAGCGAACACGTAGAGCATATCCAACATCCTTGTGAACCATACGGTATTTATGACCCTAATTTTATTTTTGTGCCTATTGTTATCAATAATTTATGCCTACTGTTATCACCCTTATTTTATTTTTGTTTCAGGGTTATGGTCAACCTTATTTTTTGCCTTAGTTAAACAGAGGATATAACACAACCATAAACCCTCCATTCCAGATTTATGAGGCTACACGTTCCGACACATCCCAACAGATGAGAGGACAAAACATTCAACGTTGAATTTGACTCCTATGATTTTATACCTATTATGTTAAGAGACTCATGTTAGCAGGAAAGGTGCTTGATTTTATACCTATTGTGGTTTAACTGATTGAAGTTTGCTCATTTGATTTTATGTAACGAGACTGTTGTTTTGTTGAGCATGGTTTGCTCCATGATTTTATGCATATTGTGATTTAACTGATTAAAGTTTGCTCCTATGATTTTATGTAACGAGATTGTGGTTAAACTGATCCATAATTTTATAGTTTTACTTAGAAGTTTGCTCCTATGATTGTATGTAATGAGACTCACAACAATTTTGAGATTTTATGTTACGAGATTGTGGTTTAACTTATTGAAGGTCACAGCAGTGCATATTTGATGTTGTAAATTTTAAGTTTTACTAAGCAGTGCACATTTGATGTTACGAGATTGTGGTTTAACTACTCCACTGTGGTTTTGCTGAGCATGGTGTGCTCCATAATTTTATAGTGTTACTAAGCAGTGCTTTATGATTTTATGTAAGCACAAAAGTGCTCATTTGATTTTATGATTTTGGAAGACAGAAGGCCACGACAATGCTCATTTGATTTTATGGAAGACAGAAGGTCACAGTAGTGCACATTTGATGTTGTGAATTGCTCCTATGATTTTATGTATCGAGAATGAAGGGAAGATAGCAGGTTATTACACAATTAATATAATTTTCATTTCCAACACTATAATTAACAACACAATCCATCAATTCTAACTACCTTGAGAATCACAGCAATTAAGATCGGAAAACAACAAGTAACAAAACAAAAACAAGAGCTCGGAGATAGCAGGTTGACGATGAAGAGCTTTGTACATACTAAACAAAAACAACCACCTAAAAACTCAAAACAACAAGTAACAAAACAAGGTACATTATCATTGCTACTTTGACGATGCTCCTCACATAGTCATTGAGATCTTTTATTTGTCTCTTAATATGAAAAGAATCAGGATCACTTTTGGAAGCACTACTTTCAGAACGAGATGTTGTACCCATCGAGCTATAACCATGCCCATAACCTATAACATTTGAAAGACTAACCCATTTGAAGAATTTAAATTTATCGCATTTATTAAAAACCTTGTTCGGATTTTCATCTGTAAAGGAAAACCTCACAGCAGCCCTTTCGTGGTGGTTGACATCGACAATATTGAGTTGACACCCTCAACGGAGGTGATGAAGATCGATGTCTCTACTATAATCTATTACATGCAATCTATAAAAAATGAAGGTGAGAAAGGTGTAATAACCGGAATTTTTTTTTAACCTCCGTTAAACCTGAATTAACCTATTTCCGAAACGTCAATCATAATTAAATAAGTACTTAAATTAAAATCGGAATTTAATTTACATACTTTAAAATAAGAATAAAATTAAGTTATAAAATACGGAATTTAATTCCGTATTATATATATATTTTCCGCGCTTAATTAACGAGTCCGGATCCTATATTAAAGAGAGAGTCTGGATATAAACCGCTACCAGGCCCAATTGCCGGCCCAGCCAGCCAGCCCATTCGTAAGAAAATAATATAATTAAACTAATTAAAATTAACCTAATCTAACCTAATTCTAATCTAACCCTACTGATCGCTTACCTCTCTCTCAACCGTACCATCTGCGCTACTTGCCGCCTCTCCCTTCCTCTTGCGAACAGACGACCGCAAACTCCAGTGAGCAGCCGTAACGAGCCGTCGCCGCCCTCCACCACCTTGCTTGCGCCGCCCTCGCCTAGCTTCTCCGTCCACCGGCGACTGCAGCAGCCAGGTGAGCCCACTGTTTCCCTCCTCCCTTCCGTCTTCTCCCTCTCGTTTCTGTTTCGAGTCCGGAAGTAATAACCTCGCCTCCCTGCTGTCAGTAGCCGCGCACCAGCCCAGACCGCCGCCAGTGCCTCGCCGCTTTCCGCCGGACCATCCCCGTGCCGACGCGTGACGAGGTAAGCCAGCCCTTTCTTCCCTCCTTCTGTTTCGCTGGGCGCAGCAGCGCGCTAACTGCCTTCTGTCCGCTGGTGACGCAACCCAGGCGAGCCCCTCCAGACGAACGGTGCACCAGCAACCAATGCCCTTGCAGCCGACGAGGACCCGGTACTGAGTGGTGGTGAACTCTTCGAACCAGTAGCAGTCCGGTCCAGGACAAGTTGCGACACCCTGCTGCGTTACATCGCCCGGAAAGGAGAACCCGGCAGCCTGCAGTAGGTAAGCCTCTCGTTAAATAGCAGTGCGTATAGAGACGGTTTATGGGTATGAATGTGTGCTGGATGTGTAATTATATACATACTTATGAGAATTTTGGAACGTATAAGTGTATATATACGTATAGGAGAGTATGAAGGTATATAGATGTGTGAGTACGAGTTGGATATCGATAGGGAAGATATAGTGGTATAAATATACACTGCAGTGTGTTAGTCATGGGTACAAAAATATTTATGTGAATAGATTGAAGCTTTGGACATATATTTACATAGGTGTGTATATATGTATATGTGATGATATATTTTAGTGATATATGTAGGTATATATATATATATACAACAGTACGAATGAGAAAATAAATATCTAGAGATATATATGCAAGTACCGAGTAGTTACATAATTATACGGGTTGAAGGGAAGTTAGGGTATGTACGTAAATATATATATACCAAGGTAAGAGTAAAGTGGTCCGAGCTATAACTTATAATTTTAAAAGAAGAACTTTAGAAAGAGAGAGACTAATCATAGAGAACAAATCCAAAAAAAAGGGATTTAGTAGGACTCAAGAGTGAACTTTGAGGACTTTCGGTACCAGGGGTAAAATGGTCTTTTACCATAAGATAGTTGTTTTTCCGTAATTCCTTCGCAAGAGGTTGGACAGCGAGATGTGATTTTGATACACATGCCTTCATTGACAGGCACTTGAGTTACCACGAGTACGGACTATCTGAGGAGTGTTAGAGTGTTTTGACTCAGGTAAGTCCTTGCGACTTACTTAGCCGGTTTCTAAGTGTTAGTTGAGTGATAGTAGTGGTGTGTGATATTGCTTGATTTAATAATAATAACTTGCTAGGACGACTGTTATTATTTTTACGTAAGGCCCAAGTGTATGTATAACGGGCCGTGACATCACTGCCCAGCTCTGACAGGAGACTGGGAGGTTCTCTATACCCAGACCATACAGGTACAAGGTGAGATGCATCGGATCCATTCCTGATGGTTACACGGGGGCGGAGGCGAGGTTTGGGAATCCCTCGTGTCACAAAATAAGTATCACTAGAGTGAACGAGTAAATTAAAGAAAGATAATAAAACGGACTTATTTGAAAGCATGTTGAGTGTTTATGTTTATCTGAGTGTGTTTGTGCTGCTATTATTCTGCTAATATTTAGATAACTAGCTAACGGTTCTTCTCGTTGTTGTTTTAGATTTACCGCAGGTTAGATCAGCAGCTGAGTGATCCGGAAGTAGTGGTCAGCCGGGTCTCCGTACTCCTTAGAGTGGGGTTGGGGTTGTTTGTCTTTCCTTTCTTTTGGTTAAGACAGTTGTTCTTTTCTTTTGTTTAAGTACCGTAGGCTGCTAGACAGTGTTGCATTCATTACTATAAAAACATGAGTTTATGAATTTCGGTTTCTTTATTTGTGTCTTGTTGCAAGATCCTAGTATTGTTGTTGTCAAACTGAGGTCGGGACCCATTGTGAGGTCCTAACCAGTAATACTCCGAGTTCTGAGAATTCGGGGTGTTACAAAAGGAAGTGAAGATCTCTGGAAGATGAGAAAAGATTACCGACAACCAGTGGCGGCCGTAGGATTTCTAGAGGGGGGGGGGGCGAAAATAAATTACCAGTAAAAATATCTATGAAAACAAAATTAGCGATAAAAACAAAGTAATCTGTCATCCCATTACGCATTTTTTATAAGTCTACCAAAGGGATCTGAGTTTTAAAAAGGGATCTGAGTTTTAAAAAGAAAATTTTTGGTTTTAAATGCATGCATAGTCTGGTTGGGAATAGAAAAGTACGGCTGACCACCACTACTACCGCGGATCTCAGTATGCTTAGTTGGAATTTAGGTTACTGTAGTTGGACTTTTGGACTTTCAGCTAGTAGTAATTATAGTTTTTATTCTTGTACAGATGGCACGTACTAGAGCTACGCTAGCTACTGGTCGAGGCAGAGGTCGTCCACCTCTCCCTCCAGCTGGACCAGGTAGGGGAGATAGGGCCCCTACAGTTAGAGGACGCGGCCGTGGAGGTAGACCCCCACTAGCCCGGGGCCGAGGTCGAGCTCCACGAGAGGATCCCCCAGCAGTGATCATGCCAGAGGCTGGAGTGGAGGAAGTAGCTGAGAGTGTTGGTCCTGAGGTCAGGAATGAGACCGTTGCTAGGTCTGGAGCACAGAGAGCACGTTCGACAGAGTCAGGGCGTGTTTCCATTGGAGCGACTGAGTACAGGGAGTACCGAGCCTACGTTGAGCGTAGGGAGGAGGCTGCTAGGACAGAGAGACTTACCCAGGTACCACCAGTACCGGCTAGATCTGTCCAGGTGACACAGGAAGCGCCTCAGGTGCCAGCGGTACCTGAGAGGAGAGTTGTGGCTGATAGAGCGCCTACTGGGACTAGAGCACCCAGACCAGATGAGTGGTTGAAGGCTTTCAACTCTCAGAAGGTCCCCTCATATAATGGAGAGATAGGATTGGAGGTGGAGCACTGGATTGGGCAGGTAGAGACAGCGTTAGAGGCAATACGCTGCCCAGAGGATCGGCAGGTAGACTTGGTGCAGACTTGCTTCACTGGAGATGCTCATTCCTGGTGGCGGACCATGCGTAGTCGAGTCACCAGTTGGGAGCAGATGAGGAGCATTGTTAGAGACAGATACTGCCCTGTTTCGTTGAGGAGGGAGAGATTCCAGGACTTCATTGAGGCTGGATTTGAGGACGTTCCGATCGCTGCTGCCATCAAGAAGTTCCAGAAGGAACTGACACTGCTTGGACCAGCTGCACCTCCTGAGGAGCAGCATGTCTATCTCTTTTCCCGGAGATTAAGAGAGAGCACTCGGTCTTATCTGGCAGGATTTCGCTGTGAGACTCTGTCAGACTATCAGGATAGAGCATCTGCGTATGAGAGAGACAGACCAGGGTCTAGGAGAGCTGCTCAGTCTGACAGGCCGGATAAGCGGCAGAGGACAGGTTATGCTAGTGGTGGTTCAGGAGTAGCTGCTTTTGGACGGGGACAGACTCAGGGGCGACAGAGCCATACAGCTACTGGTCAGACTTCAGCTGGTAGCTTGCAGTGCCACAACTGCAATAGTTATGGACATATCCGATCGAACTGCACGAAGCCAGCAGTGACTTGCTTCCAGTGTGGCAAGGTTGGACATAGAGCTGCATTCTGCCGTCAGGGCAAGGCTCCATCTCAGCAGGGTTCTTCTCCTGCGGGCTTATCAGGGAGTGTACAGAGACCGCCACAGTACCGGACTCCGAGTCAGCAGCAGCAGTACAGAGCTCCTAGTCAGCAGCAGTCTTACAGAGCTCCAGGACACACACCACCACAGAGTTCTATGCAGGGATCAGGTCGGGGTAGAGGACGTGGTAGTGTGGCTGATACTAGAGGAGCTCAGGCACGAGTGTTTGAGTTGAGAGATGCTGATCAGCCAGATGCACCTACTGCCACAGGTACGATCCAGATTCATGACTTACCTGTACGAGTTTTATTTGATACGGGTGCTACACATTCCTTCATATCTGATGCATGCGTAGATAGGTTGTCCTTAGCTACTGTAGAGGGGATACCTTTTACGATAGGCTTACCTGATGGGAGTAAGGTAAGAGGGACTAGAGAGATTTTTGGATGTCCTGTTCGCATGGGAGATCGAGACTGGCTAGTTAATTTTCTAGTCATGCCCTTAGCTCATGAGGATGTCATTTTAGGGATAGACTGGATGAGGAAACACGGAGCAGTCTTAGACATTGGTAGGAGGACAGTGACCGTTGCCACGGAGGAGGGTCATAGGGTAATATTCCGAGGTTGGGACCTCGGAAAGTCAGGTACAGTTATCAGTGCAGTGAGAGCAGCGAGACTGATAGCCCAGGGTTGCGAAGCCTTCTGGTGTTATGCCATGAAGGAAAGCAAGAGCCTGACTATAGAGGAGATACCTGTTGCATACGAGTTTGTAGAGGTATTCAGTGATGACCTGCCAGGGCTACCCCCACAGAGGAGCGTTGATTTCAGCATTGACTTGGAGCCGGGCACGAGACCTATCTCGAAGGCCCCGTACCGTATGGCACCTATAGAGATGCTTGAGCTGAAGAAGCAGTTAGAGGAGCTGGCAGAGAAGGGTTTTATACGCCCCAGTGTGTCTCCTTGGGGTGCGCCGGTGTTGTTTGTGAAGAAGAAGGACGGATCGATGAGGCTGTGCATAGACTACAGAGAGCTGAACAAAGTAACCATCAAGAACAAGTATCCACTGCCACGTATAGATGATCTGTTGGACCAGTTGCATGGAGCGTCCGTGTTCTCGAGGATAGACTTGAGGTCAGGTTATCACCAGTTGAGGGTGAGAGATCAGGACATACCTAAGACGGCATTCCGGACTAGGTATGGTCATTATGAGTTCGTAGTGATGCCATTCGGGCTCACTAATGCACCAGCAGTATTCATGGAGTTGATGAATGGAATATTCATTGACTTCTTAGACCAGTTTGTAGTGGTCTTCATTGACGACATCCTAGTCTACTCTAGGAGTCGGGAGGAGCATGCCGGACACTTGAGGACAGTACTGCAGATTCTACAGGATAGCCAGCTGTATGCTAAGCTATCCAAGTGTGAGTTTTGGATGTCAGAGGTTGCTTTCTTAGGACACGTGGTGACTGCTGAGGGCATTAAGGTCGATCCGGCGAAGATCGAGTCAGTATCTTCTTGGCAACCTCCTAAGAATGTTAAGGAGGTTCGCAGCTTTTTGGGTCTAGCAGGTTATTACCGCCGGTTTGTGGAAGGGTTCTCTTTGATTGCCCGACCACTTACTTGTCTTCTGAGGAAGACCACTCGGTTTGTCTGGTCTGAGCCGTGTCAGCAGAGTTTTGAGGAGCTGAAGAGGAGATTGACGTCCGCTCCAATTTTAGCACAGCCTGAGGGTATTGATGACTTTGTGGTATACAGTGATGCATCCAAGCTGGGCTTGGGGTGTGTCTTGATGCAGAGGGGTAAGGTCATAGCCTATGCGTCTCGACAGCTGAAGACGTATGAGGAGAACTACCCCACACATGATCTAGAGTTGGCTGCAGTAGTCCATGCTCTTAAGATCTGGCGTCACTATCTCTATGGGGCGACATGTCAGATCTTTACAGACCACAAGAGTCTGAAGTACATATTCACTCAGAGAGAGTTGAATAACCGCCAGAGGCGGTGGTTAGAGTTGATCAAGGACTTCGACCTTGAGATCCTTTACCACCCCGGAAAGGCGAATGTGGTAGCTGATGCTTTGAGCCGGAAGACGCCTAGAGAGAGAGCGATAGCTCGGTTGACAGTACAGCCACAGTTGCAGAGGGACTTGGCTTGGTTGGAGATAGAGGTCCAGTTCCCCGATACGGATGGCCAGTTGTCTACTATGGAGTTACTTCCTGATCTGTTGGATGAGATCCGACAGAAGCAGGAGACCTGCCCTACCTTGATCAGGATCCGAGACAGGATGTCTCAAGATGAGGCCCCACAGTTTACTATTGGTGCAGATGGAGTGATGAGACGTCAGGATCGCGTTTGTGTACCGTCAGACAGTGAGTTGAGACAGAAGATACTAGGTGAGGCTCATGCTACCCCCTACTCAGTACATCCTGGAGCGAGTAAGATGTACAAGGATGTGAGACGGTCCTTCTGGTGGGGTGGTTTGAAGCCCGATGTGACTCGATATGTAGCTCAGTGCGCGACCTGCCAGCAGGTCAAGATTGAGCACCGTAGGTCCGGAGGAGAGCTCCACCCACTTCCGGTACCACAGTGGAAGTGGGAGGATATATCTATGGATTTTGTCACTGGTTTGAGACTCAGCAGAGGATTTGATGCTATTTGGGTAGTGGTAGACCGCCTGACGAAGACCGCACGTTTCATTCCGATTAAGGAAACGTGGCCGGTGAGTCGTCTGGCTGAGGAGTTCACCAGACACATTGTGAGATTCCATGGGGTACCGAGGACTATCGTCTCTGACAGAGATGGACGTTTTACCTCGAGATTTTGGCAGCAGGTACATACTGCCTTGGGGACGAGTCTCCACTTCACTACCGCCTATCATCCACAGACAGACGGGCAGTCTGAGAGGACCATTCAGACCTTAGAGGACATGCTTCGGGCGTGTGTACTTGATTGGGGACAAGTATGGCCAGATCATCTTCCACTGGTAGAGTTTTCGTATAACAATAGCTGGCACGCATCTATTGGGATGGCTCCTTATGAGGCTTTGTACGGGCGGAGATGTCGTACACCTTTATGTTGGGATGAGCCTAGCAGAGTTGATGGAGTAGCTCCAGATCAGGTACAGGATGACATCGCTCGGATTGCCCTAGTCCGAGAGCGGATGTTAGCAGCTCAGAGTCGTCAGAAGTCCTACGCCGACAAGAGGCGTCGACCTTTGGAGTTTAGAGTGGGTGCTCAGGTGTGGTTGAGAGTATCACCTACGAGAGGAGTCAGGCGTTTCGGCATTAAGGGAAAGCTGAGTCCCCGATATGTCGGACCTTTTGAGATCCTGGAGAGAGTTGGGGAGGTGGCCTACCGACTAGCACTACCGCCGAGACTAGAGAGTATCCATCCGGTCTTTCATGTATCTCAGTTGAGAGAGTACATTCCGGATCCGAGACACGTCATCAGCCATGAGGATCTGACAGTTGAGCCTGACCATACATTTGTAGAGTACCCAGTAGCTGTCTTGGAACGCAGTACCAGACGTCTGCGATCCAAGGAGATACCTATGCTGAGGATCCAGTGGTCTAGGAGAGGAGCTGATGAGGCCACTTGGGAGACTGAGGAGAGTATTAGACTGAGGAGAGTATTAGACGTACCCATCGAGCTATAACCATGCCCATAACCTATAACATTTGAAAGACTAACCCATTTGAAGAATTTAAATTTATCGCATTTATTAAAAACCTTGTTCGGATTTTCATCTGTAAAGGAAAACCTCACAGCAGCCCTTTCGTGGTGGTTGACATCGACAATATTGAGTTGACACCCTCAACGGAGGTGATGAAGATCGATGTCTCTACTATAATCTATTACATGCAATCTATAAAAAATGAAGGTGAGAAAGGTGTAATAACCGGAATTTTTTTTTAACCTCCGTTAAACCTGAATTAACCTATTTCCGAAACGTCAATCATAATTAAATAAGTACTTAAATTAAAATCGGAATTTAATTTACATACTTTAAAATAAGAATAAAATTAAGTTATAAAATACGGAATTTAATTCCGTATTATATATATATTTTCCGCGCTTAATTAACGAGTCCGGATCCTATATTAAAGAGAGAGTCTGGATATAAACCGCTACCAGGCCCAATTGCCGGCCCAGCCAGCCAGCCCATTCGTAAGAAAATAATATAATTAAACTAATTAAAATTAACCTAATCTAACCTAATTCTAATCTAACCCTACTGATCGCTTACCTCTCTCTCAACCGTACCATCTGCGCTACTTGCCGCCTCTCCCTTCCTCTTGCGAACAGACGACCGCAAACTCCAGTGAGCAGCCGTAACGAGCCGTCGCCGCCCTCCACCACCTTGCTTGCGCCGCCCTCGCCTAGCTTCTCCGTCCACCGGCGACTGCAGCAGCCAGGTGAGCCCACTGTTTCCCTCCTCCCTTCCGTCTTCTCCCTCTCGTTTCTGTTTCGAGTCCGGAAGTAATAACCTCGCCTCCCTGCTGTCAGTAGCCGCGCACCAGCCCAGACCGCCGCCAGTGCCTCGCCGCTTTCCGCCGGACCATCCCCGTGCCGACGCGTGACGAGGTAAGCCAGCCCTTTCTTCCCTCCTTCTGTTTCGCTGGGCGCAGCAGCGCGCTAACTGCCTTCTGTCCGCTGGTGACGCAACCCAGGCGAGCCCCTCCAGACGAACGGTGCACCAGCAACCAATGCCCTTGCAGCCGACGAGGACCCGGTACTGAGTGGTGGTGAACTCTTCGAACCAGTAGCAGTCCGGTCCAGGACAAGTTGTGACACCCTGCTGCGTTACATCGCCCGGAAAGGAGAACCCGGCAGCCTGCAGTAGGTAAGCCTCTCGTTAAACAGCAGTGCGTATAGAGACGGTTTATGGGTATGAATGTGTGCTGGATGTGTAATTATATACATACTTATGAGAATTTTGGAACGTATAAGTGTATATATACGTATAGGAGAGTATGAAGGTATATAGATGTGTGAGTACGAGTTGGATATCGATAGGGAAGATATAGTGGTATAAATATACACTGCAGTGTGTTAGTCATGGGTACAAAAATATTTATGTGAATAGATTGAAGCTTTGGACATATATTTACATAGGTGTGTATATATGTATATGTGATGATATATTTTAGTGATATATGTAGGTATATATATATATATATATACAACAGTACGAATGAGAAAATAAATATCTAGAGATATATATGCAAGTACCGAGTAGTTACATAATTATACGGGTTGAAGGGAAGTTAGGGTATGTACGTAAATATATATATACCAAGGTAAGAGTAAAGTGGTCCGAGCTATAACTTATAATTTTAAAAGAAGAACTTTAGAAAGAGAGAGACTAATCATAGAGAACAAATCCAAAAAAAAGGGATTTAGTAGGACTCAAGAGTGAACTTTGAGGACTTTCGGTACCAGGGGTAAAATGGTCTTTTACCATAAGATAGTTGTTTTTCCGTAATTCCTTCGCAAGAGGTTGGACAGCGAGATGTGATTTTGATACACATGCCTTCATTGACAGGCACTTGAGTTACCACGAGTACGGACTATCTGAGGAGTGTTAGAGTGTTTTGACTCAGGTAAGTCCTTGCGACTTACTTAGCCGGTTTCTAAGTGTTAGTTGAGTGATAGTAGTGGTGTGTGATATTGCTTGATTTAATAATAATAACTTGCTAGGACGACTGTTATTATTTTTACGTAAGGCCCAAGTGTATGTATAACGGGCCGTGACATCACTGCCCAGCTCTGACAGGAGACTGGGAGGTTCTCTATACCCAGACCATACAGGTACAAGGTGAGATGCATCGGATCCATTCCTGATGGTTACACGGGGGCGGAGGCGAGGTTTGGGAATCCCTCGTGTCACAAAATAAGTATCACTAGAGTGAACGAGTAAATTAAAGAAAGATAATAAAACGGACTTATTTGAAAGCATGTTGAGTGTTTATGTTTATCTGAGTGTGTTTGTGCTGCTATTATTCTGCTAATATTTAGATAACTAGCTAACGGTTCTTCTCGTTGTTGTTTTAGATTTACCGCAGGTTAGATCAGCAGCTGAGTGATCCGGAAGTAGTGGTCAGCCGGGTCTCCGTACTCCTTAGAGTGGGGTTGGGGTTGTTTGTCTTTCCTTTCTTTTGGTTAAGACAGTTGTTCTTTTCTTTTGTTTAAGTACCGTAGGCTGCTAGACAGTGTTGCATTCATTACTATAAAAACATGAGTTTATGAATTTCGGTTTCTTTATTTGTGTCTTGTTGCAAGATCCTAGTATTGTTGTTGTCAAACTGAGGTCGGGACCCATTGTGAGGTCCTAACCAGTAATACTCCGAGTTCTGAGAATTCGGGGTGTTACAAAAGGAAGTGAAGATCTCTGGAAGATGAGAAAAGATTACCGGCAACCAGTGGCGGCCGTAGGATTTCTAGAGGGGAGGGGGGCGAAAATAAATTACCAATAAAAATATCTATGAAAACAAAATTAGCGATAAAAACAAAGTAATCTGTCATCCCATTACGCATTTTTTATAAGTCTACCAAAAACAAATAGTCAATGTTACAATTAAACTGTCAATCTGACAACAAAGTTTGTAAACCTATCTTGCGAGTTGACATATTCTGATAATACTGAAGAACATCTTCATTATCAACATTCATGAAGATATCTTTCTCAATGTAGCAAACTAGAGAATCTGTGAGATTATCATCTGACATCTTGTTACGCAATTCAGACTTGACAATTTTCATAGTAGAGAATGCTCTTTCAACTGTAGTTGTCGCAACTGGCAAGACTAAAATCAACTCCAAAAGACGAAATACCAGAGGAAAAACAGTGTCAATACCTCCCTCAACCGTCTTCATAGCAACTTCTCCAATACTTTGTAGTTTAGAATATTTATCTCCTTCTCTCATGTCATAAATTCATATCCTCAGTTGATCTTTAAGCAGAAGTAGATCACAAGCAGAAAAGTCTTGAGGATAAAATTGTGCAAGTCGAAGAAGTTGGTGCTTACTGAATTTGGAGAAAGAATCTCTTGGATCAAGACATCCAATACATGCGAGCAATTCAGTGTTTGATTCACCAAAACGGTTCTCCATCTCTTGGTCAATTTGATCAATAACCTGCGAATTTAACTTAACGTCAATATCATTATACACCAGTGATAATTTCATATACATCAAAAAAATTAAAACATTACAAAGCAATAATTAATTACCCGACAAAATATGTCAACTCGAAAGTGGTGGTAGTTTGTGGAAACGTTTCCAACATGTCTTGCACCAAAACGACCTTGAACATTGTCGTCCATGTTGAGAATGTCAATTTTATTGTTATCACAAAATGCATTGATATATTCCAATAGTTCATCCCATCCATCATTCCTCAAGTCTTGAAATTGCTTCTTGCAACTACGAACCAATCTCACAACTTCCAAAATAACTTGGTCTTTTCTCTGCAAAAACTGTGGTAAAATATTTGTCATGCTCAACACTTCCTTCATCAAGTGAGCAATAAAAACAAAGTGATAACTCTCCATCTTTTCAACTAAACCACGAGCCAATCCACGATTTGAATTTGCACCTCCATCTTCGTATATATTTTCAAGCACTTGGATAGTTGAAGACCACAATGACAGAACACGAATAATGGTTGTATAGTGTGAGCTCCAACGAGTAATGCCCGGTTTAGCCAAAGAACATTCTTGATTCAAGCCTCTTCCGGTTAAAATTTCTCCCTTTTCTAGCATCTCCACCATCTTGTTATGTTGAAGTTGTCGAAACTCATCTTTTCTTTTGCAAGAAGCTCCAACCATGTTCGTGATTTGGGACAAGTAATCAAAGGACTCCTCCACAGGCCGAATATCTTTACAAATTGCTACAATCACTAATTGAAGTTGATGAGCAAAAAAATGAATGTACCTTGTGTTCGCCCCTAAACGTGCGTGCAAATAAGCTTTAATTATAAAACTAGAACAAAAACAAGCGAACCCGCAGTGTACGGATCGAGATAGTTAAGCAAGAATTCCAGAGTATCGAACACAGGGATTTGGGTGAGAACAAATTCAATTGCAGATTATCAAGCGAGTAAATATGAGATGCTTTGTAAATATTGGAAAAACAACAATCCTAAAGATCCAAGTATCCAGCTGTGGCAATCGATTCAAGATATACTTAATGATATAAAGACAGAGTTGAGGTATGAAAAGGTATACAAACGTAAGGTAATCGCACGGTGAAGTTCCAAAAACCTTATATAACTCACCTACAAGACACTCTCTATAAAGGTTGTTGAGGCTTCAGTATAGAAAGGTTCTAAAGATAAGAATTAATGTCAAATATCCAAACTTATAATCCAAGGATCAAGACTAACTTAACCGATTAAGGTTATGACACTCACAATCGAGGTAGAGGTTGTTGAGGCTTCACTACCACCTAGAAAAGGCAAACCTAAACTAAGTTAAAGCAAATCTTTAACTTTGGATTAAAGTAAAAGCAAGTTCGTAAACTTAAGGGAAATTACGGGTGGATCTTGAGATTCCACGGTCGTGGAACTCAAGAACAAACCGTGATTTAGGGTTCGTCCACGATTTACTCTAACTCTCAGGGTCTAATCTATTTACGATCGATCTATCATCATCTAAGCCACAACTATCAACCCTTCACCTTAGAATTGTTAAGGGTTTTTAGCCAATAACAGTCATATTGATATTAAATTCAATGATTAAAGGATTGAAAGATGAAAACTTCCGAAAAACTTTCAATAAACTTCAAACTAATCTCAAAGTCACAATCAAGAACAAATATCGTCACAAGATTTGGAATAGAACAAACAAACACAATCATAGATAAGAAGGAAGAACGGGATGTCAATCCGTCTTCTAAATCAAACCTAAACAAGAAGAGGAATCTTCTTGCGAACAATCTTCCGAATCTTTGATCTTCCGTCAATCCGGAAATCTCAACAGCAATCTCCACTAAAAGTGCGAGATTAGGGCCACTCCAAGGATGAGCGCAAAATACGTCTTTTGCAAGAATCGCCCAAAAATCTCCAAGTCGCGACGTAGGCGAAAGTCTCTAAGCGAGGTCGCAAAGTGCGTTTAAGCGAAGGTGCCAAGGTGACGGAATCTCTCTTCGTCCGTCTTTTTATAGGGCAAGATAAAATATTAGCCCGGCCCAATCTTCTAAAAGATCGTGGCTTAAAATGTGGCGAAAAGAATCGCCAAGATCACGGTCGTGGAAAGTTCCACGACCGTAATTTAGAGCGTGGGAATCAACACGGTTTGAACACATGATTCCACGACCGTAAAAGCTTCTGGAATGAACCTCATTTTCTGACTATGATTCCACGGCCGTGGAACTGAACGTGGAATGTGGTACGGCCGTATTTTAGAGCGTGGTTTAGGGCAAGAACGTGATTCTTCCCTAGCCTCGTGCATTCTCCAAGTTGAACTCCTTTTTGCTCCTAAGAACGCCCTCAATCCATGGACATATCAAACAACTTCATCTTTGCTCAATTCCGTTCGGAAATGGCTCTCAATCACCTATAATCAACATAAAGCTTGTGTAGACATCCATATCGACAATATAGGCAAACTAGCTCACAAATGCAATAATGCTCAATCAAAGACTATCAATATGAATCAAATACACTTAGAAAACGTGCCTAAAATATCACAATATTTTATGCTAACAAATAACCCCATACTTGCAACTTGCTTGTCCCTAAGCAAGGTCTTTCAAAAGCTTTAAAACAAGAGTTAGGATGAAATATGTGTACCTTCTCAAAGCAATACTTCTTTTGGATGATTGTGCCTTCTAAACAATAGATCATTCTCAAATCTTGCTTCAATCGTTTATAAGACTTTCATACACTTAATCAAAGAGTAAAGGGTAAAGAAAGCTCATGAATCAATTAAACTTCCATACAAACATCATAACCTTCAAACATTATCAAAATCAATCATAAGAAACTTCAATTTAGATCACCAAGCCATATAACATTCTTTTGATCTTAAGGACTTTCAAAGAAAAGGTCTAGAATGTGGAAAGGGAAGGAAACCTTTAGGAAATGTGGTGCATGAATCCGGGAAAGTGGACAACTACTCTTTTCTTTTTCTCTTGCGGTTTCCGCACACCTTCAACTTAGAGCTTCACTCTCTTCCTTTCATTTTTCGACTTTACTTTTGGAGTTATGGATAGAAGTGCACAAAAACCGAAGCCTAGGAGATTGGCGTTTCTCAATTTTTATGAGATGCCTCAAACCCTTAGCGCACATACCATAATCCGCTAGGAATATCGCTCAATCCGACTTTGGCAAGACACAAACACCCGGCTATGTGAATGGTGCCGAGTTACTCATCGTCATGATTGACTTCCCCAAACCTATAATTTCTTTCTATTCTTTTGATTGCAAATAATTGCTCTCATGGCCCTCCCACATCAAACATGCCTTTTTTTTCATTCACTTCTCCAAATTCCCGGATGGTAAAGGAGGTCAATATTTCAATGAGGAGCTAAATGATCAAAGAAAGAAGAAAGAAAATTCGAATTGCCTTAATCATCTCAACAAGAAGCATAGGAACTTATAATGCGATTTCAACTTCAATTTCTCAACATGATTTAGGTAGCATTCATCACATTATGAAACTTGCAAAAAGAAGGTAAAATCAACACATTCAATTTCTTTTCAATTCACTAATTGTTTAAGCATGCAATTATCATCAAACTTAATTCACAAGTAGCGATTATCATAGAAATCATCTCAATTCCTTAGAAGCGCAGAATTTTCAAAATTTTTCAATTTTTATGGGTTTTTCAAGTTCTTTTTCATGCAATGCAATAATGAAACGTGCAACAATGTAATGAACATGCAATGATAGTCTCGAATAGAAGCAAGCATAGTGAGTAAGAGTTATTACAAACTTTTAGTCACACCCCACCCCATACTTGGAACAAACATTGTCCCTAATGTTCGAATGAAAGAAAGAAAAAGAAGAAAGAAAGAAAAAGACTCACAACATGGCGGTGGAAGAGGGTTTTGTGGAGTGATTTTTGTGAGAACGTGGTTTATATAGTCACAGGCAAAATTTTGAAAATCACGGTCTGTCGGGGTGTTCCACAGCCGTGGTTTTGTACGGAACCGTGGTTTTGGTGATTTTTCAAAGGCTTTTGGAAACCACGGTCACTGTAGCTGTCACGACCGTGGTTTAGGCCGTGGAACTCTCTGTAAAGCTCCAAAGTCCAAATTTCGTCACTTTTCTTCAGCCTTATCCTTCCTTTTTCCTTTTCCATCGTTCCTACATCCAAAAACACGAACATACCGGAAGAAATCGAAGGCAAAAACAAAGCGAAAAATGTCTAACTAAGCTAAACTATGAATCGAAAACAAAAACAAAAATGCAATACCTTGGGTTGCCTCCCAAGAAGCGCTTTGTTTAAGGTCCGTAGCTAGACCAGTCTCGCACTTATTCGAGTGCGGTAGGCGCGAACTCTTCAGCTTGGAGTTCCGGCGTATACTTCTTGAGTCGTTGGCCGTTCACCTTAAAGCTTCCGCCCGCTTCACCCCATACTTCAACTGCACCATGGGGGAAAATACGCTTAATTAGAAAAGGTCCGGTCCAGCGAGATTTAAGCTTACCTGGAAAGAGACGAAGCCTTGAATTGAAGAGGAGAACTTGATCTCCTTCTTTGAAGTCCTTTGGAATGATATGCTTATCATGCCAACACTTTGCTCTCTCCTTATAGATCTTAGCGTTTTCATAAGCATTCAAGCGGAGTTCGTCCAACTCATTAAGGTCTAGGAGACGCTTATGTCCCGCTTCCTTCATGCTGAAATTCAACCACTTGATAGCCCAAAACGCTTTGTGCTCCAACTCTACCGGCAAGTGACAAGACTTCCCATACACAAGGTTGTATGGTGTGGTTCTTATGGGTGTCTTGTACGTAGTTCGGTATGCCCACAATGCGTCATCAAGCTTCAAAGACCAATCCTTCCTAGTCCTTGAAACCGTCTTCTCTAAGATTCCTTTGATCTCCCTATTTGAGATCTCAACTTGTCCACTTGTTTGTGGATGATAAGGGGTAGCGATCTTGTGAGTAACCCCATACTTAGCTAGAAGAGCTTCAAAGCGACGGGCAATGAAGTGAGAACCTCCATCACTAATGATAGTCCTTGGCGTCCCAAATCGTGGGAATATGGTCTTGTTAAAGAACTTAACCACCACCATGGCATCATTGGTGGGAGAGGCAATTGCTTCCACCCATCTAGAAACGTAATCTACCGCCAATAGTATGTATTGGTTTCCACAAGAGGATGGGAATGGTCCCATGAAGTCTACTCCCCAAACGTCGAAAATCTCCACCTCTTGGATGTTGTTGAGGGGCATCTCATTCCTCCTAGAGATATTACCTGTTCTTTGACAAGCATCGCAGCAAGAAACAAAGGATTGCACATCTCTAAACCAAGTAGGCCAAAAGAATCTAGATTGCAATACCTTTGCGCTAGTCTTGTTCGAACTAGCGTGTCCTCCACAAGGTAGTGAATGACAATGGCGGATGACACTTTGCATCTCATCTTCCGGCACACATCGCCGAATGATGCCATCCGGACCTCTCTTAAAGAGGAGAGGCTCGTTCCAAAAGTATTCCCGGACATCCTTAAAGAACTTCTTTCTTTGTGCATAGGATAATCCGGGCGGTATCTCCTGACAAACCAAATAGTTAACAAAATCAGCAAACCATGGTTCGTTACCTTTGGAGATCACGTCGATGCACTCCTCAATAATGTGTAGGTGTTCGTCCGGAAAGGAGTCGTCGATGGGTAAATGGTCGTCCTCTAGATGTGTTAGGCGACTCAAATGATCCGCAACAGAATTTTCTGAACCTTTCTTGTCGCGGATCTCAAGATCGAATTCTTGTAAGAGAAGAATCCATCTAATTAGCCTTGGCTTCACATCTTTCTTCGCAAGGAGGTACCGGATCGCAGCATGATCCGTGTAGACAATCACCTTTGCACCTACAAGATAAGAGCGAAACTTGTCAATAGCATAAACAATGGCTAAAAACTCTTTTTCGGTAGTGGCGTAGTTGAGCTGCGCTTCATCTAGCGTCTTGCTAGCATAGTATATGGCATGGGTTCGCCCTTCCTTTCGTTGTCCACGCACAGCTCCTATGGCTACGTCACTAGCATCGCACATAACCTCAAAGGGAAGAGTCCAATCCGGAGGTTGGATAATAGGTGCTGAAATTAGAGCTTGCCGAATTGTGTTAAACATATCCAAACATTCTTGCGAAAACTCAAAAACTGCATCCTTCATCAATAGATTAGTGAGCGGTTTTGATATCTTAGAGAAGTCTTTAATAAAACGTCTATAAAATCCAGCATGTCCTAGGAAACTTCTTATCCCTTTCACCGAAGTTGGGGGAGGAAGCTTCTCTATGGTCTCTATCTTAGCTTTATCTACTTCTATCCCTCTATTAGAGACTAAGTGACCTAATACAATTCCTTCCTTAACCATAAATTGACACTTCTCCCAATTTAGAACTAGGTTAGTGTCTTCACACCTTTGTAAAACAAGAGAAAGGTTAGAAAGGCAATCGTTAAAAGAGGAACCGTATACGGAGAAGTCATCCATGAAGACTTCCATGATTTCCTCTATGTATTCGGAGAAGATGGCTATCATGCACCGTTGAAAGGTGGATGGGGCGTTGCAAAGCCCGAACGGCATTCTCCTATAGGCGAACGTACCCCATGGGCACGTGAATGTGGTCTTCTCCTGATCGTCCGGGTGTATCGGAATCTGAAAGAAACCACTATAACCGTCAAGGTAGCAAAAATGTGAATGTTGTGCTAACCTTTCAAGCATTTGATCAATGAATGGCAACGTGAAGTGATCCTTCCTCGTTGCATTGTTGAGCTTGCGGTAGTCGATGCACATCCGCCATCCTGTTACGGTTCGGGTAGGAATGAGTTCGTTGTTCTTGTTGGTGATGACCGTCATTCCTCCCTTCTTTGGAACTACTTGAACCGGACTCACCCACTTACTATCGGAGATAGGATAGATGATACCTGCATCAAGAAGTTTAAGAATTTCCTTCTTGACAACCTCCTTCATGGTCGGATTCAACCGCCTTTGAGGTTGTCTTGAAGTTCTAAAATCTTCCTCCATTAGTATCTTATGCATACATAGGGAGGGTTTAATTCCTACTAAGTCCTCAATAGTATAGCCTAAAGCTTTCCTATGTTTCGTAAGGACAATCATGAGCTGATTATGTTCATCTATGCTTAGATCGGAACTAACAATAACCGGAAAGGTAGAATTAGGTCCTAGAAAAGCGTACCTTAGATGAGTAGGAAGTGGTTTTAGTTCCATTGCTTTCGGAGCTTCCAATGATCCTTGAGGAGCATCCGATGTCTCCTTAGAAGTTTCTAAGGGCGTTGAAGATGTGGGAGAAGAATCAGAAGAAGTTGAAGAAGTGTCTCGATCACCCTTTTCCACGGCCAAAATTACGGGTTCCTCATGTCCTCCACGGCCGTGGTTTAGGGTGTGGAAAGGAAATACGGTTGTCATGTCTTCTCCACGACCGTATAACTCTCTGGAGTGGGACACGGTTTTGTTTGTGAAATCCACGGCCGTGGAATATAGTGTGTTGTCGTGGATTCTCACGTTTTCTGCCTCATCGTGGAGTTTTTCAAACTCCACTTCATGCATCTCTTCTTGTGCTTCTAAGGCTTCAATTGCCTCATTGCACTCTTCTTCTTCGCCTACATTTGTTAGACTCATAGTGATAACTTTTTGTAAAGGATCGTTAAAGAGAATCGCACTTACCTTCTCCCTAGACAACCCTTCTTCATCTTGGATATTGAATATATCCTCATCAAAGATTGGTTCCTTCACTAGAGTGGAAAGAACGAACTCTACTTTCTCTTCTCCTATATCAAAAGCGAGTCTCCCATTCTTGCAATCGACTATGCAGCCGGAAGTTGCAAGAAACGGTCTTCCGAGTATGATCGGGACCGGACTATCTGCAGGAATGTCAAGCACGACAAAATCAGTGGGGAAAAAGAATTTACCTAGCATGACCGGGACGTCTTCTACAATACCGACGGGGTGAGTGATGGATCAATCCGCCATGTACAACGTCATCTTCACCGGTTTAGGGTCACCTAAACCGATCTTCCTGCACAATGCAAGTGGTATGATGCTCACACTTGCTCCTAAGTCACATAAAGCATCGTATGTGACATCTCCCACTCCTATGGGAATGCAAAATGACCCCGGATCCTTCAGCTTTGGGGGCATTTTCTCCTTCATGGTCTTGATGAGATCCGAAGAATCCGAACTCATCTTAACCTCACCGAAATCTTCTAGCTTCCTCTTGTTAGAGAGGAGCTCCTTCAAGAACTTGCCATAAGCCGGCATACCTACAATAGTATCAATGAAAGGTATATTAATGTGCAGCTTACTCATGAGTTCTATGAACTTACCAAATTGTTTATCTAGGCGCGCTCTCGCTCTAGATTGAGGGAATGGTAGGGGAGGTTTGTAAGCCGGAGGAGGAACGTAGACATCTTCCTTCTCCTTCCCCTTGTCCTTTTCTACGGGGACTTCAACAAACTTAGGCTGCGGATTGGTGGTAGTCACTCCGCTCCTAGTTGTGATTGCCATCACCCTTCCCTTAGGGTTGTCCTCCGTCTTTCCTGGAAGTTTCCCTTGATTTCTAGGAACTTTCTCCGCATGGCTGAACATTTGGTTTCTAAAACCTTTTGAGCTTTATCAACCTTAGAAACTTGATCATCAACCTTAATGATGCGGTTCTCCAACCCTTGTAGCTTTCCCAAGATTGTTTCCAACATGGGATCGGGCTTCTCCTTCCCCGAAGTGTTTCCTCCATTAGATGATTGCCCCTGGCTTTTCAAAGGAGTAGAGGAAGAAGAGGGTGAAGTTAGTGAATTAGAATTGGAAGGATAAGAGTTACCGGAATTTTGTTGATTGGAGCGCCAATTGTTGTTATTGGAACTCCTATTGTTGTTCCAATTGTTGTTCCGGTTGTTGTTGTTTCCATTCCAATTGTTCCGGTTATTGTTCCGGTTGTTGTTGTTGTTGTTACGGTTTGTGTTGTCACCGCCATTGTTGTTGTTGGCCAAGTAGCCAACGTCCTATCCTTGTTGTTTTGGAAAGTTAGTCTTGATGGCCTCCTTCAACTCTTTAATCTCATTGTTGAGAGAAAAGATTTGATTTTGAGCTTCATGTGTGAGCTTTGCTCCTTGCTCCACACGATTTCCCTCCACTTTCCGGTGGGAATACTTCTCTATGACTCTTGCTTGCTTCTCAATGAAGTCCCAAGTGTCATCTTCCCTCATGTCCATGAATGTACCACATGAGAGGGATTGGAGCTTGAATTGTGTCTCCACATCTAGCCCCTTATAGTAAATCTCCAGCAAGGCAAGTTTGGATATGCCATGATGAGGGCAATCCAAAAGCAAATCCTGAAACCTTTCCCAAGATTGAAACAAACTTTCGTTAGATCTCATGGAAAATGCATTGATCTTACCTCTAAGTTCCGCCGTTTTGGATGGCGGAAAGAATTTTGTGAGGAACTCCGCGGAAAGGTCTTCCCATGTGTCTAGTTTCCCACTAGGAAGAGCTTGGTACCAAGACAACGCTTTCCCCTACAAGGAGAAGAAGAAAGGCTTGAGCTTATAGTTGTTCGTAGTAGCATTCCTCGGCCTCATTGTCTTCATCATACACTCAAAGTTTTGCAAGTGTTGGTGTGGAGATTCACCGCTTGTCCCGCCAAATTGGTTTTGGCGAACAAGAGTAATAACTTGAGGGTTGAAGCTAAACCCTTGTACATCTTCAGCATCAAAATTCACGCCCAAACGGCGTGGTTGTTGTGTTGGATCCATTCTTTGGCCAAGAGTTCTTGGCTCCTCATCTACACGGTTTAACCTTGCATTCCTAGGTGGAACACGTCGGCTTGCAGCTGGCCGTGTATTGAATAACGGATTCACATTGATCCGTGGATCAATCTCTTCTAGTGGTGGCATGGAAGAGTCGCTATCTTCAGCGGATGAATGACTCCTATTCGACCTTAAGGATCTCCTTGAGGATTTCTTGCTCTCCTTATTCTTAAGGTTGCTTATCTCTATCCTCATTTGGAACATCATATCCTTTAGATCGTTAACTTGAGATTGATGACGATCCATTTCATCCCGGCGGATATTCTCATTCCATTGGAGTTGAGCTTCTTTCTCCGCCAACTCCGCTTGAAGATCACGTTCTTGTTCTTCAGCCATCTTCTTTTCCTTGCGCTTTTGCCTTAGAGTCTTCTCAAGCTCTTGATCAAGAAGTAAGAGATCCTCGGTGTTCCTAGACCTGCGCATGCACTCAAAGAAATATCAAATAGCGAGAGCAAGCTCCCAAGCTTGACAACCGGCAACCGAATTCGGCCGAAACCAAATCCCCGGCAACGGCGCCAAAAACTTCTTCGCCCCTAAACGTGCGTGCAAATAAGCTTTAATTATAAAACTAGAATAAAAGCAAGCGAACCCGCAGTGTACGGATCGATATAGTTAAGCAAGAATTCCAGAGTATCGAACACAAGGATTTGGGTGGGAACAAATTCAATTGCAGATTATCAAGCGAGTAAATATGAGATGCTTTGTAAATATTTGGAAAACAACAATCCTAAAGATCCAAGTATCCAGCTGTGGCAATCGATTCAAGATATACTTAATGATATAAAGACAGAGTTGAGGTATGCAAAGGTATACAAACGTAAGGTAATCGTACGGTGAAGTTCCAAAAACCTTATATAACTCACCTACAAGACACTCTCTATAAAGGTTGTTGAGGCTTCAGTATAGAAAGGTTATAAAGATAAGAATTAATGTCAAATACCCAAACTTATATTCCAAGGATCAAGACTAACTTAACCGATTAAGGTTATGACACTCATAATCGAGGTAGAGGTTGTTGAGGCTTCACTACCACCTAGAAAAGGCAAGCCTAAACTAAGTTAAAGCAAATCTTTAACTTTGGATTAAAGTAAAAGCAAGTTCGTAAACTTAAGGGAAATTACGGGTGGATCTTGAGATTCCACGGTCGTGGAACTCAAGAACAAACCGTGATTTAGGGTTCGTCGACGATTTACTCTAACTCTCAGGGTCTAATCTATTTACGATCGATCTATCATCATCTAAGCCACAACTATCAACCCTTCACCTTAGAATTGTTAAGGGTTTTTAGCCAATAACAGTCATATTGATATTAAATTTAATGATTAAAGGATTGAAAGATGAAAACTTCCGAAAAACTTTCAATAAACTTCAAACTAATCTCAAAGTCACAATCAAGAACAAATATCGTCACAAGATTCGGAATAGAACAAACAAACACAATCGTAGATAAGAAGGAAGAACGGGATGTCAATCCGTCTTCTAAATCAAACCTAAACAAGAAGAGGAATCTTCTTGCGAACAATCTTCCGAATCTTTGATCTTCCGTCAATCCGGAAATCTCAACAGCAATCTCCACTAAAAGTGCGAGATTAGGGCCACTCCAAGGATGAGCGCAAAATACGTCTTTTGCAAGAATCGCCCAAAAATCTCCAAGTCGCGGCGTAGGCGAAAGTCTCTAAGTGAGGTCGCAAAGTGCGTCTAAGCGAAGGTGCCAAGGTGACGGAATCTCTCTTCGTCCGTCTTTTTATAGGGCAAGATAAAATATCGGCCCGGCCCAATCTTCTAAAAGATCGTGGCTTAAAATGTGGCGAAAAGAATCGCCAAGATCACGGTCGTGGAAAGTTCCACGACCGTAATTTAGAGCGTGAGAATCAACACGGTTTGAACACATGATTCCACGACCGTAAAAGCTTCTGGAATGAACCTCGTTTTCTGACTATGATTCCACGGCCGTGGAACTGAACGTGGAATTTGGTACGGCCGTATTTTAGAGCGTGGTTTAGGGCAAGAACGTGATTCTTCCCTAGCCTCGTGCATTCTCCAAGTTGAACTCCTTTTTGCTCCTAAGAACGCCCTCAATCCATGGACATATCAAACAACTTCATCTTTGCTCAATTCCGTTCGGAAATGGCTCTCAATCACCTATAATCAACATAAAGCTTGTGTAGACATCCATATCGACAATATAGGCAAACTAGCTCACAAATGCAATAATGCTCAATCAAAGACTATCAATATGAATCAAATACACTTAGAAAACGTGCCTAAAATATCACAATATTTCATGCTAACACCTTGCGGATGGATTTTCTTCCAATATTAGAGCGTTCAATCCATTAATCTCTCCTCGCATATTAGAAGCCCCGTCATATCCTTGACCTCTTAACTTAGAGATAGATAATCCATGCTCATCAAAAAATTGATCAACTCCTTTTTTCAAAGAACAAGCTCTAGTGTCAGTAACATGAACAACTCCGAAAAATCTCTCTATGACAGCGCCCTTAGCATTTACATATCGAATAACAATAGCCATTTGTTCCTTGATCGAACTATCACGAGCCTCATCAATCAAAAGGGAAAACACTCTGTCTCCAAGATCACTGACTATTGCTTTTCTTGTCATTGCTCCACACGTAGTTTTAAGATCATCTTGAATGCGGTGACTAGTGAGCTGAGCATTCTTAGGTGCATTCTCATTCACCACCTTTCCAACTTCAACAATGCGTTTACTGCACCAGCTATGCATCTCCTTAAAATTTCCTCTACTGCTGGAGTTTGTCGACTCTCTATGACCCCGAAATGGCAAACCTTGTGCACGTATAAATCTAACAATATCCAAAGTAAAGGTCAAACGAGTACGATATTGAGCACCCAAAGTTGCATTGACAGCAGATACACATCTTGTCAAACTTTGCCTTTGATCTTTGAAATTGCTAAATAAGATCCGAGCTTCATTGTGAGGACTTCCAACTGATCCCACATGTTCTCTAAACGCTTGAGCAACTTTCTTCCAATTACAAAATCCTACTTTCACAAATGCATCATTCAAATTTCTGTACTTTGTCTTCCATCTGAAGAGAAAACACCAAAAACAGAATGCAATATCTTTAGAAACACTATATTCTAACCATTCATAATCCTTAAACCAGTTCGACACGAAACTTCCCGACGTCTTTACAAAACTCTTCCGCGGAAAATCATGTGAGAGAGGTTGACAAGGACCTATAACCACATACTATCTTCTCACATCATCTCTAAAGGAGGGATCATATTCATCCACAACTTTGCGCAATCCCGGATCACTAATTACTTTATTACTCATATTTTCCATTCGAGGTCGTTTTTCTCTCATATCAACACTAGCAAAATCATCATCATCAACTTCATTTCTATGAACACTCTCACTAGCAACACCATCTCTAGTATCATCCCTAGCAACATCATTTCTAACAACATCATCTCTAGCAACATCATCAACATCATTTACATTTACATTGTCAACATTTGGAGGTTCTTGAGGAATGGAGGTTGAATCAATACTCGACAACGATCGTTTTTTCGTCCGAATAACAAATTTATCTATTTCCTAAACAAATCAATTAATCAATTCCAATTAAAGACCATTCAAAACTCAAACCCTAACGAAAAAATCAACCAATAAATCATTCAATTCAACAAATTCAAGTATTCAACAATCAATCATCCTCTAATTCATGTCTAACAAAGAATACTAATCAATTTTAAACCAAAAAAATAACAATTAAAACAAAACAAAAAACAAACAAACTTACAAAGGGTAAGAGGCAGGCGACAACTGTGAATCGAGGCTGTTAGGGCTGGACAGAGGCTGGACGTGAGGACCGAGTTTGCACTGGAAGAGGTGGCCTTAGGGTGGGGCAGCCGGGCAACCACCAATTTAGCAGTTCGACCGGGAGGAGACTAGGAGAGTCCCGAAGAAAGTGGGTAAGTCGGACTCGGACTGTCGGACACTATCACACTTGGACAGCGGGACAGGAAAGTCAGGAGTAGTGCGGCCGGGAGAGTCGGACTGGTGGCTGGTGTCGGCGGCGGGAGTAGTGGCGGCTGGCGACGCAGCAACACGGGAAGATAGTCCAGTGTGAGAGAGACTGTGTCTTGTGTGGGAATCGCCGAATCGGAAGAGCGCACCACGGGACTCTCTCGCAAACCTATTCTGTTATATTTTTTCAATTAACAAAACGACGTCGTTTTGCGTTTCAAATTTATTTATTCTTTTTTTTTTTGAAGGGTGGGGCAGCTGCCCCACCCTGCCCCACCCTGCCCCACCCTAAGGCCACCACTACCGACAACGAAGGAAATGAAGAGCTCTGGACAAAGAGAAAGGTCAAGGAAATGACCCACAAATAATTTAGGGAAGTGAACCATCCGGGTGCCTACTCCCTAGTATCCGTTCTCAATTTAACCCTAAACCCTAAACCGATTGATATTGAAATTTTATAGTTTATCCATAATAATATATGCCCACAAAAATTATGATAATATATAGCCATATAAGCCCATAAAAATTATAATAGTATATTCCCATAAAAAGTATGATCTAAATAAATATTTACTTAAATCAACTAATTCGACTTAAATTATGGTAATTAAAAAGTCGATAAACCTAG
The DNA here is from genome assembly GCA_033239045.1 of Fagopyrum esculentum. Taxonomy (NCBI): domain Eukaryota; kingdom Viridiplantae; phylum Streptophyta; class Magnoliopsida; order Caryophyllales; family Polygonaceae; genus Fagopyrum; species Fagopyrum esculentum. Next base: position 162,243,482 of record BSUD01000001.1, read on the forward strand.
ATTCTCCTAAGCGAGAGTTCCGAGTGACGGCGTTCAAGTAACATAGATCATGTGAACCATCATCCTTGTGAGTTCACTTGATCTAACTCAATTCTACGACAATAAGATGTAATTTATACATTGTGGTAGTATTAGGTCCGTGCCACATGCATAAGTAGATAAACCTAGATTCTTTGAAACTAGAGTTTCGAGTGACGGCGTTCAAGTAACATAGATCATTGTACCATCATCCTTGTGAGTTCACTTGATCTAACTCAATCTTGCTTACTTATACGACAATAAGATGTAATTTATACATTATGGTAGTATTAGGTCCGTCACACATGCATAAGTCGATAAACCTAGATTCTCCAGAACGAGAGTTCCGAGTGACGGCGTTCAAGTAACATAGATCATGTGAACCATCATCCTTGTGAGTTCACTTGATCTAACTCAATCTTACTTAATTTTACGACAATAAGATGTAATTTATACATTATGGTAGTATTAGGTCCGTCACACATGCATAAGTAGATAAACCTAGATTCTCCGAAACGAGAGTTACGTGTGACGGCGTTCAAGTAACATAGATCATGTGAACCATCATCCTTGAGAGTTCACTTGATCTAACTCAATCTTGCTTAGTTCTACGACAATAAGATGTAATTTATACATTATGGTAGTATTAGGTCCGTCACACATGCATAAGTAGATAAACCTAGATTCTCCGAAACGAGAGTTCCGAGTGACGGCGTTAAGTAACATAGATCATGTGAACCATCATCCTTGTGAGTTCACTTGATCTAACACAATCTTACTTAATTCTACGACAATAAGATGTAATTTATACATTTTGGTAGTATTAGGTCCGTCACACATGCATAAGTCGATAAACCTAGATTTTCCGAAATGAGAGTTTCGAGTGACGGCGTTCAAGTAACATAGATCATGTGAACCATCATCCTTGTGAGTTCACTTGATCTAACTCAATCTTGCTTAATTCTACGACAATAATATGTAATTTATACATTATGTAATTTACACATATGTGATCATATAATCACTTGATCTTTATACATTATGGCAGTATCATGTGAACCATCATCCATGTGAACCATCATCCTTGTGAATTCACTTGATTCTTGTTAATAAGATGTAATTTATACTTATGTGATCATATCATCAACTTAATAAATTTTATATTTATACTTATTATAATTTTATTGTTAATATCATGTAATTTACACTTGTGTAATACTAATTTTTTTTTAAAAAATTTGTATCCGAAAACATGAACCGGTTGGTGAGTTGAGAGGTAAACCAAGATTCTGAAATGATTTCAAATCTCAATTAAATCCACTGCCGGTATTATCGGCCAATGAATGGCGTTTCCTCTTTTCAACTTCTCACCAATGAATGCGTTTCTTCTTTATGAGTTCCAACATATTCATATGGCTGCTTCGAGCTTCTCACCTTCCCACCTTCTATCATTACACCAAGCCGGTTAGCCTTCTCACCTTCTACCTCCTCATTCTCGTACATGATATAAATCAAATATTAAACTTTCAAATACCATGCATTCGAAGAATTCGAGCACTTTTACCCAAAAACCCTCAAAATGTCAAGGACAACCAAAACCACACCTTTTTCATCCAAGAAATATGTAACCTCAATCACTGAATCCGGAATGCAGATCTACACGGAGAGTATTACCGCAAAGTACAACAGTCTGGAGTACCAAATCTTGATGATCATCATAAGAATGATCAAAACTGGTTTAGGACCTTCTTTCAAAACTGCTGTTGCACCGGACATTCCGATGCTTGATTTGTTGTGGATGTATGAAAGGGAAGCCCTACAATGCTATGAAGATACCACACCTTCTTCAAAGCCATTGAGAAAATTAAAACTTGACCGCACACCAACTTCGACTTCTAAGAGGATCAAAATGGAGTATGAGGAGACACCAACATCGGTTGACAAAACGGTGATACAAGAGTGCGAGCCCCCACCTACTTCAGCTTCCAAGAAACTGAAAGCGGTAGACGTTGATCATACCAATATCATCAACATAGACGACGATGACGAGGTGTAAGCGGAGATGACCTGTGGATGACCTTTGCATGTTTCTTCTTTTTTTGTTATTTTGTAAGAGATGACCTCTGGATGTTTTCTTGAGGCATTTCAATTTTGGCGGTGGCTATCAAACATGTAGTTACTAAATGTAACACTTTCAATTTTCAACTATACAAGCAAACTGTTACATTCACTTCATATCAATATATATTTTATGCATTCACCTTGTTTAGCAACATGATTTATGAATCAACAATACACAAACATGATACAAGAATGATTGACTTTAGAACAAATTTGATATTGTCTTAGTTTAGTGCATCTCACCGTGTGAAACTTCAAGCTGTGCTGCTTATATATTATCCATTAGCGATCCCAACTTGTTCAAAGACATTCAGTTTCCTGTAATTTCTACCTAGAGTCTCATATGATCAGGATTTACTTTTAGAGTACCTAAATAGAAACAAACTCAGCATAATCACCTTATACAAAGGTTCCAGATCAAAATCAACCTTCTTCCTGCATTCTGCAATCTGCACTGAAAATATGGCAAGTTTCTAACTGCAGTTTTCATCAGATGATTCGGATATCATTTTTATCAAGCAAACATCAAAATAGAAGGACAAAAATGTTTGTGTAAGAAAAGACCAAGCTTCAAAAACACAGTTGAGAAGGAGAGACAAAAAAATCTGGAGAAATCACGTAAGAAGGAAGGAAAAAGAGAGAAGAAAATCTGAAAATTTGAGTAAACGTGATTGTTATTAACTAATTAATTACCTTAAATTATTATCCTTTTTTTAATAATTGGCCACATCATCTTCCAATTCATCCACATAATATTGTCACATCACTAGTGTCATTTGACACTAGTGTCAACCAATCTTTTCGGGCCTACTCATTTATCATAATAGACCTTTGATATACATTTCATATCATTTAGTTTGGTTCACTAATTGCTATGTAGAAATTGGTTGGTAGATTTTTATGTTCATTACAACGTTTTAATATGTCTGTGATTGGTAGATTTTTCTCTTTATTAATTGCTATATATACACGTCATATCATTTAGTTGGGTTCATTTAATTGTTGTATACAGATTCATTGGTCAACGTCTCTCTTCATTACATAATTTTACTGTATCAACTATGAACTATCAAGCATACTTTTTGTATGGTATGCTCGAAAAAATAACTAGAACTTACAAACATTGCTTCTTTCAAGTCGTTATATACTACACAAATCTTTCAACAATTCGAGAATCTGACTATCAAATTATGCACATAACACCACACCCTCGACTCAAACTTTTCTTATGCTTTTTGACCAAGTTTCTTGAAAATTACTACCGACAAATATATCTGAACCGTTATCGGTAAGGTCGTGTCTATATATATATATATATATATATATTCTATACTTATATCTGTCTGACAACGTTTGAATGTAACGTCAATAAATTGAAAGTCAACGCATTTGGCCTGCATTGAGTTTGTAATTTGATGCATGTGCTGAACTTTTCGAAAATTATTGTAGTACGTTGTCATTTACCATAGAACTTGTATCATTTAGTTGGGTTCATTTAATTTTTGCACATAGATTGATTTGTCTATTTCTCTCTTCATTACATAATTTTACGGTATCAAGCATACGGCTTGTTTGGTATCCTTCGAGAAAACAACTAAAACTTACAAGCATCCCTTCTTCCAGGTCGTTAAGTACACAATTCTTTAAAGGTTGTTTTGGTGTATTGACCCTAGTACAATGTAACACTATGTATTCTAACCCCCACCTTTTTCAATTTGTAAAATAGCCCCTAATCCGTCAAATTGGGTTGATGAAAATACTGCTGGGAATAGTGCTGGAAAAAGAAGAAAGTACAAGTGGCAGAAAGTTGCAGAATGTAGTAGCCGGTCGATGTGACCCCTCTGCGATTGGGTAAGGTTATTGTTTGCCCGGGTTTAACCGAGTAATATTCGTCACTGTCATACCCAAAACGATAACCTTTTCGTACCCAAAGTATACATACTCAATCCATTTTTTTCTTTTCAATTTAATTCACATTTGATACTAAAAGAATACCCAATTTGAATTTGTCGTACCCAAAATTTACACAAATTGATATTGTACACAAACATCAATATCAAATGACATTTGGTCATTATAACACAGTTTGGGTACCCATACAACATACCCAACATTTCACTTTAAACATACATAACAATAAGAAACATACCACAAAAATAATAACATATACCTAATAAAATAATCATACCCATAATTGGGTAAAATCCACATGCCCAAACGTACCAATAATGCTCTAACAGTATACTCAATTCATCAAACACATACACAATACTACTTAACAAAACGAATCAACAACATACCCAAAATCTAGTACATATAGCCTACCCAATAAATACAGATCTGGTTCCCGGCAGCGACGAAATATCAATGACGAACTCCAGACTGAATAACGGCGGAAACCCTAGCATCCTCCGCCATGATAGCCTACCCAAAAAATACATATTTGGTACCAACTTACCAAGACTAGTCGGAATCTTCGTCGGACTCCTCTTTCTCGTCGGCCTCCGCAACAATAGCATCATTTTCGTCGGAATCTTTGTCTCGAAACTCCGGCGGTTGGAAACCAAGCCTCGTCGGACTTCTCTTTTTCGTCGGCCTCTGATATAATAGTCTCATTTTCGTCGGAATATTTGTCTCGAAACTCCGGCGGATCTCCGTTACAAAAAAACTTAAGCAAACAAAGTTAGAAGGGAGATCCACCATTTTTTATTCAAATAATTGGGAAAATGGTTTTGATTTTTGTTTTTGGGGATACGTTCTTCACTGCTCAAAAAAAGTGGTTCTACTTCTCTCCCTCTCTCTATTTAAAAAGCCAAAAAAGTCATCAAATCAAATTTCGAAAATGTTGTACTCCATCCATCAGTTTTTGGGATATGGTAATTGGGGAAAACTTTTTAATTTAGCCTTTTTTCCGGTATTAAAGTACAAGGGGTCATTACACAAAAACGAAAAAGCAATAGGGCAGCCTCGCCAATTCTTTCTTTTTTAAATAATTCGAGAATCTGACCATCGACACCATACCCTTGACTCGAGCTTTTCTCATACTTTTTGACCAAGTTTCTTGAAAATTTCTACCTACATATATACATGAACTGATTTCGGTGAGGTCGTATACATAATCTACACCTTATAGTCGTTGAACAACGTTTGAATGTAACATCAATGAATTGTGTAATTTGACGTCATGTGCAGAGAATTATTTTTTGGGTTAATTAGGTAAGTAGGATTTTTTATTTTATTGTATACTAACTAGGTCTTTTCTAGTTTTCTATTTAGTAAATATACCCCATGATTTTTTTTACCACTTTCATTTAATGGTAAGATAAAACTAATTAACCCTTTTATTAAAAAAGAAAGAATATTGAACAATTTTGGTAACTAAGTATTTTTGAAAAACTATAGTAGTAACTAGGCTTTTTAATGTTTCAATTAAGTAAATATACCCCAACCTTTTGTATTTATTCTCAAACTCTACACACTCTTCTCTCAAGGGGTACATTTACAAAACACAAAACTAGAAAAGGCCTAGTAAACCAAATTATTTTAAAAAATATTTGATGTTTGTTATATAAATTTTGATTTTAATTACTGAATTTGTTTTTTATTTTATTTCCCTTTTTATTTTCTGTTTTCATACCGGACATTTTATATACCGGACATTTACATATCGGACATTTACATACCGGACATTTTATATACCGAACATTTACATACTGGAAGTTCATAACGAAAATTTTCATATTGGAAGTTCATACCGAAATTTTTTATACCGGAAGTTCATACTGGATGTTCATACCGGAAGTTCATACCGAAAATTTTTATACTGGAAGTTCATACCGAAAGTTCATACCGGAAGTTCATGACGAAGTTTTTCATACCGGAAGTTCATACCGAAATTTTTTATACCGGAAGTTCTTACCGAAAGTTCATACCGGAAGTTCATACCGGAAGTTCATACCGAAAGTTCATAACAAAATTTTGCATACCGGAAGTTCATACCGAAATTTTTTATACCCGAAGTTCATACCGAAATTTCATACCGAAAGTTCATTCCGGAAGTTCATACCGAAAGTTCATACCGGAAGTTCATAACAAAGTTTTCATACCGGAAGTTCATACCGAAATTTTTTATACCGAAAGTTCATACCAGAAGTTCATACCAAAAGTTCATACCGGAAGTTCATAACAAAATTTTCATACCGGAAGTTCATACCGAAATTTTCATACCGGAAGTTGACACCAAAATTTTTTTATACCGGAAGTTCATACCGAAAGTTCATACCGGAAGTTCATAACGAAGTTTTTCATACCGGAAGTTCATACCGAAATTTTTTATACCGGAAGTTCATACCGTTCATACCAGAAGTTCATACCGAAAGTTCATGCCGGAAGTTCATAACGAAGTTTTTCATACCGAAAGTTCATACCAAAATTTTTCATACCGAAAGTTCATACCGGATGTTCATAACAAAATTTTTCATACCGGAAGTTCATACCGAACTTTTTTTATGTCGGAAGTTCATACTAGATGCCAATGATGTTTACACTAGTGAATTTACAACATTTGCTCGCTCAGGGTGATGTTGACAGTGGTCTTGATTGTCTCTAGGCAAAGAAGGAGGTTATACCATTTTTAGAGATATTTTTGTTGCTTCACGGTTGATACCTGAATGTTGCGTTTTTGCTCATACCATTTATATAACTTCCGGTATGTAATTCTCCGGGATGTAATTCTTAATTAATTCTAAACTATGACATTAAATCAGTTTGTTTGGTATAACTTCCGGTATGATATGATAACTTCCGGTATGATATGATAACTTCCGGTATGATAACTTCCGGTATATGAACTTCCAGTAGGTGAAGCTCCGGTATGTGAACTTCCGGTATGTGAAACTCCGGTATGTGGAACTCCGGTATCCATTCCAAAAAAATAAAAAAAATTAAATAAAGAAAATAAAAAAGACAAAATAAATAAAAGAAAATAAAAAAAATTCCGGTATGTGAAAAATTTTTCATTCTAGAAAATAAAAAAATAAAGAAAATAAAAAGAGAAAAAATTAATAAAACAAAATAAAAAAAAACTAATTCAATTTTTAAAAATTAAAACTTACACTTAAATAACAAATAACAAATGATGTTTGTTATTTGTTATATAAGTATAATTTTTATTTTTAATTACTGAATTTGTTTTTCTTAATTATTATTTTTCTTGCCTTTTTTATTTTTTATTTATTTTCTTTTTTATTTTCTGGACTAAATTTCTCATACCGGAATTTCTCATAGCAGAATTTCTCATACCAGAATTTTCATACCAGAAATTATCATACGAAAAGTTCATACCAGAAATTTCATACCAGAAATTTCATACCATAAATTATCATACGAAAAGTTCATACCAGAATTTTGTCATACAAGAATTTTGTCATACCAGAATTTTTTACACCAGATTTTCATACCATAAATTACATACCATAAAATTACATTTTGTCATACCAGAATTTTTTTACACCAGATTTTCATACCATAAAATTATATACCATAAAGTTACATACCATAAAATTGTATTTTGTCATACCAAAATTTTTTTTACACCAGATTTGCATACCATAAAATTACATACCATAAAACTACATAACAGGTAAAACCATCATAAAATTACATACCATAAGAAACATTACCCTCTCCCTTCATGATTTGTGCCTGTAAATTGCAAAACAAACAAACATACATATAACATTCGTATGAGTACACCTGGTATACATTTGCGAAACCAGAACCAACAAACACCCCCCGTTATACATCTGTGAATTGTGAAATTGATGTACATTCGTATGACTACACCTGTACATTTGTAAAACCAGAACCAACCAACCCCCAAAAAGCAAAAGCAAATCCAGACACCCCCCATTTCGCTACATCGATTTGTAAAATATTTCAAGAATGGGGGAGCAGAGAAACATATAAGAGAGGGTAAATTAAGGTCGACCAAGGGCTGGCGGCGGCGCCCGGTTCCGGCGATGTCCGACAGGCGAGGTGGCGAAGCAGGCGGCAGCAGGTACTCCAACGAAGTTAGGGAAGAGGCGGCCAGAGGAAAGCGACTGGAAGAGAAGAGAAGGAGGATTGTGGATTTTAGGTTTGGGTGAACGGTAAAAAAATTAGTGGGGTATATTTACTAATTGGAAAACTAATAAAAGCTTACTTAGTGTACAATTTTAAAAAAAAAGCCTACTTACTAAATTAACCCTTAAATAAAAGTGGTAAAAATATGGGGTATAGTTTTTTGAAACAATTTGGTATACTAGGCTTTTTCTAGTTTTGTGTTTAGTAAATGTACCCCTTAAGAGAAGAGTGTGTAAAGTTTGAAAATAAATACAAAAGGTTGGGGTATATTTACTTAATTGAAACATTAAAAAGCCTACTTACTACTCTATTTTCTCAAAAAAACCTAGTTACTAAAATTGCTCAAGTTTTTTTTAACAAAAACCAAAAAGAGCCTAGTAGGCTAAATTTTTTTTTTTTTTTTTTTTATTGTTTACAATACACCTCGTATCATTTAATTGGGTTCATTTAATTGTCGTACATATATTGACTGTTCCATTTCTCTCTTCATTACTTAATTTTACGGTATCGTTGATTAGGTTGAATATCTATGGTTATTATGACAGTCCTTTGCTATACATCTCATTCATTTAGTTGGGTTCATTTAATTGTTATATATAGATTCATTTAGTTGGGTTCATTTAGGGCCCGTTTGGTTTTAACTCCGAAATCGAAAACGGAATGGAAACGAATCTAGTCCATATGTATACCCTTTTTCATCAAAGTTTTTGGAATCATTCCTTGTGGTTTGAAGTAATTGGAGTTGGATTTGATTACTTTTGATACCTTATAGAGAAACAAAATGTGGGGAGACAAGTGCATTTTACATGAAACCACAAGGAATGATTCCATAAAATTTCATGAATAATGATATACATATGAACTAAATTCGTTTTCATTCCGTTTCCGTTTTCGGAGTTAGAACCAAACGGGCCCTTAATTGTTATATATAGATTGATTAGTCCATCTTCTCCCCATCTATAATTATTAAGGACATTATAATACTTATTATCAAAATATTTATTTTCTCAACCTACTTTAGATTTATAAAATTTCATACTTAGAGACACATTTGAATGAATTTATAATTTTCTTTTCAAGTCAATTTTTCTAAATTTTAAAATTTTAATGAAGAGAACATTTAAACAAGTTATAAGGTTGAGATGTTTTGGTAATTATTATAAATTTAACATATGATATTTGTATTATGGTATGTAGTTTGTGGGTTTCGAACCCTCGGCTGATAGGCTTGTCCTTTCTTCCTATTATCAGCTAGACTAACTGAATCTCGCTTTTATGTTATTATTATACTTATGTTATTAACCGCTTTCCTATGTTTAACTAGGATAAATTAATTTTTTAAAAACATTAATTGTAAGGGATCTAATTTGTTTTCCTGAAATAAAAAGTCCTATTACGCTAATTTTCTCATTACTTAGTCAATCTTGAACTATTTTGTATATGCTTTTCTTATTGTCATTTCCGCCCTAAAAGTCATATAAAATCATCAAAAGTATTTTCGTAACTTGAAAAACTTATTAATAAATACGTTTTACATATGAAACTAGGCACCTACAATGGAATCTCGTTGACCAATTTTGGATCGAGATATTTTATGGATGACGATTTCAACTGATCCATTAGTTACCTACTCACGGGATATTTCGATACCCAATTTTAATAGGGAGAATTTGATATACTAGGCTTTTTTGAGAATATGATTTAGTAAATGTACCCATAATTTTTTACCACTTTCATTTAATGGTAGGTAAAAATAATTAACCCTTCTATTTTAAATAAATAATAATAATTGATGTTTCTTATTTTTATATAACTGTAAGTTTTAAATTTTATTTACTGAATTTATTTTTTTAGTTTCTTTTATTTTTTTTTGACTTTTTTAATTTCTTTATTTTTTTTAATTTCTCATACCGGAAAGTTTTCATACCAGAAATTCAGAATTTTTTCATACCAGAAATTTTCATACCAGAATTTTTTCATACCATAAATTTTCATACCATAATTTTTGCATACCAGAAATTTTCATACCAGAATTTTTTCATACCATAAATTTTCATACCATAATTTTTGCATACCAGAAATTTTCATACCAGAATTTTTCATACCAGAAATTCCGAATTTTTCATACCAGAAATTTTCATACAATAATTTTTTCATACTAGAAAATTTTTCATACCAGAAATTTTTTCGTACCAGAAGTTTTTTCGTACCAGAATTTATACCAGATTTTTCATTTTATCTTTTTTTTTTATAATATTCTGGTATGAGTTTCTGGTAAAAAAATTCATACCAGAAACTCATACCAAAATATTTGATCAATGTACCAAACATATATAAATTTCATACCAGATCAGAAGGACCATAAAATTACACCAGATTTTTTTCATATGAATTTCATACCAGAACCAGATCAGAGAAAAGGGACTTATCGTCTATCATAATTACAACATAAGCAAAAAGAAAGTCAGAAAAAACTAGATCAGCTAAAGCATTTCGAAGAAAGAAGGATTACGGTAACTGAGAGCTTGGAGCCTGCGTTGCCATGTATGATATGCCACCTGAGAAATTGCAATCAAAACCAGAATTTGCTGTAAGTAAAGACGCAAAGTGAAATACATAGAGGTAAGCATTAAGCATCATTCAACCTGGAGGTGGGGCTGCATCTTGCAGAAACCATGAATCATTTATCGCCAATTGAAGCAACAAAAACAAAACTAAATCAGTTCTACCCGTTTCGTTCACGATAGATGAATATACGAATCACTGTATCTGCAATACTACTTGAAAAGAAGATTTGTAGCATAAATGGGATATAGATGAATATAGATGAATATACAAATCACTAAATCAACAAATAATAATCAAGAGCTTATTATTTGCTGCAACAGGGGCCACAATTGGACCATCTTCAACACAACAGGGGCCACAATTTGTAGCATAAATGGGATATAGATGAAGACTCAGAAGATTTGTAGCATAAATGGGATATAGTTCATACTTGAAAAGAAGCCGTATGTAGTTCGCCGCTTCTAGATCTAGATCTAGTTCTAGGTCTACAACCCATCCTCTGACCAAATCTATCCCCAATCGCTCCGATTCGCCGCTTCTTATGGCTCGCAGCATCGGTATTGTCATCCTCCGAGTTCGAATCGGACCCCAAATTCAACGAACTGGAGTTAATCGATGAGTCCGACAACTTGTTAACGAGCTTAAGCTTCTTCCCCCTACTTTGTTTCCCGGTTGATTTGTCCACTTCCACATCTGCCGCGCCGGTTTGGTCATCGCCGTCGGAGGTAGGACATGAGACGCCGGGAGTAGGGTTCCGGCGAGTAGGGTCATCGCCGTCGGAGGATTGGATAGTATCTAGATCTAGAGATCTAGATCTAGCAATCGATCGTCTCCCTCCACTCACTACTGCTACTTCTCTTCGACGAGTAGTCGCCATCCACCCTCGCCCTAATCTGGTTCGTCGTTCTAGGGCTCCAACAGGCGAATGTCGCTCTGGTTCTCCATGAAGAGGAAGAAATGAAGAGGACATAGAAAATTTATGTGGCAAGGATACATGGAGATGAATCGGAGAGGAATGGAGATCCATAGCCTCCTTCAGCAATTGCCGGACTATAGAGAGGGAAGCGAACGATTAAACGGCTACTAGAGAGGGAAGGGGAGAGGAGAGTAAAGAGATTAGGGTTGAACGGTTAAAAAAAAAAAAGGGGGCCTAGTTACTTAATCAAAAATAGAAAAAGCCTAGTTACTCTAACCATAACTCAAAAAAGCCTAGTTTCCAAATTAGCCCATTTTAATATCCGATTTTAATATTTAATTTTAATACCCACATTACATGATCTACCTAATTTTAAAGTAGACTAGTTTATAGCCCGCACCTTGTGCGGGTTTGTTAATAAAATAGCTTATCATATTACATTTTTTATTATATTATATGTTGTTAATTTTATTAGTCGTATGTTATGAGCTCGTATAAATAACGCGTCAAGTGTTACATAGTAAATGAGACCACGTAGCCCATGTGTTGATCATTAATTAGTTTTATGCTAATAAAAAAAATTAAATCCAATTTATTATTTAATAAATAATAATTTAAATAAAAAAACATAATCATATAATTTAAAAATACCTGATATGAAATCAATTAGTAAAAAAAATTAATTGGCTTAATTTGTGATTTAGTAAAAGATTTAATCCGAGAAAAAACGTAGGAGCGCCACGTCAGCATTAATTTCGTATGTTTTAGTAGAGTATATAGATGTATATTTAGTATATTGATAAAATAAGAATTACGAATTTAATAGTTCAACGGTCCACAAATCAGGTTACAACGACCCACAAATTAGTAGATCACAAGGACCCACAAGGGCACAACGACCCACAAATTATTAGGTCATAACGACCCAAAAATTATTAGGTCAAAACGACCCAAAAATCAGTAGGTCACAATGATTACATACAAATACTAATTCAATATGATTAAGTATTATATTTGATTCTGATCAAAAGTTTCAGAAATGTATCAATTTTATAATCCTCGAACACTCTAAATCTATTTATACATGTTTTCAAGTGTCATAATCGATGTAGGAGAACAAAAATCATATTTTACAAAATAATTATGGTTTAGTTAAAAAAAGATTTATCAGCTTAATTCGTGATTTATTAAAAAGTTTAATCCGAGAAAAAACGTGGGGGCGCAACATCAGAATTAATGTCTTTTGTTTTAGTAAAGTACATAGAATATATATGTATATTTAGTATATTGATAAAATAAGAATTATGATTTTAATAGTTCAACGGTCCACAAATTAATAGGTCACAAATGACCCACAAATTAGTAGGTCGCAAACGACCCACAAATCAGTAGGTCACAAACGACCCACAAGTCAGTAGGTCACAACGACCCACAAATCAGTGGGTCACAACGACCCACGCATCAGTAGTTCAAAACGACCCAAAAATCATTAGATGAAAACGACTCACAAATCATTAGGTCACAACGACCCACAAATCAATAGGTCACAACGACCCACAAATTATTAGCAACGACCCACAAATTATTAGGTCATAACGACCCACAAATCAGTGGGTCACAACAACCCACTAATTATTAGATCAAATCGACCCAAAAATCATTAGGTCACAACGACCAAAAAATTAGTAGGTCACAACGACCTAAAAATCCGTAGGTCAAAACGACTCAAAAATCATTAGATCAAAACAACCTAAAAACCATTAGATCAAAACGACCCACAAATCATTAGATTAAAATGACCTACGAATTAGTAGGTCACAACAATCCACATACAAATACTAATCCGGTATGAATAAGTATTATACTTGATTCTGACCAAAAAGTCCAGAAATGTATGATTTGAATAATCTTCAAACCTTCTAGGTCTATTTATACATGTTGTCAAAGTGTCATCCTTCTGTGATAACCGATGTGGGATAACAAAATTCATATTTTACAAAATAATTAAGGTTTAGTAAAAAATATTACTGGCTTAATTCGAGATTTAATAAAAGATTTAATCCGATAAAAATGTGAGTCTGAATTTTTTTTTTACAAAATAATCAAAGATTCTGGCTATTTTTTTAAACAAATTTTTTAAAAACATAAAAGAAGCCTCAATTTTTTAAATATTCTTAATTATTTGTGCCGGATAATCTTTAATATTTATTTAGTAATTCGGCATCTATTTTTTAAGAATGGTAATTTAGTAATCTATCATAAATTTTTTAGGAGTGGCATTTCAGTAAATATTCTACAAAAATGCTGAGGTGACATCCTCGTTGATTGACACGTGGCGTTAGTGTCCTTTGTTTTAATAAGTTATATAGATTATGTAATGTTTTTCAAAATATTAGGTCAAATTTGTAATTTATCCAAATTTTGTAACTTTCACCGGCGTCCATGGAGAATACTAGATTTTGTAATTTGTTGGGACTGAAGCGAAGAAGATCTGCCGCCGGTTGATAGCGCAAGGCTCGTACACGCCAAGTTCCCGATTGTCGAAGCATATCCACCATCTCCGCCACTATTGTCGGCCGGTGTTCGATACTACTTCCTGCAGATTTTTTTTTTATGTTGATCTATAAATTAGGATCAGTGGCTTATTTTTTCTTCTTTTAATTAATTAAAAGAAATCTGATTAAATAGCAGTTTGTATCGATCAAGTTACTAATTGATTCACTTAATTGGTTCACGTAGCACTATTTTGCACTCACCTCTCGTGCTTAATATATCCACGTCATAATGTACTCCCTTTTTCTCCATATTTGACTATCGCCATGTACTACCATTGTTCTATCGCTTTCTATCTTTGTTCTGCTCTAAAACTTGAATTTCCACCAAGATGAATTTCAGCAGAGACTTTTACCAAATTCTCCAATTGCAAGTTAACTTCAACTTGTTCATATAATTTTGAACTTCAACATGTACACCACCTCACTTTCCGGTTTGTTTGTATAAGATGTTGACAAGATCCCAATTGCAGATAACTAGGGTTTTCATCTAAATCTATAATCGGTTCCAAACCTTACCCTCAAATTCTGCCGACGAGAATAGTTTGTCCTTTGTGGTAATTGAAGTACGAGGTGCCGCGGTGGGCCGATTGGAACACTGTATTGACAGTTGGGGTGCAACAACTTTTTCATCCGGAGAGAGAAAGAAGAAGACAACACTAAGGACAGGTTTGACATTCAGTATTTTGTTGGATATAAGAATATATGAGTATAAGATTGATATCAAATATTTGTTTGATAGTCTTTAGTATACGGAAGAGAAAGAACAAATATAAAATATGTAATATTTAAGTGTATCAAATGAGAGAAAAAGTGTATATAGGGTATATATGATAAGATGTTACTTTGTCATCAGTGTACGTTGATATTCATATCTCATATTCAGATATCAATACCAAACATGTCCGACGTGGTTGGTTGTTTTTAATAAAAACGAGTTTGGTTATTGTCAAAGAGTGGGGGTCGTCTGCATACGAGCGCACATGCGCATTTGGTCCAAACTCACCACATAAACCCGATGCAGTTACATCCTAAAAATTAATTGGCAATAAGGAAAATAGGCCACCGACCTTATATACTAAGCTCGAAATGTCCTCAAACTTTTGACGTGGAAAACTTATTATCTCGAACGGTTATGAAGGGACGTCAGACGTGTGGGGCGTCCATCATCTCTATCACTGAACCCGCTGAAAATACATAGCGTAGAGCTATACATAGGGATAACTATCTTATCCATGATCTATAAATCAAGACGTTAGCAGGCATTGATGATCAACAGCAATCAAGAGATGATGGCGAGTGTATCAAACTTTATATGGAGCAAACTCAAAGCCGCCATGCTCAAATCCATGATCTTAACCTTATCAATAGGACCCATTCCTCACCACGTTGCCTTCATCATGGACGGAAATCGAAGGTACGCCAAGCAACACAACTTGAAGGAAGGACTAGGGCACAAGCTAGGGCTATCAACTCTAATTTCCAGGCTCGGTTACTGCTACGAGCTCGGAATTCGTCACGTCACCATCTACGCCTTCAGCATCGACAACTTCAAGAGACGCCGTGAAGAAGTCGAAACTCTCATGGAGCTTATACGAGAAACAATGGAAAGCTGGCTTGAAGAAGATAGCTTCATGTTCAAGTATGGTGTTCGAGTTCACGTCGCCGGCGACTTGACACGTTTGCATGAGTCCGTAAGGTTAGTTGCTCAAAGACTTATGAAAGCTACTTTGAAGAACTCGAAAGTCGGTTTGTCGATTTGTGTTGCTTATACTTCAACGGATGAGATTTTACGTGCTGTTCAAATGGCTTGTGAAGAGAGTTTGGTGGATGATGTATGTTTGGTAAATGTTGAGAGGAAGTTGGATTTTTCGGGTGTTTCGGATCCGGATATTATAATCCGGACTTCCGGTGAGACCCGGTTGAGTAATTTTCTGCTGTGGCAGGGTTCATGTTGCTTGCTGTATAGTCCTTCCGTCGAGTGGCCGGAGTTTGGTGTTCGACATTTGGTTTGGGCAATCCTTAGCTTTCAAAGAATGTATTCTTATTTCGAGTCAAAAAAAAAACAACTGTAGAAAAACAATTTAGAACTTTTTGATTATATTTGTATTTATCTAATTATGTAATCAAGTAATGGCATGAAGTTGTCATTCTCATTCTAATTTGTATCTGTATTTTTTAGGTGTGTTATATTCACTTGACGTTCGATTTATCAGATACCGATAAAATTCGCATTGTGGACACATGTTAATGGAGTACTTGTTGGCTGCTGAGCAAATGATCGGAGATGCGGTGTTGCATGCCCACGACGCAGATATCCTGTGCACTCATTGGCCGTCTGCGCAAGTTTTGGTACTCTTACCGTTGAATTTTGACCGTTGGTGAATCATGTATAAATATTTGATGAATTTTTAATCTTCAACATAACCCTTGTCATCTACCTGCCCGACCTATACCAAATTTCTGTAAGACCGAGAGCAATTTCTTTTCAAAAAATCTCCCGATCAATTTAGATCTATTAAGTTAGCGCTACTGTCCGAGTGAAATGATGCTTTAGAATCAACACCCAAGACTTTTAATGGACTGCTCACGCTCAGGATTAATGAGTCTGTAATCTCCTTTGTGGATGCATTTGTTGACTTATAGCTGCAATACATTTATTCTTGTAGTGACCGTTATGATAACAATTTTAACACTTGATCCTGCTTTTGTCTTTGGATCCGTCGGTGCCCTTCAACTTTGATTAGCCACAAGTTGATCTTTGTTATAATGTTCCTGTTTTCTGCATTTAAAGTTGAACCCAAAGTAGATCCCAACTCCTTTTTACGAACATCTTCGTTAACAATAAGGTTTCTTACATCATCAAGCCCAAGTTTTTCCTTCCCTGGTTGGGCACTTACGACTGTAATTGTTCAGTTCCATCTTTTTGGAAGAGAGGATAACAAGATCAAAAATTTAATATCGTCTTCAAGATCTATCCATACAAAACTCAATTATTTATTGTCATGTTGAGTTCGTTGAGGTGATTGGACACCACTAAGTTTATATTCATTTGTAGGTTAAAAATCTTCTACATCATGTGAACCTTGTTTAACACAGAAGGTTTCTCACACATAGCACATAAGGATTCCAAGATCTAGCAACATTTCTAGACAACGATAAACATATTACGCTCTATCACTTTTCTGTCTAGCAACTTACGGTCATCATCCTTTGACAAATGTAACGTCGTCGTGTGTCTATCAAATGTGTTATCCTATATGTACCTACTAAATTTAGTATAGTAAGCAAGCAAGAATTAAAACCAAGGAAGACAAAACATCAAATTAATTATTGTGTAATCAAATCACCAAAATGTAACCAAAAGAAGGGGGTGATGTTGGAAATTGACAAGAAATAAGAAAATGTTAAAAGGTTTTCACAAACAAAAGTTGTTTTTGCAGATTTTGAAAAAATGTTGCACATAACAAGTATGTTCTTTGCAAAAGAGATGGTGTGATCATTGTTTTCTTAAAATTTCTCTCACATTTGTTCTCATCCCGGTCGTATATAAATACCAGTTCTACCTACCCCGCTATTACTTATTGTTAGACTACATTTGTAAACCTACAAGATCAATTATAACAATAGCATTCAAACAAGGATTAGTAAAACATATGCAATAGAAACAACCCGTCACTACACACATATGGTTAATTCCTACTCACAAAGAACACTCGCAACCCGCTTATGTAAGACGTGTTTGCTACTAAAAGAGCAACTCGAACCTGAAATTGACAATTCCTAGCGATTTGGATAAAACCGAAATACCTAGATGATCAAACTAGATAAAAGGTGAAATAGAAAAAAGAAGTTAAGCACAAGATAATTAATACAAATGTTTGTGAGATTAAACTTTAAAATAGAAAACTTACAACTAATCTCTGTTGTGAGCTTCAACTGTTAAGCACAACTTCATAACTCAATTCTCCATAGAGAATTGGAAACGATAAAAACTAAAGAAGAAGAGATGTTGAATGTGTGGTGTGATGATACCAGATGAGATGATCCTAATACAACCCAACATCTCTATTATACTAGTCAAGGAGTTAAAAGTACGAAAACAAAAGTTCTAAAACTCATGAAGTAAAAGTTGTAAACTGTCGAATAGTGGAAACGTCAGAATTCCTTATGTTGTTGCACTGCATGCGTGGGCGTGGAACACCGCGGGCGCGAGAAGATGAAAATTCTGGGTGTTACTTCATCGGTTGGAATCCTCCGCAAGCACGACTATAGGTAGCCGCGGGCGCGGCCAATGTGACGTTGCTGCGGGTGTGGCCAAGTGTTGCCACGAGTGCGGCCAAGTAGTATAGAGCCACAGTCGAGGCCATGAGTGTCGCGGGCGAGGTTGATCGTCAAAAGCTTCTTCTTTGGTGTTTTTCTTTAGCTCTTCGGTCCTCATTGCATGTTACTTTCTCAACCGCACACCTACACATGTACTTCATCACAAAACACCTTACGAGCTTCTTCATGGCTCCCCACCTTCCCTTGACCATCTTTGGGATTTTGGGTTGTCTCGCTTATTGTTCGATTCTTCCTCGATCTTCTGACAAATTTAGACCTCGGGGTAGAAAGTGTGTCTCCATAGGCTATTCACCTTCTCAAAAAGGTTGAAAAATGTTAGATCTAGATACTCGGGATATTTTTATCACACGTGATGCACGCTTTTATGAGACCATCTTTCCGTTCTCCAAAACGGATTCACATCCACCTAACCTTAACGCCGAAACAAATTTATTTCCCGGTGAAACTAGTTGTTTTACTCCCCCAGCTTTAATGACCATCCCACCGCTCCAGCCTCAGTGGAAACAACTGCAGACCCCACCCCTCTCCTTTTCCTATAGACCCCCTCCCCATGTTACCCTCAACCGACACTGCCTTATCTCCAACCCTATCTCCCCTACCCATTGACACGCTACCCACTTCCCCTTACATACCCGCCCCAATTGCGGACCTCCTATTACAACTCCTACAACCCCCCAACAATCACCTTAACAACTCCACCGACCACCACTACCCCAACCCTTTTACGAGATTATGTATTTAAAAAGGCAAGCCACTTCGATGTCCAATCGAATCAATCTTCTCCCTCACTGAAATCAGATACCCGGAATTCCATTGTGGATTGTTTGTCACATGAACACCTTTCTCCTGCCTATGTTACTGCTCTTAAGTCTGTCTATCAGGAACAAGAACCGACCTCCTTCACGGAAGCAATTGCAAACCCGAAAAGGCAGAAAGCTACATATGCAAGATGAAGTTTCTGCCCTACAACGCAACAACACATGAGAATATGTTGATCTCCCTACTGATCGTAGAGTTATTGGCTCTAAATGGGTTTTTTCGCATCAAATATAACTCTGATGGTCAAATTGAGCGCTATAAGGCGCGGTTGGTTGTCCTTGGCAACCGTCAACAAGAAGGCATTGACTATAGTGAAATGTTTGCCCCTATTACTAAATTCGTCACGGTTAAACTACTTTTAGCCATTGTCTCTATTTATAATTGGGAACTTTGTCATATGGATGTTCACAATGCCTTTCTTCATGGTGATTTGCATGAGGAATTTTATATGCTCCTACCTCTTGGATTTCGAACCTCTTCTAAAGTGTACCGCCTGTAGAAATCTTTGCACGGTCTTCGTCAGGATCCTCTGAATTGGTTTCACAAGTTTGCATATGTCCTTTTGAAATACGGGTTTTGTCATTCCCTTGTTGATTACTCCCTTTTCGCCTACAGACGGTCAGGTATCACCCTTAATATTATGATTTATGTAGATGAATTGGTTATTACTATCAACAATCTTGCTACCATTCGTAGGTTTAAGGATTATCTTCATTCTTTCTTTCATATGAAGGACCTTGTACCGTTTTGGTTCTTCTTAGGCATTGAAATTGTCCGTACTCCAACTAGTTTATGGCTTAATTGACGAAAATACACCCTTGAGTTCTATAAGGCATGTTTGGTTGTCCTTCGATTCTTCTTAGACATTATGGCTGATTCCAGTATACTTGGATGTAAACATGCATCTTTCCCGATGTCTACTAACCACAATCTTCAAATGGATCCTTCCGCTCTACTCGATGACGAGAAATATCGTCGTTTGGTTGGACATCTTATCTACTTGTCCCTCACTCGCCCTGAACTTGCTTACTCAGTTCATATACTTTCCTAGTTTATGCCTGCTCCGCCCCGTGGACAATGTGATGTTGCCTTGAAGGTTCTTCGTTACCTAAAGCAACACCTACTTACGGTATTTTCTTATCACGATCTAGTGATTTGTGCATTCATGCTTTTTGCGTCTTCGATTATGCAACATGTCCTATCACTAGACGTTCCATCACAAGCTACTTCATTTTACTCAGTACTTCTCCCATTTCTTGGAAAACCAAGAAACATGCTACCGTTTTTAGATCTTCTATAGAGGCTGGATATAGAGCAATGACAACTACTACATGTGAGCTCCTCTGGCTTCGATCACTCTCTCCTTGTGTAACTCAACTTTCCGCACAAGGCTCCCATGCGCCTCTTTTGTGATAATCAGTCCGCTATTTATATCGCCAACAATCGAGTCTTACATGAATGTACCAAGCATATTGAGATTGATTGTCATACCATTAGGGAACAGATTCAGCGAGACATCATTTAGACTCAACATGTTTCTGGCACATCAACTTGCTAACATCATGACTAAGACACTTGACCCCACCATATTTAATTTCTTAATTCGCAAGGTTGAAGTTGTTTCTTCTACACCTTCACCTTGAGGGGAACGGTTAGAGATTAAGCTAGTATATTGGGCCGTAATTTGGACTTAAACTTTATTTATTAGTTTACCGTTTTATCCTTTATATTTGTCTATATAAACAATATTTGATCAATGAAATAAATAAGCATCTAGTTCACAAATCTCTGCATCTAGACATTTTGATGGCTAACTTTCTATTGCTTTTTCTTGTTCTGAATCCATTGAAAATGCCATTGGCGGCCGCATGGGGGGGGGGGGGGGGGGGGGGGGGGGGG
>BSUD01000001.1:162265062-162307512 GCA_033239045.1 Fagopyrum esculentum
GGGCAGGGTCGATCGACCCCTCCCCTAAAAAAAAAATTTATTTGTAAAACAGAAAGAAAACACAGCAGGAGCGTAAAAAAAACCCTCCCTCGCTCTCCACTTTGGACCTTGCGTAGAAACGGCAGAACGGCAGGCATAAGCTTCCTTCTCCTCTCCGACCCGGCACTCACCACTGGCCAACCGCCACTGCTCCGCCTCCGCCTCCAACGACCGACGACGCCTGCTGGCCCTTGCGGCTACGCCTCCGGTGACAACCTCGGCCGCCCCTGCTCCTCTGCTGATTTGCGGCCATTCGCTCGACAACCTTGACCCGCCTCCGGTGACCACGGAAATGCCGGATTTACTTGTAAGTGTCTCACTCTTTGGCTTTTCCAGCTTTCTATTGAATCTATTCCCTAACCCTAATAACAATACATTAGTTAGATTTTTCAGTTTAGGGGTTTTTGGAATTTTGATTATTTGACTTTGTAATTGTTAGTGAGTTACTAATAGTAACAATGACTTGTTGAAATTTGATCTTGATATTGGTTATTTGGCTTTGTAATTGTTCAAATTTGATGATTGGTTTGATAATTGATTATTTGTTTAGGAAATGGACAAATTTGTTATTCGAACAAAGAAGCGACCCTTGTTGAGTATTGGATCGTCTTCCATTCCCCCAAAACCTCAAAATATGAATGGTGTTGCTAGTGATGATGTTACTATTGATGGTGTTGCTAATGCTAGAGATGATGATATTAGTGAGGGTCTTGCTAGAAATGTAGTTGATGATGATAATGTTGAGGATGATAATGTTGATGGTGGAGGTGGTTTCACTAGCGTTGATAGGGGAGAAAAAAAACCTCGAATGGATAACATGAGTAGTGAAGTTATTAGTGATCCGGGATTGCGCAAAGCTTTGGAAGAGTATGATCCTTCACTTAGAGATAATGTGAGGAGAGAGTATGTGGTTAGAGGTCCTTGTCAACCCCTCTCACATGAATTTCCACGGAAGAACTTTTGGAAGACGTCGAGGTGTTTTTTGCCAAAGTGGTTTGAGGATTTCGAGTGGTTAGAATATAGTGTTTCTAAAGATACGGCATTTTGTTTTTGGTGTTTTCTCTTTAGATGGGAGACAAAACACAAAAACTTGAATGATGCATTTGTGAAAATAGGATTTTCTAATTGGAAGAAGGCTTATGAGAAGTTTGGAGAACATGTGGGATTAGTCGGAAGTCCTCACCATGAAGCTCGAATCTTATTCACCAATTTTATAGATCAAAGACAAAGTCTGACAAGATGTGTATCTGGTGCAAATGCAACTCAAGGTGCTCAATATCGTATTCGTTTGACATTTTCTCTACACATTGTTAGATTTCTTCTTCTACAGGTTTTGCCATTTCGGGTTCATAGAGAGTCGATGGACTCCGGCAACATGGGTAATTTTAAGGAGATGCATAATTGGTCTAGTAAACGGATTGTTGAAGTTGAAAACGTGGTGAATGAGAATGCACCTAAGAATGCTCAACTCACTAGTCATCGCATTCAAGATGATCTCAAAATTGCGTGTGGGGCAATGACAAGGAAAGCCATAATCAGTAATCTTGGAGACAAAGTGTTTTCGTTATTGATTGATGAGGCTCGTGATAGTTCGATCAAGGAACAAATGGCTATTGTTATCTGATATTTGAACAACAAGGGCGCAATCATAGAGAGGTTTCTTGGAGTTGTTCATGTTGGTGACACAAAAGCTCGTTCTTTGAAAAAAGGGATTGATGTCTTTTTTTGTTGAGCATGGATTATGTATCTCTAAACTAAGAGGTCAAGGATATGATGGAGCTTCTAATATGCGAGGTGAATTTAATGGATTGAAGGCTCTAATATTAGATGAAAATCCCTCTGCAAGGTATATTCATTATTTTGCTCATCAAATTCAGTTGGTTGTTGTTGCCATTTCAAATGATATTCAACCAATACAAGATTTCTTTGGGTACTTATCACAAATCACACACATGGTTGGAGCTTCTTGTAAGAGAAAAGATGAGTTCCGACAAGCTCAACATGACAAGATGGTGGAGATGTTGGAAACGGGAGAAATCTCAATTGGGAGAGGAAATCATCAAAAACTTTCTTTGGCTCGGCCGGGAGTTACACATTGGGGTTCACACTACACGACCATTGCCCGTGTTCTACATTTGTGATCCTCAACTATCAAAGTGCTTGAGAATATTCATGTAGATGGAGGTCCAGATTCCAATCGGGGAATGGCTCAAGGCCTTGTTGAGAAGATGGAGAGTTACCGGTTTGTTTTTATTGCCCACTTGATGAAACGAATTTTGGGCATAACAAACTATTTGTCACAAGTTATGCAGAAAAAAGATCAAGATATTTTAGAAGCCGTTAATCTGGTACGAACCTGTAGGAGACAATTTCAAGATTTGAGGAATGATGGGTGGAATGAACTTTTAGAATCTGTCAACGTTTTTTTGTGAAAAGAATAATGTTGTCGTTCTGAAAATGGATCAAAATGTCCCGGGTCGATTTAGTGCAAGACGTGTTGGAAGTGTTATCACAAACTTTCACCACTTTCGAGTTGAAATACTTTGTCAGGTAATTTATCATTTCCTTATAAATTCATAACTATTTTATATAATGAATATTACTATTATATTTTACATTATGTTTATTTGTAGGTCATTGACCAACTTGATCGAGATATGGAAAGTCGCTTCGGTGAGTCAAACTCTGAAATACTCGCTTGTATGGGATGTTTTCATCCAAAGGATTCCTTCTCCAATTTCAATAAGTCTCAGCTAGTTCGACTTGCCCAACATTATCCACAAGACTTTTCTGGTTATGATCTGAGCGTGCTTGAAGATGAATTGACAACATGGATTTATGACATAAAGGAAGGTAACAGGAGTTCTAGTTGAAAAATATAGGAGAGGTGGCATGCAAGATGGTTGAGAGAGAGGTATTAACACTGTTTTTCCTTTAGTATATCGCCTTTTGGAGTTGGTTTTGGTATTGCCAGTTGCGAGAGTATTCTCTGCAATGAAAATTGTGAAGTCTCAATTGCGTAACAAGATGTCGGATGAAAATCTCACTGATTCTTTAGTGTGCTACATTGAGAAAGAGAGTTTCAAAAGCGTTGATGATGAAGATATTCTTCAATATTATCAGAATATGTCAAACGCAAGATGAGTTTACGTCCTTTGACGTCCACTTGAGTTATCTTGTAGCATTGAACGCTAATTTAAAATGGTTAACTTTTAACGTTGTTTTATTGTAATATTGATTAATATTGCAGGAATGTAACTTTTATTGCTAGTAAAAAAAAATTATAATTCATCAACGATGCCAAACACTTTCAACCCAGAATTTATGTTGTGGGTTGAGCTACGCAGGTTGGATATGCAAAAACAACAGTTCGGATACAATACTCGAGGCTACATAATTAATAACCCAACATTAAAAGGTTGTATACATTTATACATTTGACAGTTTGTAAATATTGGTTTATGAGGGTCATTATCTTAATTAGCCATTAGGGTTTTCTCTCTGCAGCTATTTATGCTTTCATAATTCATCAAAGATGCCAAACACTTTCACGGTTCATTTATTCTTGACTCACGGTAAAGTTTGTGGAAGTGTTAAGTTACAGCAATGTTGGATATTAATAGATCATTCTCTGGTGGCAGCACTTAAACTTCAGTGTACTTGTAATTTAGTATATTCTACAGCATGATCAAAGCCTCGTAATCAGGCGGCTAAAACGGAGTGCATTAATTGTTTGGAGAACTTGCTGCATCTTGTGTATTACTTACTTT
Source organism: Fagopyrum esculentum (assembly GCA_033239045.1). Classification (NCBI taxonomy): domain Eukaryota; kingdom Viridiplantae; phylum Streptophyta; class Magnoliopsida; order Caryophyllales; family Polygonaceae; genus Fagopyrum; species Fagopyrum esculentum. The sequence goes on from BSUD01000001.1 coordinate 162,268,872, forward strand.
TAACTCATACAGTTGGGTTGATTGTTTTATACTTCCAGGGCTCCTATATCATTACGAACTTAACATTGTAACAACTCACATATGTTTATATCCTAGCTTCTGCTTTTGCATTCCTCGTCGACCGGTTTAACTCGCACTATAAAACTACGGGTAATCAATATACTTTACATCTATAGTTCTGAATTTTATATATTTTCTCACGGTGTTATTCGAGTTGAACGAGCCTAGTTTTGGTATGCTCATGTTCAACTATTTAGAATCGAGTCATGCTTATATACTTCTATTACACTATTTTTTCCATGAATACAAGCATGTCCTTAGCTAACAACCCTATCAGAGATGCCATATTCTTGTTTAGAACGAGTCCAAATTGAGCTTTTTATGAGTTGAGATTGTGCAGCTTAGCTTAGATAATGGCCCAATTAAAAATCTCAATTCTCATGCTCGTTTAAAATTGAGTCGATCTCGAGGGACTTATGTTCTATCACAAGTTTGTGGAAGTGTTAAGTTACAACAATGTTACGTATTACACCAATACACAGTTGGTGTAGTGGAATGTGATGCTAGACTCTTTAACTGGTTAGTCTCGCATCCTTCTGACAACATGTATGAAAAAACGAACCGGGTGTCCTACGTACCTTTAAAAAAAAAAATGACCTACAATTTTTTTTTTTTAAATTGTAGATCGTATTTTTTTTTATGGAAATTGTAGATCATATTCTATGGCAGGCTGGCAGCACCCAAACTTCGGTGTACTTGTAATTTATTATATTCTACAACATGATCAAAGCCTCATTATCAGGCGGGTAAAACGGAGTGCATTAATTGTTTGGAGAACTTGCTCCCATGTTGTGTATTACTTTTAACATTGTAGCAACTCACATGTTAATCTCCTAGCTTCTGCTTTTGCATTCCCCGTCGACCGGTTCAACTCGCACTCTAAAACTCCGGGTAATCAATATACTTTACATCTGCAGTTCTGAATCATATTTATTTTCTTACGGTGTTATTCTAGTTAAACGAGCCGAGTTTAGGTATACTCAAATTCTATTGTTTACAATCGAGTCATATTGATATACTTCTATTACGCTTTTCTTCCTTTTTGATATGAATACAAACATGTCCTTAAGGCTATTCCTATCAAATGAACGAGTCAGAGTTGAGTTTTTCATGAGTTGAGTTTGTGCAGCTTGGCTTAGATAATAGCCTAATTGAAAATCTCAAATCTCATGTTCAGCTCGTTTTAAATTGAGTCGATCTCGAGTCAAGATACTCGGCTTACGTTCTATCACAAGTTCGGTTGTGCTCCACCTTTGCAGTAGCACGTAAGAGATGGGTGATGATAAAAATGGTGTACTGAAATGGATACTGAAAAAATTGGTGGAGATCATGCTTAAGTGCTTGTCCTCCATTCTTTCCGTCGGACCAATTCCGAACCACATCGCCTTCATCATGGACGGAAACCGAAGATTCGCCAAGAAACACAAGTTCAAGGAGACGGGAATGGGATACAAGCTTGGTTTTAAAGCTATCCAGAACATCTTTCTGGTGTGCTGCGTACTCGGCGTGAAGTACTTCACCATATACGCATTTAGCATCGACAACTTCAAAAGACGTTCGGAAGAAGTCGAATCTCTCATGGATCTTACGCGAGAGAAGATGGAATGGTTGCTAGAAGAGAATAGCATTGTGTTCAAGCATGGTATTAGAGTACATATTGCCGGTGACTTGACGCTTTTGAATGAATCCTTAAGGTTGACTGCTCAAAGGCTTATAGAGGCTACATCGAAGCACTCCAAGTGTGTAGTGTCGATATGTTTTGCTTACACTTCAACGGATGAGATTACTCGAGGTGTTCAAAAGGCTTGTGAAGAGAGATCAATGGATGGTGTAAGCCTGGAGGACGTTGAGAGGAATTTGGATATGTCGGTTGCTCCGGATCCGGATATTATTATCCGGACTTCGGGGGAAACCCGGTTGAGCAATTTTATGTTATGGCAAAGTTCAAGGTGCATGCTGCATAGTTCATCGGTGGAATGGCCGGAGATTGGTGTTAGGCATTTGCTATGGGCAATCCTAAACTTTCAAAGGATGCATTCTTATTTAGGGAAAACATAAAATCACTTATTTAGTTTAACCAAATATATACATCGAATGGTTCGAGAGTGGAATCATGCTTACGGGAAGAAGGTAAGAACATGTCTCAATTATTATATAAATAAAAAAGAAATTTATGTCAAAATTCTAAATTTTGTCATAGTAACGTTGTTTTCTTTTGATAATGAATGAGATATTGCTTACCGAAAAATTTAATCAAAGCATATCTTTGTGAATATATTACCAAATTAGTATCATACTCATTCATAACTGATCAAGAACACTTCGGTATAGGGATGGTAATGGATCGGGTGGTGGGTGGATGACCCTATCCGCCACCCGATCCGCGAGAAAATATCATCCACCCCACCCGACCCGCCACCCGCCAAACCCACCACCCGCATCCAATCCACCCGCATCCAACGGATGAAGCGGGTGGATCGGGTGATGTTCGGGCGTTCTTTGCATTTCCTTTATATTGATATTAAACTCGGACTCGAATGTGGAAAATTAATATGATAAAAATAAATTCAATCCGAAAAAAATCTTATCCATAAAAAACATGATAAATATAAAGTCAACACAAATCATCCAAGTGAAAATATTACAAGAAGTCTTATAAGTTTAAATTCTTGAAAAGTATAGAAATTTAGCAATACATAACATACAATAGGATCATAATAGGAAGTGAACAAATATACAAATTTTGCTAAACAATCAGTAAATCACCAATTCATAAATCAAAAAGGGAACTAAAGATCACTAAACAAGCAAACAGTCAATAAATTTATAACGGGTGTAAGTGGGTGAAACGGGTCGGATGGGTGGATGGATGATGGATCGGGTGATGGGTGGATGAAAGGTCCATCCGAATCCGACCCGATCCATCACCCATTTCATCCGTCATCCGCTTTCACCCGCTTCATGTCGGGTTTTCACCCTTTTAACATGGATCGGGTTATCGGGTGTCCGTCGGGTTAGGATGAAATTGCCATCCCTACTTCGGTACCGACCAAACTACACTCATTCATTACCGTTCAACACGTTCGCAACCGAAGGTGTACTTGATTCAGGTTTATAACATACACAATTTGATTACAACCATGGAACAATGTACATTTTACATGCACGATTTTGATTTTGCGAGAACGTGTGTGGAGTATACTCTCCCTGCAGTGGAGATGGAATGTGCAATTGATAATGGGTCCGGGGGAAAGGATGAGTAGGGTTAAAAGTAGGAAGGGATCTCAGCCGTCCGATCAAAAAAAATAAATGGTAGTGATAGGAATTAGGAGGACTGTGAGCCATTGGATGAGTTTAAATAAAGGGCTCCCACACATGCCGCCAGGAGGATTCGAACTCGAATCTCCAAGCTAAACACTTAAGGAGCCTAACACCACATCCCACTAGACCAAATGGGTTAAAGTGTCATATTCATTTATTCTTTTGTGTTCATTTAATAATGCATAGATGTTCATTTACAATATATAACTTCAAAAAAATCATCACTAAACATTAAAAGATGGTTATGTATGTGTAAAAGTTATAGATAAGTCATCGGTGTTCATACTTTTATACGTCATTGTTCATGTTTTTATTCATCGGCGTTCATACTTTTCTATGTCGTTGTTCATGCAAATATTACAGACAATTTTTCTATGAGGCATTTTGTCAAACAGTTTGCGTGCACCATAAAAAGAGCATATAAAATTTTCAATTGGAGCTATTAGACCAACTCATCATATATGTTTACATGTATTTTTTCAATCAAACCTATCAAACACAAAAATGATTCAAACAAATTTGATTTTGAAAACAAACATCAATCATACTGAAACTTAAACCTTAAGAATGGAAACCTAAACCGTGAGAATAGAAATTCGAAGAAATAATACTTGAATTGTCTTGTATTCTCTTTGATTTCACCATTTTTATGTAATCAATTTTTTATTTGGTTGAAAATCGGGCAAATATGAAGCTTGTGGGATGAAGAATGTGAGGGAGGGTTGTGAGTAGTTGGAGTCAAGCAAACTAAGCCCGATTTTCTTCTTCTTTTCCCCCCCAGATTTATCTAATTACCAAATTCCATTAATGATGAGTGTGTGAGAGCCGTTGATTTAAATCTCATCCAATTGCTCACAATCTTCCTAATTCTTATCCACAAGCCTTCTCTTCACCGGAACTAACCTCTAAGTATATATATATATATATATATATATATATATATATATATATATATATATATATATATATATATATATATATATATATATATATATATATACACATTAAACGATATGACATCTTCGTAACAAAACTAATAATAACTACGAATAATATATTAAATAATAATACATGTTCTCAATATTACACGATAAGACATGTTCTCATAGGATCTATACTCTCTCTCTCTCTATCTCTCTCTCTCTATATATATATATATATATAGGGTGTGGTTCCCATGAGAACACCCCTAATGTGTATACATGAGAACAGTCTTAGACCGTCGGATGGTGAGTATTAAGGGTCGAGATTTAGTGTAGATATCATAATTAATAATAATTAGGAATAATAATAATTAGGAATAACCACAATAACTACGAATAATCCACTCAACCAACAATAACTACGAATAATGTATTAAACGATATGACACATTCGTAACAAAACTAATAATAATTACGAATCTGTTCTCATGTATACGCGTTAGTGGTGTTCTCATATGATCTACTCTATATATATATATATATATATATATATATATATATATATATATATATATATATATATATATATATATATATATATATATATATATATATAAAGAAGAACCTTAAGGTGAATATAAAAGATATAAATATTCTAGAAGGGGGTTGAATAGAGTATGAGAACTTTTTGCAAAAACCTATTGTTTTTTTATACATAGGTAAGAAAAATAGGAGGATCACTTTCTAGAAACCAATCGACCTATGGCATCCTTGCAGATGAGGTCTTGAACATCTTCTGGTATTGCTTGAATGTGCAGCTCGACATTGTGTCCATGGAAAGCAATCTTGTCCGCAACCGAATTAATTTCCCTAAAAACAGGCGTGCTATGGAAATTGAAAAATTGGAGATGATAATTGAGATATCGTTGATAATCATATCAAGTTCCCATGGTGGCTTCCAAATTTGATTAATCGAATTGATAAGCGTCAGGTTATCTCCCTCGATCTCAATGAATTCAATTCCAATCTTCTTGGCCTTTTGCAGGCCTATCCGCAAAGCCAGAGCTTCTGCTTCCAACACAGATTCTACGTAACAACTGCCACTTCCTAGATCAATGGGAATGGCATCATGGTTTCGGATGATAAAACCATAGGAAAAAATTTTCGCTGAGTTTTGTGATGCATCAAAATTAAGTTTGTGAAAACCATTCTCCGGTCGTTTCCACTTTATATTTTTCTTTTTTCTTCTTGGTAATTTATGTACTATGTTCTTCGTATTTTGATTAATATTTGCTTGATCCCACAATGCTACTTGATTCATGACTGAATCTTTGATATTTTTCGGGATTTTATTTTATTAAAATCGAATTGGTTTCTAGCCATCCATATGTTCCACCAAATGACTGCAGTGAGGTTCATTTCCTTGGCTGATATTAATCCTTGGAGGTCAAGAAGCGCCTCTGTGATTCTCCGATTATCAAAGTCGTAGTTTTTTAGGATCGTTGTAATGTTCTGGTTATCGATGGGTGAGATAATAAAAGGGCATTGGAAGAAGATATGTTTGGAACTTTCAGTGTGGTGGTTACAAAATTCACAATGCATTACGACTGAGATCCTTTGTCTGTCAAGATTTTCCTTTGTCGGAAGCTCTTCCATAGCTAATGTCCATAAAAAAATTTTTTATTTTTGGCATTACGTCCATTTTTCATATTCATGTTTTGTCCGTGGTAACCCCGACCCTCACTTTTTGGATCAACTCCAAAGATGATTTAGTCGAGTACCACCCTTCTTCATTTCCCGACCAGTAAAGTCTATCTCGAATGTAACTATTGGGAAGATTATATTATTTAATTTTGTCGATAATGTTCATAGGGAGTATTGTGCTTAGTTGATTTATTCGTTGGATGTCCCAAGCGTTACTAGTAATGTACGAGGAAGTCAGTTCCATTGGGTTTAAAAGGTTTGTGTTTGTCACCACATCCAAGAGTTGGTTTATCCAGTAACCATTTATCCTTCCACAATCTGATTGTTTTTCCATTCCCAACCCTCCATGTAAGTCCTTTATTAAATTCTTCGTTTAGCTTAATTAGTTTCTTCCATTGCCAAGATGCATTCGTTCCGCATTTATAATCCCAGAGACATGTTCCTTTGAGGTAATTTTCTTGTACAACTTTTACCCAAATATTGCCAGGTTCTGCCATAATTTTCCACAAGAGTTTCATTTGAAGAGCTTTATTCATGTCTTCAGACTTTCTAATCCCGTTCCGCCTAAGGAGCGTGGTTTACAAATTTTATCCCAACTAATCAAAGGATGAAAATTTGGTCCTTTATTCCAAAAGAAAGTTCTATTTATTTTGTCCAATTCATTATGGATGCTTATTGGTAACATGAAAGCCTGCATTAAGTAGCTTGATTTTGCATTAAGGTTAGATTTTATTAATGTTATTCTTCCTTCTTGAGACAAGGACGACGCTTTCCATTTGGTTAGTTGTTGTTTTGTTTTTATAATTACTGAATTAAATGTGTCCTTGTTGACACGTCCGTTGATATCAGGACAACCCAAATATTGTTCTAGGCTTGTAGATAAATTGATCCCTAGATGCCCTTGGATTCTTCTTCTGTTACTTTGATTAATGTTCGCCGTAATTTGAAACGCAGATTTAGGATAGTTAATGACCTGATCGGAAATGGCGCAATAATCTTTTAGTGTTGACATAACCATATTACTTGCTTGTTCAGTTGTCTTAGTAAAGATTATAACGTCGTCAGCGAATGATAAAAAAGGGATTCTAGTCCCGTGCTTCGAAATTGGAAATCCGATAGGCTTAGGGAATTCATTGTAACACCCCGAATTCGCGGGACTCGGGATGTCACATTGGGCTAGGATCTCACAATGGATCCTGACCCCAACCTGACAACAAGTTCACTGGACCTTACAACATGGCACTGACATATATAAAACAAATACATAAAACAATATAAATTGTACAACCCAAAGTAAACAACAACATAGCCGAGTATATAAAACGACAACCTCACACAAGAGGTACAAAAGAACATCCTCACGAAGGAGGGGAACACAACAAACCCAAACCAACCACCTAATGTACGAGAGTCCTCGGCCTGTCACCCTGCCAGATCACTTAGCAGCGCCTAACCTGTAAACATCTACAACACGGTATGAAACCGTTAGCTAACCATACATATATGAGGTAATGCATAAGCACAAACACAATCATGGAAGATAAACACATCATCATGCTTTCACACATTTACCCATTTTATTATCTTTGTATAATAACCATTCACTCAAAAACCATATATATATATATATATATATATATATAGATAGATAAAAGTATGTGACACGAGGAACGATACATCCCCGCCTCTGAGTACAATGTCCAGCTGTACGAGTATCGGTCACACAATCCGTGTACCCTATGGGAGTGGATTGCGCCCTTCCTGTAAACCAGCCTGGCCCGACATCAGAGAACCTCCCAGACTCCACGGCGGGATGAAAGGGAAAGGTTATCACAGCCACGCAGTGGGGCAGTCAATAGAACATATATAGGTCGATAAAAATGACAACTCATGCTATCATAACAAACATATAAAGCACACACCACTCATGCAAACACCCAATATAGGGATGGTAGCTAAGTAAGTCCTACGGACTTACCTCAACCTCGTACAAACTCAACCACGATCACCTCTACACTGGAGGGACAACACGGCCTATAAAAAGGCATAAAGAGATATATCAACCTCTATACATCAAAGGGGTCACACCTAGACCCAAAGGGATCCATAATGATCATAATCAATCTATAAGCATCACAACCAACTAAACCTCAATATCTCAACATAACTCACAATTCCTCAAATCTCAAGGTAGTATCAAATCAACATTCCTCAATCTCAATTGTAATCCTAATTTAATTAATTAACCTTTAATTAATTAATTAGATTTCGCCAGAATAACGTTTTGCCCGCAGGCAATTTCTAAACCCCCTGTCATCAGATTTCATCAAACAAACAACCCATAATCACCAGAATAATATAACGACCATAATGGAATTCCTAATTGTCTTATTTGACAAGCCTAAAGTCAATTTAGGCCAAATCGCAGTACGGAAAACGAATAAATTCATAACTTATTCGTTACTAACCCGATTGACGATCTAAAAGAAGATTCGGAATCACAACGACGCAGGCTACGCATGGACATCATCAAATTCATCGGAATTTGAGCGACGGAACCGTCCGGGTGACATATATGCTCGACCATCCCTCCATATACTCGGAATTGCAGAAACTCGGTACCGTTATGAAGAGAATGAAGAGAGGAATCCAGAAACTCAAACGAAATTGAAATCGGATTAGAAACGGAGAGTAGATCTGAGTTTGAAGGTTGAGAGAAATTAGAGCTTTTACGAGGAAACGTGAAATGAAATGAATTAATAAAGGATTTTCCGCTATTTATAGTGAAGACGATAATTATCCTTTAGTAAAGTTGATAATTATCCTTTAACCGATCCAAAGGCGGGTCGAACCTCTTTCTCCAAACTTCTCGAGATTGGAACATTAAATCTGGAATATTGTAGGGATAATTATTCCACAACTGTCTCGGAAAACGTGTATTCCTAAGCCGTCTTTCTTAGCCATTAAGAAACGAAATAGCGACTCTTTTGGCCGTTTTGCCTCTCCATGTTATTTCATATCTAGGACATATCCGATGTCTTGATCATTTCTCTCAACTGCATTTTTATTAATTGGAGCTTCCAAATGCTCCAAATAACACCGAAGGGTAAAAATAATTGCCCGGGGAAAAAAGTAAAAATTTTCCCAAACGTCCAAAATTACGCCAGGAACATAACGGTGGGACTCATACTCATCACTTGCGAAATCTTCGCGAGTTATATGTTAATTACTATCAACGATTAAGTTAATCAACATTAATTACAATTCGAAAATTCTAGCTATTACATCACACACCCCTTAAAAAAAAGTTTCGTCCCGAAACTTGAACAATTCCCAAATCCTCTCGGACCCATACGCCGAGGTATAACTCTCACGCTTTCTATCGGAGGTATCACATCTCCGTTCAAAAGATCACAACCTATAACAATCTATAACCTCAAGTATAAACATGGAGGAATCATCACTCCAGGAAACAGGGCCATAACGCTACCCAAAGGCGTAGAGGAATCACGTCTCTCGCCATACCACATCACAAGGAATAGAGGAAGCACATCTCTAGCCAAAACATATCACATGCATAGAGAAAATACGTCTCTAGCCAACCCATAAACATATATATATCGCATGGAGGAATCACATCTCCACTAAACTATGTCCATCAAGGTAGCATGGAGGAAAGAACCATCTCCAACTGAATCCTAATCCCACTCAAATAGCGTGAAGGAAAGAACCATCTCCAGCTATAAATATGATCATACTCGGGTAGCGTGGAGGAAGTAATCATCTCCAGCTATAGCATACATCACTCTAGCACATCAAGATCTACTAAGATCATAAATCACATCACAACTAGCATGGAATAACACATCAAGGCATATAAGCACATAAGCACAACATTCATCAAGATAACACTAAGATCTACTCGTGCTCCCACAAATGGGTCTGTCCCAACATATACTCTGGATAGTTCCTCAGGACACTATCCTCAGTCTCTCACATAGCCTCTTCAGGTCTTCATCTCAACCATAATATCCTCAATATGGGAATGTCTTTCGAATGCAAGCGTTTCATATCTTGTTCCAAGAATGTAATCAGATGCTCAATAACGATGTGGTTCAACTTAACCACTAGATCATTATAACTCACAAAGTGTTTCCAACTTGGTATATACTTCCTCAGTTGAGACACAAGAACACTGGGTGAACATCCACCAACTTCAGAGTGAAAGCTAAACATCATGTTGCCTTCACAAAACTGATCAAGATCTCAAGTAACCGACATATTGGAAACTCAGTTCCCCTTTCCATAATACACAACTAACGTCTCACAGCTGAGATACCTCCAGCCGGACATGAACTCTCACTTGAACTTTAGAGGTTAACGCCTCTTGTCTACATATAATATCCGGTGACTCTGTAAAACCAGCATTCTTCTTTCAATCAACGTTACTTGAACTATAAAATCCTGAATCTGGTCAGGTGTTATAACACTACTACTGCTAGATCACTTCTAGCATAAGGATATACGACATCTATGTCTATATATATTGCCTCATAGGGCCATCCTAGAAATATGCACGTCCTTCATTGTTATATAATAAACTCATTAATGGAAGGTAATATAACCATCCACGTTTCCCATTCAACTTACAACTTATAATAGATCTTTAAGATCTAGATGATCCTCTCTAACTAACCATCTGTTAGGGGGTGAAGTGTAGTCATGAGGTACAGACTCGTCCCCAAAGCAGTCTGAATCTGCTGCCTAAAATCTCAAAGTAAAAACATCCATCTCGATCAGAAATGATCGTTCTCGGTATACCATGGAGTCTCACTATCTGTCTAGTGTACTCCTCATCCAATTCATTCACTAGCCACGTCCTTCTGATAGAAATGAAACGTGCCGGTTTCATTAATTTGTTACCAACAATCCAGATAACATAAATCTTCTACTGGGTCACAATCCCATAAAAAAAATCCATAGAGATGTCCTCCCAAATTCTACTACTGCACTGGTAGTGGGTGGGGCTTATCTCTAGATCGGAAATACTCTATCTGGACCTGCTAACATGTCACACACTGTATCACAAATCTGGTTATATCGGCTTCATACAATATAATTGTCTCATCTCGTGGTACATCTTACTTGTACCTGAATGTACTGAATAAGGTGTACAGTGGGTATACCGTAATATTCTTTGTCTCCATCTGCATCAGCAGGTACACAAAAGCGGTCATGACTCTTCATCAATCCATCTACTCCCATGGAGAACTATGGTGCCTCAGTACGAGACATCCTTTCTCTAAACCTTGTCAAGGCCAGGCAGGTCTCCTGCTTCTGTTGGACCTCATCCAACAGACCAGGTAGAACCTCTGAGGTATAACAGGGTATCCTCATCAAGGAACTGATTGTCCAACTCTAGCCAAGCTAGATCTCTCTGAAGTTGAGGCTGAACTATCAGTCTCACAATCATCTTCTCTTGGAGCGTCTTTCCATTCAAGTTATTGGCGAAAACGTTCAACTTCTCTGAATGATATGGAATCTTCAAGTCAAAGTCTTGATCAACTTAAGCTCTTAACACTGGTGGTTATTCAACCCCTGTTGCATAAAATATACTTCAGATTTCTATAATCGATAGAAATCTGACATGAAGATCACACCGGTACGGTCTTCTCAAAAGACTCGCAAATGAATACGTAATCATATAAAATCCTTCCTCAAAGCATTGGTAGCAATCGGCTGAGCCGAGAAAACTACGTATTCCTTAATGTTCATCAGTATCTCCCATGTTACAACATACTTAATTCTCGCCAGGTCAACCATGATCCCACTGGCGGAGACAACATGGCCTAAAAAGGCTACCGCTGGCACCTCAACTTACACTTAGAGAGCGTAGAATACAACCCTCTATCTCTCGAAATCTGCAAAACGGTCCTCAAACGATCGGTCTACTATTCTCTGCTATGAGAGTATACCAACATGTCATCAATGAAGTCCACCGCCAACTAATCAAGGAAGTCGATGAAGATACTGTTCATCAACTCCATAAAAACTACTAAAACATTCGTCAACCCAAATGACATCACTACAAACTCGTAGTGTCCATAACGGGTATGAGATGCTATGTCATACACATGTTGCTCTCTCATTCATGACTAGGGATATCTTGAGCACAAAGGAATCATGAAAACACAATTGCTTCTTGAAGCTAACTTATCAGGTCGTCAATACGGAACATGGAACCCACTAGGGTAAACCCGTTTCGATCAACTTTTCAAGTTATCAGTACAATATCTCAACAAGCACCATATAGTGTGGCTTTCCCATTCAATCTTGTATCATAATTCAACTCGATAACAATGTCCACACTCCGCTGAGGTGGAAACTAGACGGTTCAGTAACAGGTCTATAAACTCATAAACAACTGGAATACCTTCCATTGTTGGACTATCTCGCTCCTTCATGGTATAACACCAGAAGGCGTCACATCCCTGTGCTATCAGCTCGTTGCTCGTACAATCCTGATGACAAACCCGTCTCTTCAAAGGTCTTAACCTTAGAAGACCTCTATTTACCATCTCAGTAAAGACTATAATAGCCTTACTATTAATATCTAACACCGCATGATATCTATTCATCCAATCCATACACATAATGACTTCCTCGTGCACCTACGGCATGACAAAGAAGTCTACAAGCCATACACAAGTCCCGGAATAAGGGAACAAACACCTATCTCGCGGGTACCTCAGACCCCTAACTGGTAATCTTGTAAAGGAAAGTCCACCTTCTACTATATATCAAAGATCAACCATTAACGCATGCATCGAAAGACAAGAAGTGCATAGCACTAATAACAAGCAAAACTCCATCAGGTAAACCATTAACGAGAATGATACCTATAACAGCTAACACTCGTAGCTCCACTACATATCATCACTCAATGTCAGATCCATGGTCCTCAGGTATCACTGAGGTCATTACTATAGCCTCCACTTCCACTCTTTCTGCACCGGAAAGAGGAAGGTCTTGCTGGGAAGAAACACCACCGTGCTGACAGAAAGAGCCAGATGGCCTAGCTCACCACAAGTGAAACAATCTATCAGTGCCAAAGGGCACACAGAACGCTAATGATCTGGATAGCCACAACTGAAACATAATCATCCCATCCTTGCAACCTGTGCAACTGAAGGGTAACTCGACATCGTCGTCCACCTGGAATGATCTCACTCTTGAAGGGAACCTGTAAAGGCAATGCCTTGCCCTGTCGAAAAACTTCGCTCTATGCCCTGCTTTACCACACGTAAAGCATATGATGGGAGCCTTTGGGCACACAACTCGCCAGTGTCCCAACTTCCACGCAATTAAAACACTATAGTTCCTTGCCAGTCATCTTCATGGCCAAAGGATCACTAGATTGTCCTGATATCGGACTTGGTTCCCCATTCATCATCTTTGCTTCTCTAGTAACTGATTCAGTCCATTGCTTCTTTCCGGATCCAGAAGCTTCAGTTGATCTCACAATTGTTGGTAAATCCGGTGTGGATCTACCCGCTATCACCGCTTCATATACTTGTTACATATATTCTTGAAACTCGGATCTACTCATGGAGACGCGATCAGCCTCTTCAAACTCGTTCTCTGCCATAGGCGAAACAACAACGGAAACTGGTCCCTGACTTATCACCACTGGAGGAAGAGGGGGTGTACCCCTACCTCATCCCACTACAGATATTGCTCTAGTCTGAGTCATTTGTAGGATATACGCACCTAATTTTATAAGGCTATATATATGCCATAGGTATCGATATGTATATAATATATCCACATAATCCATAGTACACACAAATATATATACATATCTACGCTGCAGAGATCCATGGCAGAGGTGACGACTTCTCGTACATTCTATCCCAAAACCACACTTAAAACCAAAACCTTTGAAAACGTCAGATCCCATGTGGGCTCTGTTTATTTTACCTATCAAACCTCATTGCAGGTAGCAAGTGCCATTGTTGTCAACCTGGGCTCTGATACCAACTTTGTAACACCCCGAATCCGCGGGACTCGGGATGTCACATTGGGCTAGGATCTCACAATGGATCCTGACCCTAGCCTGACAACAAGTTCACTGGACCTTACAACATGGCACTGACAGATATAAAACAAATACAAAAAATAGTATAAATTGTACAACCCAAAGTAAACAACAACATAGCTGAGTATATAAAACGACAACCTCACACAAGAGGTACAAAAGAACATCCTCACGAAGGAGGGGAACACAACAAACCCATTTCAACCACCTAATGTACGAGAGTCCTCGGCTTGTCACCCTGCCAGAACACAACAAACCCAAACAACAACATAGCTGAATGTGTTTATTTTTACACGTAAGGTTCAAGTTGGTCCAAAAATTCTTTTTCTTCATACCTCTACAATTCCATAATGCAATCTTCATTTAAGTGATTGATGTGGTGTTAGGTGTTTAAATCCCATTATTTCAAACATAATTTCTAGTTCCATACTTTTTTCTTTCATAAAATTCAAATTAGTGTCATGATCATACCTTTGAAATTGCATCCAAGATTTGGCCCAATTAGAAATCTTCCACGTACATGTAGTAGTGAAATTTATCACTATATGGTTCAGATGTTCATAAAGTGCTATGGTGGTATCAACTTTCCATATTGCTCTGTAGGATATCCATTCTTTATAATTAAAATAACAAATTACTAGAATATTCGCAACACTTTGCAGTACATTACTAATTCCGGAGGTGCTGGTTTCATAATCCGGAGGTAAGTAAGGCTCTTCCTACTCTTAAATCTTCTCTTATTAGTTGGAATAGACTTGTCTTTGGTAATGTCTTTCGCAGGAAATCAGAAACCGAAGCCAAGCTAGCCAAAATCCAGGGCAGAATTAGCCGAGGTATCTCTGCAAGCCTTCTTGAGGAGGAGGTGAAATTGAAAGCCGAGTTAGAAGGTATTCTAGAGCAAGAGGAGATGATCTGGTTCCAGAAATCCCGTGAGCAGTGGCTTGAGCATGGTGATCGGAACACTAAGTTCTTCCACACGTCTACAGTCATCTATAGATCCCGTAATAGAGTTATGGAGTTGGAGATTGGGAGTGAAGGGTGGGTGGAGGATCAACCGAGACTTGAGAAACATGCCACTGCCTATTTCCGTGATCTCTATAGTCTAGCTGAGCCCCACCTGCTATCTCCGAGCTATCTGAGTACACTTGACTTTCCGGATATTGCAGACTCGGACTGGGCTAGTATTCAAAAACCGATAGAAATGGAGGAAGTTTGGCAGGCTGTCAAGAACATGGGAGCTTACAAGGCACCCGGGGTTGATGGCTTCCAACCCGTCTTCTATCAGAAGTGTTGGAATGTTGTAGGAAGGTCTATGAAGGAGGAAGTCTCAAGGTTCTTTAGCACTCAACAGCTCTACTCGGGAAGTAATGATACTCTCATTTCCCTCATTGCCAAAGTGGGGAAACCGGAACTCATCAGCCAATTCCGCCCGATCGCTTTATGTAATGTCAGCTATAAGATCATCACTAAGGTCCTTTTCAGGAGATTGCAAGGAATCATAGGGAGTCTGGTAGGTCCCACACAAGGTAGCTTCATTCTGGGTCGTCTGATTCAGGATAACATCGTCCTCATGCAAGAAGTGGTACATTCTATGAGGAAGAAGAAGACTGGTAAACAGTGGATGATTCTGAAATTGGATCTCGAAAAGGCTTACGATAGAGTAAGGTGGGACTTCATCGAGGACACTATTACTGAGGCCGGGTTTCCCCAAAATTGGGGTAAAATGATTCAGGAGTGTGTTACTACAGCAAGAATGCAAGTCATCTGGAATGGAGAAGTGACTGAGCAATTCGTTCCGGAAAGAGGTATTAGGCAAGGAGACCCGCTCTCCCCATATCTCTTCGTTTTGTGTGTCGAGAGACTCAGCCACCTCATACTTGAGTCAGTTGAGAAAGGGGAGTGGAAGCCTATTACCCTATCGTGTGGGGGTCCACCGTTATCTCACTTGTTCTTCGCGGATGACATCACTCTATTCGCGGAAGCGTCCCTGACACAAGTCCGTGTTATCATGAGATGCATGGAAATGTTCTGCAATGCCTCGGGACAGGAAGTCAGTACTCAAAAGTCGAAGATCTTTGTCTCTCCTTACGTCTCAAGAGAGTTGAGTGCTAGCATCGAGAGACTTAGTGGAGTCGAGGTTACGAAGAACCTTGGGAACTACCTTGAAGTCCCACTTCTCCAAGGAAGAGTTTCCAAAATGACTTTCTCTAGTTTGTTGGATAAAATCAATCATAAACTAAATGGTTGGAGGAGCAAAACCCTTAGCTTTGCGGGTCGGATCACCCTCACCAAAGTTGTCCTTACCTCTATTCCAACTTATACAATGTCCACCCTCCCTCTTCCGATGAATGTTTGTAAAGAGATCGATAAAACTTGCAGGAACTTTGTTTGGGGCCACCAGAACGGAAGTCGAAAGCTTCACACATTTAAGTGGAGGGATATATGCCTACCAAAAGATAAAGGAGGACTTGGCATTTGGTGCATGACCGAGACCAACTTAGCTATGATGGGTAAATTGGCATGGCGATTTCTAAAGGGCAATAACAGCCTCTGGATCAACATCCTGGAGCAAAAATACATGACAGGTAATAGAAGACCCCGACCTTCTGACTCACAGATTTGGAAAGGTATTGATAGAGGCATAAAGGAGGTTATAGCGAAGGGCTCTAAATGGATCCTAGGGGATGGTAGAAGCATAAGTTTCTGGACTGACCTTTGGATAGGGGACGTCCCTCTGTGTAGTCTCGCTCTCCAACCGATCAGCCCTGCTGAGCTCGACAGAAAAGTGTGCAGTTATTGGTCAGATGATTTTATGTGGGACTGGAAGAGTATCGAAGATAAGCTCCCGGCGCTGGTATTGTTGAAGCTGGCTGCTGTCAAACCCCTCGCCTTGGAGATTAATCACACACCCAACAGTTGCTCCAGCCATTGAGCGACGAAGTTGGATGGCGGCTCTCCCAAGATGGCGAGTACTCGATACAGACGGCATACAGGCTTCTCACTGGGGCTGATGAAGTACAAAGAAGTGAAGGTAACATCTACAAGCACATTTGGAAACTCAGGATCCAAGAGAGAATAAAGGTGTTCATTTGGAAGCTCATGAAAGGTGGGGTCTTGAGCAACGAAGAGCGTCGGAGGCGACATCTCAGTGCCACTGAGGAGTGTTACTGCTGCAGCCAAGCTACTGAATCTTTAATCCACTTATTTAGAGACTACAACAATACATTATCTATGTGGCGGGTTATGCAAGCTGGAGCTTATGTCGAAGACTTTCACTCGCTACAATTCCCCGCTTGGTTAAGAGGTAATATCTATTCTACGAAACATTTTAATAATGACTATTTGTGGAGTGAGTTCTTTGCAGTAGGAGTATGGTGAACATGGAAATGGCGAAACGAGGCCTCTTTCAATGGCAACATTTTCAATGGCAACAGAGGCCGGACTATCCAAGCGAGAACAAAAGAGTACACCGAAGTCTGGAGTAAGAGGAGTAGGAATATCATGCAAGGCCGGAAGAACTTGATCAATGTGGTTTGGACTCCCCCACCCGAGGACTACGTAAAGGTGAACACGGACGGAGCTAAAAGTAGAGACGGTTTTGCTAGCGCTGTGGGTGTGGTAAGTAACTCGGTAGGGGAATGGGTGGGTGGTTTCGGTGTTAACCTGGGGGTCTGTACCTTGCCCATGGTTGAGTTATGGGGTTTGGTACATGGCCTCAAGGTAGCTTGGGAGTTGGGTTACCGATCGGTAATATTCGAAACGGATTCACTATTGGTAATCAAACTCATCAAGAACACCATAGCACCTCATCACCCCCTTGCCAGTCTGGTGCGTATGTGCCAAGACTATATGAGAAGAGACTGGAATATCCAGTTTCGTCACGCCTTCCGTGAGGAGAATAGAGTTACGGATTTTTTAGCTAGTTTTGCTTTGAACCTTCCTATTGGAATGATTGTATTGTCTGACCCGCCGGAGGGTGTAGTTGATCTTTTACTTGACGATGTAAGGGGTCGGGCTATCCCCCGTATGATGACTACTTAGCCTCCTTTTCTATCAATAAAAGCGCGTCCAGATGCGCCGGAGACCACTGACTCTCCTTCCCACCAAAAAAAAAACATTACTAATTCCAAACACAAGTACTGATGCTTCCTTCCTTTAAAAACTGAAGCAGTAGGAAAATTCAGTAGACAAAACGCTGCTCTAATTAGTTCAGCTGAAAAATTATTCTTATTCAGATGACAACTAATAGAATAAAATCGGGCTTCCCTTACAATGTTTAGACAAGTTGAATTCACACAACATTCTCTAATCCAAAACCTGACTTTACTCTTGAAAGTACTATAACTATGGCTGTCCAAACAGAGGAAGTCTTGTATTATGCAACTACATCTTTGATCATTACAGTTTTGTTCATCCTTAATCCTTTGATTAACGCATAATTTTCCATACAAAGGAAAGCATTTGTTAATCTTCGTTTTCGATCTTGCCTGAAATTCATTAGTCCCTTGTTGTTCCAATGCTGAGAATTTTTCCCGATGCCCTGCACTCCATACAAAACGCCAGAAGATAGCACGAATTGGGAAATAAAAAGATCTAAAACACATTGTGATAGGTATTTCATTTTTTTTAAATAACCAAGTTGATGGGTTGAAGTATTAACTCCATAGCAATAGCAAAACTTAGTCCTAGAACAACACACATTTTCATGGGTATCACAATTAGTGAACCTTTCCTTGCAACAAAAACAAAACTTGTTCCCAAGGCTGCACATATCCACAAATAAAACTTTCCACTCATTATCTTGTTGGTTAATCTGTTTGATCCATTATCAGTTCCAATAAAATCAGCAACCAAATGACAACAATTTAAATCTAGTGAATTAATCAAAACACTGGTATCGTCACTACCAACCGGCTCAACCAACACATTCTCTGCATAGTTATTGAATACATTCCAGTTGGAGTAAATTGATGGATTGTTCGACTGTTTTGTGATTTGTATAGATACACAATCAAATGACAAATATTCAAGACAACGGGGTGTCCATGAAGGCACACAGGATCAAACCCAGAACAAAGTCTGAGTAAATTTTAGGATCTTAAACCTGCTACAATCACTCTTAACCTTAGATAAGCACCTAATATACTCAGCAAGCTTAGTGTTTTTTTGAAGACTCGCCTTTATTCTTTGATTCTTCATTGTTCTTTGTTCCCTTCTCATTGTTCACAACTTTTAGTTGTTCTGTATTTTCTATTTGTTCATTGTTCAGATTTTGATCTGAAGGGAATGTACACACAACTTCTTTGAATGATTTGCCTTGTTCACTCATTTTGCTTTTTGAAACCAGATCACAATATAGAAAAAAAAATAAACGAAGAGAGTAAGAAGATTGAAGAAGGTGTGGGATAAATTTACTAGACGCTCAGACTTCATATATGCCAACACAAAAGATCTCAAGCACACCCAATCACTACTTTTTTCATTTCTCTACGGTCAACGTTGGTATCTCTTCTCAATGTAATTTCTTTGTGATTCTCAGTGTAGAATAGATTTGTTCTAGAAAAGAAAATATTAGGGTTTTTAAGATTATACGGTTGTTTACCTCTTTTGGTGCTTGAGTGAAGAAATTGTTGAGTCCTTGCCACGTTGACCATCTTCTTCCGGAAAATCAGCCTTCCTCCTCTTGCTTTCGATCCCGTGAGAATTTCTTGAAACCAGCGACGCTGCGTTTGCCTTCTCTCAGCCAGATGACTCCCACCATCCTTTCCTGACCCATTCAAAGAGGAGAGGTGTAGTCGATTCCCTCCAGATTCGAAAAGAAGCCATTGCAACCTATGTTTGGAATCGATTGTTTGCTCGACAGTCAGTTAATTAGAACTTTCCATTTTCTCTTTTTTCTGGGCCATCTTCTTGTGACCTTTTGTCTTCGCTTTTGTTTCTTGTATTGTTCGGACATTTTAGGTTTGGTCTCAACCATCAGGCTCCTAACCACCATGAACGGAAGCTAGGAAAAGAGGCGTCTTTGTTGGTGGTTGGGAAAGGGGTTGTTCAGCGGCTAGGGTTTCTTTTTGGTGGTCGGAAAAGAATATATTTTCTAGGCGCGTATGGGGCGCGTTCATTCTGAGAGATTTGGGGAGTTTTTTTGAGGATAGTGATCTTTTGCAAAAACCTATTGTTGAGTACAAATGTACACAAATTTACAAATCACCTTTTATGATTTATTCCAATACAAATTTACAAAAACACATTTTTTTTATTTGAGTTCGACCTTCTCTTTTTGACCTTTTGATTCTAAGTTATATAAATACTGATATTTTGTTGGTTTTGGTGATTTGGGCTGCACCCGTTTTTTGGATGGGTTGCCTACGTACCTCGTTAAAGAGGATCAAGCCTTACGTAGTTCAATGTAGTGTTTTCATGCATCAGAGAATCAAAGTTCAAACCCACCTTCTAGGAAGGGTTGCCTAGATGATGAATCAACTATCATTTGCACGACATTTATATCTCGATCATGCATCAAAGGATTAAATTAAACCCACCTTCTAGGAAGGGTTGCTTAATTTATCCTGCTATCACGCTCATGATCAAGAAAAGTGATAGGATATTTATTTTTTCATTTTATTTTTATTTTTCGTGACTGAATTTGCTCCTTAATTTATTCGTACCAAATTTCCTACGTATCCGTTATTGAGAATCAAGTCGTACGTAGTTCTTAAGTGATTGAGTTTTTTGTGGTTAAACTCGACGAGCGGATGCTTTATATCGAGTTCATAAAATATTTGAGAACTTTGGTTTAACTCAAAGATTTATTTTGGATTTAATTTTATTTAGACGGTGCAACTGAATTCAATATTGGATTTCCTACGTAACTCGGAAAGAGCAAGAAGTCATAACGTAAACACCTCAACCTGTTCTTTTTATTTAGACGGTGTGACTGAATCCAATATTGGATTTCTCTTTATAATAGAGACAAATTAACCCTCCTTAAATATGGGTTATTCAACTTCCAGCAATTGCTTTCTTCCCCTTTTTATACGTAAATGTGTATAGATGCTTTTAGAAAAATAATGGGAATTACATTTTACATATCACATACATGGAAACAGAATATCTTCTTCTTCTTTTTTTTTCTTCTCCATAGTTTTGATTCAGTTACTTTGTATTTTGAACGATTTTCTCATCCTTGTTTTATTAAATATCTTTCTTTATCTTATAGGAGAAGAGAGGGGTGCATAATGACTTTCTTAGTCTCGTTTATTATTGTACCCGAACTAAGAGGTTCGGCTGCAGCGGAGAAATCAATCGATTCCTACCGACTACGGGTTTAGCACCGGAGGAATCGACTGAATCCAACCAATTGCGTTTTGTGAGTGTAGTGATCGAAAGTATGTACTTCCAAAACAACTACGAGTTTGGTGTAGCAATCAAAAGTCGCTGACATTGTAATACGACTACAATTGTATGTTTTGATGGATACTAGTTTTGTGCTTTTGCAGATGGTCGAAATAAATGAAGGATTTCATATGTAGATGGTTGAAAGAAATGAAGGAGAAGGAGGAATGATTTTTGTAAAATCATTTGCAAAAAATGTGTTCTTGTTTTCTACCTCTTCTTTCCTTCTCTTTTTGTATTTTCTCCTTTTGTACTTGGTTTCTTCTTTTTGTCTTCCCTCGTATCTTTCTTATGTAGAAATCATTTTTTTTACTTGGAGGTTCACGTTAGGAGAAACCAATGGAGGAGATGCTCTTTTTCCTTTTATACAAAAGAGTGGAGATATTTGTGGAGGTTTAAAGGGGTTATTCTGATAATCATCCACTAAGCCACTTTTTGGAATTAATTAATTATTTTTTAATAAATTGAATTTGATAATTGAACACCTCCACTTCAACTATTTTCCTAATCTCATTTTATTTATTTTTTTGTATTTAGCTTTAAATATATTCTTCATATTTCATTTTTATGAATTAATGTACTTAATCAATGTTATACTTGGTGCTTGTAAACGTAAATCCCTCAAATAGTATATGAGATTACATTTTGCACGATCCAATTTATAACTTGTTTCATACAAATTAATTAAAATGACATTTTGTCATTAACTTTATATTTTTTGTGAGTGGGTAACAAATGATTAAATTCATTGAAATTTACCCATAAACACCTATCTCAAGGCTTTGAAACTGATTTCAAACGCCTTGATGTCGATTTGAGCTCTTTGTGACACAACTGGTTTTCAAGGGCTTTGAAAGTGATTTCAAGGGCCTTGACTTTTTAAACCTGCAAAGCAACGTTAGTCACAATAAAGCAAGATATGGTGCGGAAATGAAAAGATCGACACGGTGATATGTTTACGAAGTTCGGCTCTAACAACCTACTCTTCGTCCTCTAGGTTTACCCGTAGGATGTAACTATCTATTATCAGCTTCAAAGAGTCCTAGATACAACCTAGAAGAAACCCCCTTCTTCTCTCATTGTAGCCAATGCTACGATCTAGTTCTAACTCTTAACCTAGATATAATAGCCTAGTTACTTCGCAGAGTAACACACACTCGAGTATAATACTCTCTAGATATTCCAATGAAGCTCTCGTGTTTTTCTCTCTCTAAGAAATAAAGATTTTGTAAACTAAGAGGAAGAAAAACTTCTTGGATCGAATGAAGATGCTTTGGATCGCTTGAAGACTTTAGGTATTTCCGTGTAAGCTTGTTATACTTCTCTTCAATCGTGATCTTCATTTATAGTCTTTGATGGAGAAGTCTTCTAGCCGTTGTGAAGATGACCGTGTTTTTACTTTCCTTCTTCTCCATAGAAAACAGTGTATGTTGAGACGAGATAGCATTAGCCGTTGTAGATTTTCCTTATCTTCTTCATCTCCTTAGCACGGTGATTCTTCTTCTCCGTAATCTTCTCCTAAAAATCGTTGTTGAAGATTTTGTCGTTCAAGCTCCGAGATCTTCAAGTTTGTTGAGAATCTTTGGCTGAAGATCTTCGAGATCTTTTTAATATCCGTTGGGAAGAGATCTTCAAACTTGCGTTTGATTTGGTTAAGACCGAATTTTCTTGTTGGTCGAGATCTCCTTGATATCTTCTTGTTAAATCTTCTTGAAAGATTGATGACATGAATTATATACCATTATAATCATGCATATTGTAGAGGTTCACCTCAATTTACCTTGCATTTGGAGAGAATTTGTGTACCTTTTAGGTTTATTACATTTATATTCCAAAAAATAGAGGTCTACACGAGTTTTGGTTGAATTATAGGTAAATCCAATGGAATTGGAAGCAAAAGTGAAGCAAGGAGCATCTAAGGTTATTAAGGAAGCTTAAGGAGTCTTAGAGGAGTCACAAAGAGGAAATGAGTTGCATAAAAGAATCTCCAAAGGGAGGAAGGAAACAAGCCAAGAGACGAGCATTCTCTGTTGAAGAAAATCGTACCATTTGCTATAAAAATCGGACGATTTTTAGTCATAAAAATGGAACGGTTTTCTTTATCATTTAAGCAGCACGATTTTCTACTATTTTTGGCAAAGGAATATCACGAACCAAAGCCCATCACTTGTGGGCTTGAGACATGTTTTGCCAAGCGGCCCATTAGCAAGGAACTATACATTGGAACACTAGGAACGAAAAACGAAGGTTTGTAGGGGAAATATTTACACGATTTGGAGATATTGAAGGTTCTTGGAGAGGAGATAGAAGGAAAGTGTCAAGAAGTCAATCTACACCATTATTGTGAGACCTTTTGTTTTCCTTCCGATTCTTGTGATTTGATAACACATTACTGAGTGTTTTGAGAGATACTTTGATTAAGTTTGAGTTTTTATTACAGATTTGGAGATTATTGGGTTTTTATTCAAAGTTCGGAGTTTATTTGATTTATTCTTTCAATCTTAATTTTGATTTGATTTTGAAAATGGTTGGCTAAAAACCTTGTGATTCTGGGGAGAATAGTTGATGATTGAGGCTTATATGATGATAGACTGAACTTCATTTAACCATTTGGACCCTGAGAGTTGAGATTAAGACTTTGCGACAACTGGAAAATCGCCTTGTTCTTAAGAAAATCTTTAGATTTATCTATGAACAGGTCGATTTATCTCCCTAACGATCTGTAACTGATTTATTCCTTAACCAAAGTTAATCCTTGCCTAAATCCCAATCTTGCTTAACCTTTTTAACCCCTATTCAAGTGTTAGAAGAGACTTCATCATTGATTCTACACTTGATAACTAAAGATTGTAAGATTTGGGTAATATAGAGACTCAACATCCTTTATTAAGGTTCGAGTGTGCTTTCCATCTTTGCCTTTAAGAGTCATATCCTGGGGTTTTTGGTGGTTAGTTTGAGTGTAATTTTTGTCCTTAGATCTTTCTATATCACAGCCTCAACAACCCTTATAGAGAGAGCCTTTGGATTGGATATATAGGTTTTGGAACTTCACCGTTTACGATACCTACCTTTGAAACACATAACCTTGGCAACATCAACTCTGTCCTTAGATCTTTAGAAGTGTCTTGAATCAAAAGCCGAAATCGGATACTTGAATCCTTGGAATCATTTGTCTCTTTATTAATCACAAAAGCTTTTATACCTTGTCAGATATTTGAATTCGATTTTATTCTCGACTCTGGAATTTGTTGCCTTACTACAGCTGATCCGTACACTGTGGGTTCGCTTTTGCTTAAATTGTAGATATAAATTTAAGATTTGTGAGACACACTTTTGAGCGAACAAGTTTTTGGCGCCGTTGCCGGGGACTGCTCTTGCTTTTTCTATTGATCTTTCTGCTTGAGTTTTCTCTCGGATTTGTGTTCTTAGGTACATACGAAGTTCTTGTTCCGGCAACAGAACAAAGTTTGGCCAAAGAACAAGTTTTTGGCTTCCGTTGCCGGGGATTTGGTATAGACCAAATTCGGTTTTCGGTTGTCTGGCTTGGGAGCTTTTGCTCTTGTGATTTGATTTTTCTACTTGAGTGATTTTTGCATATACTTAAGGTATTTGGAAAGACTAGATCTACCAAAGATCTAGTCCCTTTTGATCCCAAATTGGAGAAAACCTTGAGAAGAAAGTTGAAGGAGAAAAAGATGGCTGAAAACAATGAGAGAAACTTCCAAGCGGAGTTGGATGAAGCTCAATCTCAACTCAAGTTGAGTGAGAAAGCTCGTATGGAAGAACTAGAGCGTCATCAATTTCAAATCAATGAGCTCATAGCTATGATGCTAGACATGAAGTTGGAGATGAATGACTCCAAGAAGAAGAAAGCTAAGGGAACTAAGTCCATTAGAGCTGAGTCAACCGACGACGATGATGATGATATGCCGGCACTAGAGGACATTAATCCAGTGATCCATCCAGTTCATGATAACGTTAGACCACATGTTGATCTTCGCATTCCCGCTAGAAATGTGAGAGCCGCTCATGCTGAGGAGGAGCCACGGACTCTTGGACAAATGATGGATCCAATTCAGCAACCGCGCCGTCTAGGTGTGAATTTTGGAGCTGAAGATATCCAAGAATTCGGGTTTAGCCCGCAAGTTATCACTTTGGTTCGCCAAAGTCAATTTGGTGGAACGAGTGCTGAATCTCCACACCAACATTTGCAGAATATCGAGATTCTAATGGAGACATTGAAGCCGAAGAGGGCCACCAACAACAACTACAAGATCAAACCGTTCTTCTTCTCCTTGAAGGACAAGCTTTGTCTTGGTATCAAGCTCTTCCAAATGGAAGGCTTAACACATGGAAGGATCTATCTTCTGAGTTCCTCACCAAGTTCTTTCCGCCATCCAAGACGGTGGAGTTGAGAGGTAAGATTAATGCATTTTCTATGAAACCTAACGAATGTTTGTTTCAATCTTGGGAAAGATTTCAGGATCTTCTATTGGATTGCCCACACATGGCATTCCAAAGCTGAAATTGTTGGAGATATACTACAAGGGGCTGGATGTGGAAACGCAATTAAAGCTCCAATCTCTTTCATGTGGTACATTCATGGACATGAGAGAAGATGATGATTGGGACTTCATTGAGAAGCAAGCCCAAGTAATTGAGAAGTATTCCCATCGAAAGATGGATCTTAGTCACCAAAATCGAGGGGATCCGGGAGCTAAGCTAACACAAGCTGCGCAAACTCAAATATTCTCCCTCAACACCGAAATCAAGGAGTTGAAGGAAAACATTAGAGCTGGCCTTCAAAAGCCAAAGGAGCAAGATGTTGGTTACTTGGGAAGCAACAACAACAATCAAGAGAATGGGAACAACAACCGGAACAACAATTGGAACAACAATTGGAATAACAACAACAACAACCGGAATTCAAACAACAATTGGCGGTCCAACCAACAACAAAATTCCGGTAATCCCTATTCCAATTCTAGAAATTCACTAACACCACAATCTTCTTCTTCCACTCCTTTGAAAAGCCAGGGGCAAGCATCGAATAGCTCAAGCGGCTCAAAGAAGGACAAGTCCGAGCCTATGTTAGAGACAATCTTGGGAAAGCTACAAGGATTGGAGAGCTACATTACTAAGGTTGACAAAGCCCACAAAGCTATGGAAAACCAAGTGTTCAATAAGGCCAAAAAAGTTCCTAGAGATCAAGGAAAGCTTCCCGGAAAGACGGAGGACAACCCAAAAGGAAGGGTGATGGCGATAACTACTAGAAGTGGTGTAACAACCACCGATCTGCAACCCAAAGTAGTTGAGACTTCCGCTAAAAAAGGAATTGGAAAAGGAAAAAGAGAAGGAAGATGTATATGTT
Organism: Fagopyrum esculentum; assembly: GCA_033239045.1. NCBI lineage: Eukaryota > Viridiplantae > Streptophyta > Magnoliopsida > Caryophyllales > Polygonaceae > Fagopyrum > Fagopyrum esculentum. The sequence goes on from BSUD01000001.1 coordinate 162,295,741, forward strand.
TCTCCTCCCGCTTACAAACCACCTCTACCTTTCCCTCAATCTAGAGCAAGAGCGCGTCTAGATAAACATTTCGGTAAGTTCATTGATCTCATGAGTAAGCTGCATGTTAACATACCCTTTATGGATGCAATTTTAGGTATGCCAAGTTATGGAAAATTCCTAAAGGAGATCCTCTCTAACAAGAGGAAATTAGAAGATATTGGTGAAGTCAAGATGAGCATGGAGTCGTCCGAACTCATCAAGACCATGACAGAGAATATGCCACCTAAGTTGCGTGATCCAAGATCATTTTGCATACCCATCACCCTAGGAGAGGTCACCTATGATGCGTTTTGCGACCTTGGAGCAAGCATAAGCATCATACCACTTGCTTTGTGTAAGGCGGTTGGTCTAGGAGAACCTAGACCGGTGAAGATGACGCTTTACATGGCCGATCGTTTCATCACTAGGCCTGTTGGGATCATAGAAGACATTCCCGCGAAACTCGGTAAGTTCTATATCCCTATAGATTTTGTCGTTCTTGACATCCCTGCAGACTATCTAGTTCCCATCATTCTTGGGAGACCGTTCCTTGCAACCTCCGGATGCATGGTTGATTGCAAGAATGGACAGTTATCCTTCAATATAGGAGAAGAGAAAGTGGAATTTGTACTCTCCTCCTTAATCAAAGAGCCATCTTTGAGCGAAGATTCTTTTAACATTCTCGATGAAGAGGATTCTAGAGAAGTGGTGAGTTCAATCTTGATGAAAGACCCACTTCAAAAGGTTCTTAGCATGAGTATCATGAAGGAAGGAATGGAACATGATTGTGATGATGAAGTCAAAGCATTGGAAGATGCAAAGGAAGATCCAGAAGCAAGGTTTGAAGAGCTGGAAAGGACCCCGGAATCTGTGAAAAAAATCGACCTACAAAAAATAAATCACACGATTCCTGAAGAGGTAAGTCGATTTTTGACAACAGAGAGACAAATCGTCCCAAAAATTGGACGATTTGCTACAGAGGGGGTCGATTTTTTGTTGAAATCTCCGGTTTCTACAAACTCGACTGCAGTTCTTCTTAACTGTAATAAAACACCTCCTCCACCTTCAGAGGTTTCTTCCATGACACTAGATGAAAATGAATCATCAATCAAGTCACCTCCTTCATTGGAATTGAAACCACTCCCTACACACTTAAGGTATGCATTCCTTGGGCCTAACTCTACAAATCCTATTATAGTTAGTTCAAATCTGAATGATAATGAACTTGAGAAGCTTATGAATGTTCTACGACAACATAGGAAAACATTAGGCTATACTATTGATGACTTGGTAGGCATTAAACCTTCTCTATGTATGCATAAAATCTTAATGGAAGAGGATTACAAACCTTCACGTCAACCTCAAAGACGGTTAAATCCGATCATGAAAGAGGTCGTGAAGAAAGAAATACTTAAGCTACTTGATGTAGGTATCATCTTCCCTATCTCCGATAGCAAGTGGGTGAGTCCCGTTGTTCGCTCCAAACGGTGTGTGCAAGCTTTAAATTTATAACCCTAGACTTAAGCTTAAAACAAGGATGCGAACCCGCAGTGTACGGGTCAATCGTAGTAAAAGCAAGAAAATTCCAGGGGTCGATCACAGGGACTTGGTGAAACAAAGTCCAGTACAGTATGCTAATGTCAATGCTAACCACAAGAGCAAGTAATACAATCAAAGATGAATAAGATGTCAAATAAAGCAAACATGCAATTCTAGGGATTAAAGCATCTAGTTGTGGTTCCAACTCAAGATCTATAGATAAGCGGACAAAGCTGAGATTTTTGCGTGGGGAAGGCGTTTCTAAAGTGGAGTAGATCACCGGGTAAGTCTCACTACACACTAATCCTAAACCGTAACTCCTATTACCGGGTAAGTCTCAAGGAATTTAGATAAAGAACTATAACCTCAAACTAACACACCATCTAAGGGAATAGAATCAACCTTTACCGGGTAAGTCTCAGGCTAACTCACAAAGATGGGATGGAAGCACACTCAAACCCCAATAAAGGACAAGCCTTTATTACCTACACTTATGATCGTTGGTACACAAACTAAGGAATTACCGGGTAAGTCTCATCCTAAGCTTGCTTTGAACCAGAAAGGTGTAATAAGAATAGGATTTGGCAAACTCTAACACTTAACTCTCAGTTTAGGGTCGGATAAGTCACCTCGGTCAGAAGAATTCCACCCCGGCCGAGGTGTTCATCAACCGAACGAGATGCTTAGGGTTAAGGTTAAAGACTCGAACTTTCAGGATCCTACTGGAATCTAAGATTATTCTATCATTGTTTTTCCCACAACCTTCAGCCAATCACCCTAGAATCACACAAGGAAATTAGCCACTCATCATCATAATGAAAGTATTAAATATATAGGAAGAAGGTGAATAATTGAACAAAGAAGAATTTAATGAAAACACTTCAATAACTGAATCAAATATCACAAACAAAAGCGTTCCTTGGATAGCAATCCAACAAGACAAGACAATCAATGAGGGAATTGAAGACAATCTTACAAAACCCTTCAAAAGCTATAAAAAGCTATAGTCTTCAATCTTCCTTCAACCTTCAAAAAGGTTCTTCAACAACTCCCAACTTGGAGTATACTGCGCTGCTGCGTATGTAGGATGTTAATCGATGTATGCAGCCTCCTCAAATTGTAGAAAATCAACCCTTTTTATAGGAAAAATAAACCTCCAAAGATAATAAATCTTAAGAAGATATTATCCCATAAATATAGGTAAAATATATGATTCTGCATATCTCCTTCCTTCTAGAAGCTCAGCCCAAAAAATATAAGATCACTTTCCAATTTTAAAAGATCTCAGCCAAGAATAAAATATTCTCGCCGCGTCCTAGGTGTTCGCCTCGGTCGAGTCGGCGTCTCTGGATCGCCTCGGTCGAGATGAATCTCTGGTCAATCGAGGTGACTCATAACTGAATGTAGAATCTCTCAAAAACTGGTCCAAAGTAAATCTTTAATCCATGGTTGTGCTTCCTGAATGTAGCTCCTAATGACTCTTGACTCCTTTTGCTCCTTTTTGATGCAATACGTACCATATTACCTGCAATTACAACGAAACTAGGTGTAGACCTCGATTCTCGCAAAGGTAGATGAAATGGTAGTAAAATCACATAATGTACATACAAACATGCAGATTATGAAAGATAAAACGTCCAAACAAACCCCAAAATATAGACTATAATTCATGCTATCAAAATACCCCATACTTAGCCCTTGCTTGTCCCCAAGCAAGTTCCTCATATAGAAGACAAGATAGAATGGATTATAAGTCAAGAAAATCAATGAAAAGTCTTTCAAAAACATTCTATGGTGTGAAACTATCATAGATCACTCTAAGAGAATACTTCCTGGAAATTAAAAACTCAATATGATCAAAACATTTTATAAATATAGGAAAGTTGTTCATCTTTGCATAAAATCATAGAATGCATAATAAATCATAATTATCAAAATTAATCATGTATAATCCAGTTTAAACCGCTAAGTCAATCAACAAAGCTCAAGGTCTCAAGGGCTTCCCAAAAGAAAAGGTCGAGAAACGTGTAGGGTAGGGATGTGTGTAAGGTAATGTGGTGCTAGAATCCGGGAAAAGGATGTACTTCACTTCCACTTTGACTTTCAACATCTTCCATCAATAAGCTTTGCTTATTTCACACTTTTTCTTTTACTTTACTTTTTGGGATGCATGGATAGAGGTGCACAATAACCGAAGCCTAGGAAATCCGCAATCATCAATTTCTTGAGATGCATCAAACCCTTGATGCACATACCATGACCCGTTAGGAATATCGCTCAATCCGACTTTGGCAAGACACAAACACCCGGCTATGTGAATGGTGCCGAGTTACTCATCTTTATGATTGACTTCCCCAAACCTAGAATTGCATTCTAACACTTTCACTTTCAGCCATCTTCAACTTTAACTTGCTTTCACCACTTCGCTTGCTTCCAAATTCCCGGATAGGTAAAGGGAGGCAAAATGTATATGAGGGGCTAAGCATGATCAAGAAGAAGAAGAAGAAGAAAATGAATTGCCTTGGTCTTTCCAAGATGAATGTGAGAGAACTTATGCTGCGGTGTCAACCTTCAAATTCAACATAATTTGGATAAAAACAAAATATTAAACATGCCAATAATTTCAAACAAAGCATTTAGCAACTTAAACATATTATAAAACATTTCAAACATATAAAGAATTTAAAACCAGTCAGTAAACAAGATCTTCACTGAGATCATATCCAGATAAGTAACACAAAAATCGTTTTCGAAAACTTTCTGTTACGCCACCTCGGTCGAGATGTTCTTGGTTCAACCGAGGTGAAACACCTCGTTTTGCCAGAACTGTCCCGGTCGAGGTCGAAAATTTTTTTTTTTTTTTAACCATTGTTTTTTTTCGGTTTCGACGTTTTTCTCAATCAAATAACCTGTAAGTATGCATGAAATCTCAGATAAACATATAAATGCAGAATGAAGCATAAATATGAAAATATCCGAAGTAATAAAATACATCATAAGTCAAATAATACATCGAATAAACACCCCATACTTGGGACACACTGTCCCAGTGGGTCAAAATAATTCTAAGGACAGGATACTCACCGAACATAGCTAAACTGCATGAAGAAGTAAGAAACAGCTCCTAGATAAGACCATCTCGGTTGGCGAAGCACATCTCGGTCGAGGTGTTCTGACAGTACCCGAGATGTATCTCAGTAAAGCTCGTCTCCTCAACTTCTCGAAATTTTGTTCTTCCAGTGTAGCTCTTGAACTGTGATCCTTCCTTTTGGAATACCTGGTTGTTGTCTAGAGGAAAACAAAAACAAAGCAACTATCTAAACTAAACTAGAAAACGGGAAAGAAAGCAATACCTTGGGTTGCCTCCCAAGAAGCGCTTGGTTTAAGGTCGCTAGCTGGACCCTTCTCCATAGAATTACTCAATGTACCTTGAACACCATGGAGTGCTCATCACATCCATCATAAAAAAATTTCAAAAAGGTTCCGGTTCCTAATTTCACTGGCAAATGGTAAGATCCCCCACGTACAAGCTTGTACGGTTTGATTCTCACCGGAATCCTTCTAGCCTTCCTGCACTTCAATGGGACATAATCTAGCCTTACGTCCCATCCTTTCCTTGATCGAGAAAACAACTTCTCGAGATTCCTAGTAGCTTCCCCATCTTTAGCATGGGGATGGTACAAGGTCCTTAGCATGCGAGGGACCCCATACTTGAACAAGAGACACTTCATCGCCTCAACGGTGTAGTGCTTGCCAACTCCACTCCTCATGATCCGAGGAGCTTCCTCTTCCAATAATTTCAAGGAAGACTTCATCTTAATCTTTGGAGGTTCTTTCGGAAGAGACCTCCAACTCTCCGGTGCTTTCCTGAAAAATTCAGAAATTTTAATAGGGAATTCGAATGGAGTAAGAGAACTTACCTTGTAAAGTTCTCCAAAGCTCGGATCAGGTTTCATGTTAGGTTGATAACCAACACATGAAATCTCTCTCAACTCAGTTGATCTTTCTTCCACCTTGGTCACAATCTCAGTAATTTGACCAAGGTTCTCTGCATCTTCTGCTTCTAGTTTTGCAGATTCTTCCATCTCGGCTGAGATCTCTTCCACTTCGACCGAGGTCTCAACAGTCAGATCGAGACCTTCCATATCCTCCTCTTCCTCAAAAGTTTCAGGAGAAATTTTTGGTTCGACTGGGAGAATGCTTGGAACGTGCAACACTTCCTTATGCTCCTCTTGCGGCCTAGCATAGGATAGGGTGCTTTCCTTGAGTTCCGCCACCCTCTTCATTATCTTTTCCAATCGTGATTCGAGAGAATCTTCAAGAGGCTGCTCATAAGTGGTTCTAGGGATATTCTTCTCATCCCATATCGCAAGTTCACGCTGAATGGTCTCTTCTCTTTCCCATTCATTGTTGAACCAATAGAAGGAGTACTTCTCCTCCAAGTACTCATAATGGTCCGCCCTAGCACTTTGTCTTGCTATCCAGGCCGGATCAAACGTAGCCATCAGAAATCCTGAAAACTACAAAACTCATAGAAAGAGTAGTAAGTAGCAACAAGGGCAAGCGCCCCGAAAGCAAACCGCAACCGGCTCGGTCTAGACCAAGTCCCCGGCAACGGCGCCAAAAACTTGTTCGCTCCAAACGGTGTGTGCAAGCTTTAAATTTATAACCCTAGACTTAAGCTTAAAACAAGGATGCGAACCCGCAGTGTACGGGTCAATCGTAGTAAAAGCAAGAAAATTTCAGGGGTCGATCACAGGGACTCGGTGAAACAAAGTCAACACGGTATGCTATGTCAATTCTAACCACAAGAGCGATTAACACAATCAAAGATGAATAAGAAGTCAATAAAGCAAACATGCAATTCTAGGGATTAAAGCATCTAGTTGTGGTTCCAACTCAAGATCTATAGATAAGCGGACAAAGCTGAGATTTTTGCGTGGGGAAGGTGTTACTAAAGTGGAGTAGATCACCGGGTAAGTCTCACTACACACTAATCCTAAACCGTAACTCCTATTACCGGGTAAGTCTCAAGGAATCAAGATAAAGAACTATAACCTCAAACTAACATACCATCTAAGGGAATAGAATCAACCTTTACCGGGTAAGTCTCAGGCTAACTCACAAAGATGGGATGGAAGCACACTCAAACCCCAATAAAGGATAAACCTTTATTACCTACACTTATGATCGTTGATACACAAACTAAGGAATTACCGGGTAAGTCTCATCCTAAGCTTGCATTGAACCAGGAAGGTGTAATAAGAATAGGATTTAGCAAACTCTAACACTTAACTTTCTGTTTAAGATCGGATAAGTCACCTCGGTCAGAAGAATTCCACCCCGGCCGAGATGTTCATCAACCGAACGAGATGCTTAGGGTTAAGGTTAAAGACTCGAACTTTCAGGATCCTACTGGAATCTAAGATTATTCTATCATTGTTTTTCCCACAACCTTCAGCCAATCACCCTAGAATCACACAAGGAAATTAGCCACTCATCATCATAATGAAAGTATTAAATATATGGGAAGAAGGTGAATATTTGAACAAAGAAGAATTTAATGAAAAGACTTCAATAACTGAATCAAATATCACAAACAAAGCGTTCCTTGGATAGCAATCCAACAAGACAAGACAATCAATGAGGGAATTGAAGACAATCTTACAAAACCCTTCAAAAAGCTATAAAAAGCTATGATCTTCAACCTTCCTTCAACCTTCAAAAAGGTTCTTCAACAACTCCCAAATTGGAGTATACTGCGGCTGCTGCGTCGTATAAACCCTGATCGACGGTATAGCGTGATGTTGGATTTGTGGAAATCCAACCCTTTTTATAGGAAAAATAAACCTCCAAAGATAATAAATCTTAAGAAGATATTATCCCATAAATATAGGTAAAATATATGATTCTGCATATCTCCTTCCTTCTAGAAGCTCAGCCCAAAAAATATAAGATCACTTTCCAATTTTAAAAGATCTCAGCCAAGAATAAAATATTCTCGCCGCGTCCTAGGTGTTCGCCTCGGTCGAGTCGGCGTCTCTGGATCGCCTCGGTCGAGATGAATCTCTGGGCAACCGAGGTGATTCATAACTGAGTGTAGAATCTCTCAAAACTGGTCCAAAGTAAATCTTTAATCCATGGTTGTGCTTCCTGAAGGATTCCTTTTTGCTCCTCAATGTAGCTCCAAATGACTCTTGACTCCTTTTGCTCCTTTTTGATGCAATACGTACCATATTACCTGCAATTACAACGAAACTAGGTGTAGACCTCGATTCTCGCAAAGGTAGATGAAATGGTAGTAAAATCACATAATGTACATACAAACATGCAGATTATGAAAGATAAAACGTCCAAACAAACCCCAAAATATAGACTATAATTCATGCTATCAAAATACCCCATACTTAGCCCTTGCTTGTCCCCAAGCAAGTTCCTCATATAGAAGACAAGATAGAATGGATTATAAGTCAAGAAAATCAATGAAAAGTCTTTCAAAAACATTCTATGGTGTGAAACTATCATAGATCACTCTAAGAGAATACTTCCTGGAAATTAAAAACTCAATATGATCAAAACATTTTATAAATATAGGAAAGTTGTTCATCTTTGCATAAAATCATAGAATGCATAATAAATCATAATTATCAAAATTAATCATGTATAATCCAGTTTAAACCGCTAAGTCAATCAACAAAGCTCAAGGTCTCAAGGGCTTCCCAAAAGAAAAGGTCGAGAAACGTGTAGGGTAGGGATGTGTGTAAGGTAATGTGGTGCTAGAATCCGGGAAAAGGATGTACTTCACTTCCACTTTGACTTTCAACATCTTCCATCAATAAGCTTTGCTTATTTCACACTTTTTCTTTTACTTTACTTTTTGGGATGCATGGATAGAGGTGCACAATAACCGAAGCCTAGGAAATCCGCAATCATCAATTTCTTGAGATGCATCAAACCCTTGATGCACATACCATGACCCGTTAGGAATATCGCTCAATCCGACTTTGGCAAGACACAAACACCCGGCTATGTGAATGGTGCCGAGTTACTCATCTTTATGATTGACTTCCCCAAACCTAGAATTGCATTCTAACACTTTCACTTTCAGCCATCTTCAACTTTAACTTGCTTTCACCACTTCGCTTGCTTCCAAATTCCCGGATAGGTAAAGGGAGGCAAAATGTATATGAGGGGCTAAGCATGATCAAGAAGAAGAAGAAGAAGAAAATGAATTGCCTTGGTCTTTCCAAGATGAATGTGAGAGAACTTATGCTGCGGTGTCAACCTTCAAATTCAACATAATTTGGATAAAAACAAAATATTAAACATGCCAATAATTTCAAACAAAGCATTTAGCAACTTAAACATATTATAAAACATTTCAAACATATAAAGAATTTAAAACCAGTCAGTAAACAAGATCTTCACTGAGATCATATCCAGATAAGTAACACAAAAATCGTTTTCGAAAACTTTCTGTTACGCCACCTCGGTCGAGATGTTCTTGGTTCAACCGAGGTGAAACACCTCGTTTTGCCAGAACTGTCCCGGTCGAGGTCGAAAATTTTTTTTTTTTTTTAACCATTTTTTTTTTTCGGTTTCGACGTTTTTCTCAATCAAATAACCTGTAAGTATGCATGAAATCTCAGATAAACATATAAATGCAGAATGAAGCATAAATATGAAAATATCCGAAATAATAAAATACATCATAAGTCAAATAATACATCGAATAGTCAGATAAGTCAAGTAATACATCAACTACCCCATACTTGAGACACACTGTCCTAGTGGGTATAATAAAAGTCTGAATAAAAGAGGACTCACCGGATAAAGAGCCGAACTGCATAAAAATAAATAAATAAAGCCTGCAGCTCCTCAGAAGTCCTGATCCGGTGGTGGTGGTGGAATGTAGGGGAACTGAGCAGGATCGTAGGGATAGCCCATGACATGCTGGAACTGTAGCTGAGCCATCATGTGCTGATGATGCTGCCGCTCCTGCATCTCCCGGATATCTAATGAAAGTGCAGCATAAGTGTCGATAACCTGATCCGTCAGGTCATCAATCCGTCTGTGTGCTGCTCTGTCCCTAACTCTCTGCCTCCTGCGCCTAGCGGGCCTGACTGGAGAAGTCTCAGCTGGCGCCGGCTCAGTATCCTCCTCATCCTCATCAAGATCAATAATGGGAGGCGCGCTCGTCCCAGCAGTATCTGTCCCTGTGTCCATCGGGACGCCGCCTCCTCTCTCGTCAACTGTCTCGTCATCATCATCCTCATCCTCAGCCTCCTCAGCAGCCTCAGCAGCAGCAGCTGCTCCCTCTCTGTAATCCTCCATAAGTGGAGCCCATGCTGTCTGCCAAAAATGTGGGTCGTAGACAGAGAACTGTGCAGACCATCTGATGCCCTGAGGTGCAGTCCGCTCCCATGGCATGGCGACGTATGGAGTGGTCAACCCACGGGGAACCAGAATCCTCCGCGTAATCATCTCCTGCAGACCCAGCGGCTTCGGAGCCGCTGCTAATGTGCAAACACCGAGGTCCATCCCGTGGTAGGTGGCGATGTGGGTGACTAGACCTCCACAGCAAATATCCCCCTTCGACTTGGCCTTGATCTTGTGCAGATCCTCTGCCAAGAGCAAGCCAAAGTCGGGGAAACCTCCTGTGACCATGCAGTAAAGCGAAAAGAGCTCCCCCTGTCTGATCTTCTGGGGCGTCTCAGTACGCGCCAGAAGCATCTCACTGAATATCCGGTGGGCAAGTCTGAAGGCCGGGTGAAAGACGACTTTCTCCCTGGAATCACCAGGGCGCCATCTGTCTGCATGTGTGGTAATGTGGGCTATCTGTCCCCAAAACTCCCTAGCTACTGATCGGGAAGGGAAGTCTACAGCAGTGGGGGTAGGAAAGCCAAAGATCTCTCTCCAGATCTCTAATGGAACTATGAAGTTCCGGCTCATCAGCCGGTACTTCACAGATCCGTCTGTGGGAAGGTAGGAGAAGGAGCTAACAAACTCTAGTGTCGGCTCTATGTAGGCTGGGGCTCGGATCTCAGTAAACTGATCCAGCCCGACTGTGGCAATCATCCTCCTAAGGTCAGCATCTAACCCTAGGCAGTCAAAAGCGGACACCTCCAGAAATCGTGGTGCGATAACTGGACGGCCCGCTATCCTCTCATAATCTACCCGGCATCTCTCGTGGATAACCGGGCGGTAGGGACGGGAAGAAGAAGGGGGAGGGGAGGGTGAAGATCTATCTCTCAGGGCCAGTAATCTGTCTGAACTCATCTTCTCAAAACAGCACTGTCAGACCACCTCGGTTGCTGACAAGTCTCAGAAATCACCTCGGTCGAGATGCAGACCGACCGGACCGAGGCGTAGCAGCGTCGATTTCAATTCTCAGAAATTCAGTTCTTTTCCCCCTAAAACTACTACAAATGCTTCCTAAGGGGTACTTATGGGTTTCCTCAGCAAAATCAAGGGCAACCAAAGCCCAATAAGCAGTAAACGAGTCGGTTAGGGTTTTCGAACTTTGTTTACCTCATTTCGGTCGAAACACTCAATCTTTCTGCAGATCTGTAGTTGCAATCGATTCTTCTTCCCCTCAATTGCAGTTTTGAAGCAGAAATCGTCGAAAAAGAGTGAGAAACGAGGGAGCGAAGTATCTCTGTCCGCCGCGGTCGAAGTGGGTGAAAAATAAAAAGTGAAAAGTAATTTCCCTTTTTATACCGTCACGAGATCTGCTGTCACCTCGGTCGAGATGGTCTCGACTGGACCGAGGTGGTACGGACCGAGGCGGTTCTGCAGAAACCCTAGTCGCCTCGGTTGCTTCAAGAATCAACTCGGTCGAGGTGTTCTGACAGTGACCGAGGTGCCTCTTTCTTCTCAGAATCTCGAACTTCTCTCTTTCCTGGAGTGCTCCTTCCTGTTGTCTGTCTAGAACACCAAAAACAAAGCAAAGCAAAGCAAAAACAAAAACTATCTAAACTAGACTAGAAAACGGGAAAGAAAGCAATACCTTGGGTTGCCTCCCAAGAAGCGCTTGATTTAAGGTCGCTAGCTGGACCATGATGCGTCTCAAACGAGGTAGGAGGTTCCCTCACCCCATACTTCACCTCCATCGTGGGGTGAAGTAAGTAGATCCATCAAACGCTCCAAGATGTGTAAATGCTCGTCGGGAAATGAATCGTCTATGGGTGGGCTATCCGTCTCGCGGGAGGA
>BSUD01000001.1:162307522-162317646 GCA_033239045.1 Fagopyrum esculentum
TTATCGCGGATCTCAAGGTCAAACTCTTGAAGCAAGAGAATCCATCGGATAAGACGCGGCTTGGCATCTTTCTTAGCCATCAAGTAACGAATGGCTGCATGGTCGGTGTAGACAATGACTTTCGCCCCTACTAGATAGGAACGAAACTTCTCGAAAGCATATACAACCGCCAATAACTCCTTTTCTGTGGTAGCGTAGTGGCGTTGTGCTTCATCTAGCGTCTTGCTAGCATAGTAAATGGCGGTGGTCCGTCCATCCTTCTTTTGCCCAAGCACCGCTCCTACGGCTACATCGCTAGCGTCACACATGACCTCAAAGGGCAAGGTCCAATCAGGAGGTTGGATAATGGGAGCGGAGATCAACGCTTCCTTAATCCTGTAAAAAGCATCAAGACACTCCTGCGAAAACTCAAAAACAACATCTTTATTCAAGAGGTTAGTTAGAGGTTTAGAAATCTTGGAGAAGTCCTTGATGAATCTCCTGTAGAATCCTGCATGCCCGAGAAAACTCCTCACACCCTTAACAGAACAAGGAGGAGGGAGTTTCTCAATAGTCTCGATCTTAGCTCGATCGACCTCAATACCTCGATTAGAAACGAGGTGTCCTAGCACAATGCCTTCATTAACCATAAAATGACACTTCTCCCAATTCAAAACAAGGTTAGTGTCTTCACATCTTTTAAGCACTAGAGATAGGTTAGATAGGCAATCATCAAAAGAGGAACCATATACAGAAAAATCATCCATAAATACCTCCATGATTTCCTCTATGTACTCGGAAAAGATAGCCATCATGCACCGCTGGAAGGTAGCTGGTGCATTGCACAATCCGAATGGCATCCTCCGATAGGCAAACGTCCCCCATGGACAAGTGAAAGTGGTCTTCTCCTGATCATCCGGATGGATAGGAATCTGGAAGAATCCACTATAGCCGTCTAAGTAGCAAAAGTGTGAATGCTGGGCCAACCGTTCGAGCATTTGATCAATGAAGGGAAGCGGAAAATGATCCTTCCGAGTAGCCGTGTTCAGCTTCCTATAGTCGATGCAAACTCTCCAGCCCGTAACGGTCCTTGTTGGGATCAATTCGTTGTTCTTATTCGTCACAACGGTCATCCCTCCTTTCTTCGGAACGACGTGCACCGGGCTAACCCACTTGCTGTCCGAGATAGGATAAATAATACCTGCATCCAACAACTTAAGAACTTCCTTCTTCACAACCTCTTTCATGATCGGATTTAACCGTCTTTGAGGTTCCCGTGAAGTCTTATGATTATCCTCCATTAGAATTCTATGCATGCAGAAAGAAGGTTTAATGCCAATGAGATCATCCGTGGTGTACCCTATGGCTTTTCGATGCTTTCTCAGGACATGCATTAGCTTAGTTAATTCAGAATCGGAAAGGGAAGCACTAACAATAACGGGATAAGTAGAATCCGGCCCAAGAAAGATATACCTCAAGTGACTAGGGAGTTGTTTAAGCTCCACAACTGGGGGTGCTTTCCGGGAGGGATCTGTGCTTCCTCTTTCCAGTGGAGTGGTGTCAGAAACTGGACTAGATGCAGTCTCAGTTTGAATCGTCTCGCTGTCGACCTCGGTCGAGGCGCAAAGGCGTTGACCGAGGTGTTCTTCAGACGCCTCGTTCTGTCCAGAAAGTGCCTCGGTCGAGGTACTGCTACTGGATCCGAGGTTGGAGATCTTCGTCTCCTGGATCAGCTTCTCAGTTTTAGCTCCTGGATCCTCTTCCAGTGCCTTCAAGCTCCGTATATCTGCATCACAAGAAGCATCTATACCTTCCTCCATTAAACTGAAGCTTATAACTCTTTCGAGTGGATCATTAATAAGGATAGAGCTCACCAATTCTCTTGATTCTTCTTCATCGTAGATGTTGAAGATATCATCAGTTAGTTGCTCCCCTTTCATGGCCGCAAGTAGTGCGAACTCCACCTCATCGCCGCCAACGTTGAACTTTAACTTGGCGTTCTTGCAATCCACATTGCAACCCGAAGTTGCTAGAAATGGTCTCCCGAGAATGATAGGAACAGGATAATCTGCGGGAATGTCAAGTACGACAAAATCTATAGGCAGATAGAAGTTACCTAACTTGACCGGAACGTCCTCCAAAATGCCCACGGGATGGGTGATGGAGCGATCCGCCATGTAGAGTCGGAACTTGACCGGTTTGGGCTCTCCAAGACCGATCTTAATGCATAGCTCCAGCGGGATGATGCTCACGCTGGCTCCTAGATCGCAAAGGGCTTCACAAGTGACATCCCCAACTTGAATGGGAATGCAAAATGAGCCGGGATCTCTTAATTTAGGTGGCATCTTCTCCTTCATGATCTTTATGAGTTCCGAAGACTTAGATGTCATCCTAACTTCACCAACATCCTCCAGTTTCCTCTTCCTTGATAGGATCTCCTTTAAGAACTTCCCATAGGCGGGCATACCTAGAATAGCATCAAGGAAAGGAATATTAATATGGAGCTTATTCATCAAGTCAAGGAACTTACCAAAGTGCTTGTCAAGATGTGCTCTGGCTCTGGACTGGGGGAATGGAAGTGGTGGTTTATATGCAGGAGGTGGAACATAAGCTTCTGTCGTTCCTCCTGCTTTCTGTTGTGCCGCCTCGGTTGGCATCTCGGTCGAGGTGTTCTTCGACTGGATCTGGACCGAGGTGGTCTGCGTCGAGCGAGGTACTGGATCTGCAGTTTTGAGTCCACTCCTCGTCGTGATGGCCATGCACTGGCCCTTAGGGTTAGTTTCCGTCTTTGCTGGAAGCTTCCCTGGATCTCTTGGCGCTTCATTCGCCCTATTAGCAAGTTGTTGTTCGAAGGACTTTTGGGCCCTTGAAAATGAAGTCATAGAATTCTCCATAGCATTAAGCTTGATCAAGATTGCCTCCAGGACTGCGTCCTTCTTTTCCGGCTGAGACGAACTTGATCCTTGCCCTTGGCTCTTCAATGGAGTAGAAGAAGAAGAAGGAGAAGAGAGGAAAGGGTTAGAGGAATCATTAGAGTTGGAGTTTGAATGATTGTTACCGTTGTTTTGGTTATTCGCCCTCCAATTGTTGCTATTGGATCCTCTATTGTTGTTGTAGTTGTTGTTTCGGGGTCCGTTGTTGTTGTTACGGTACCCGTTATTGTTGTTGTTGTTGTTCCTTTGCCCTTGCTCTTCCTTCTTAGTTTGAGCCATCAATAGCTCCTTCAACTGCTTCACGTCGTTCTTCAAGGACGTGAGTTGGTTGTTGTTGGTTTGAGTCTCTTGAAAGTTGACTCTTTTAACTCCACCTTCAGCTCCTTGGTGGGTGTACTTCTCCATGTGCAAGGCTTGCTTCTCAATGAAGTCCCAAGCCTCATCAACCGCCATATCCATGAATGTACCGGCGGAGAGTAGTTGGAGATTGAACTGGGTGTTTCCGTCCAGCCCTTTGAAGTAGATCTCCAACAACTCGATCTTTGGAATCCCATGATGTGGGCAATCCAAAAGGATATCCTTGAACCGCTCCCATGATTTGGACAAGCTCTCCTTGTCCTTCATGATGAAAGCATTGATCTTCCCTCTCATTTCAGCAGTTTTTGAGGGGGGAAAGAATTTGGTCAAGAATTCCGTAGTCATCTCTTCCCATGTGCTGATCTTTCCTGCAGGAAGAGATTGATACCAAGTAAGAGCTCTATCTTTAAGAGAAAAGTAGAAAGGTCTTAGCTTGTAGTTGTTATTTTCAATTCTGGGAGGTCGCAAAGTCTCCATCAAGATCTCGTAGTTTTGAAGATGTTGATGCGGCGACTCCTTCTCCAGCCCTCCGAATTGACATTGGCGAATCATGGCTAGAACTTGCGGTCGAAGTTCGTAGTCATGATCCGCTGGATCTCCTAGGTTCACTCCTGGACGCCTCAGCTGTTGATTAGGGTCCATCCTTTGACCTAGGGTTTGTGGAATTCCTGCAAGAAGAACATCTCGGACTGGCATCCGAAGCGGATGCACATCGGCCGGGGCGTCAGGTACTGGATTCTGCCTCGGTCGAGGATCAACTATTGGATCCTGCATCGGTCGAGGTTGAATCTGGTTCCGAATTGCTGCAATCTCAGCTTCGATTGCTGCAGTCCTGGCCTGATTCTCCTCTTTCTCTTGCCTTAGCTCTTCTTTACTGAGACGTAGCAGCTCCTGCGTCTCTCTCAACTGGGCCGCAAGATCGTGATCGTCTTGTTGGGCCATTTTCGCTTCTCTTAAGCGTCTCTTGTATGTCTTTTCTGGTTCGGGATCGTAAGGAACGATTTCCTTTCCAGTGCGGGTTCTTCGCATATACCTAAGAAAGAACCTGCGAAAGTCACTCAAGTAGAGTGGTTAGACAATCAGGGGGCAAATGCCCCAAGAGCAAACCGTACCGGCTCGGTCTAGACCAAGTCCCCGGCAACGGCGCCAAAAACTTGTTCGCTCCAAACGGTGTGTGCAAGCTTTAAATTTATAACCCTAGACTTAAGCTTAAAACAAGGATGCGAACCCGCAGTGTACGGGTCAATCGTAGTAAAAGCAAGAAAATTCCAGGGGTCGATCACAGGGACTTGGTGAAACAAAGTCCAGTACAGTATGCTAATGTCAATGCTAACCACAAGAGCAAGTAATACAATCAAAGATGAATAAGATGTCAAATAAAGCAAACATGCAATTCTAGGGATTAAAGCATCTAGTTGTGGTTCCAACTCAAGATCTATAGATAAGCGGACAAAGCTGAGATTTTTGCGTGGGGAAGGCGTTTCTAAAGTGGAGTAGATCACCGTAACTCCTATTACCGGGTAAGTCTCAAGGAATTTAGATAAAGAACTATAACCTCAAACTAACACACCATCTAAGGGAATAGAATCAACCTTTACCGGGTAAGTCTCAGGCTAACTCACAAAGATGGGATGGAAGCACACTCAAACCCCAATAAAGGACAAGCCTTTATTACCTACACTTATGATCGTTGGTACACAAACTAAGGAATTACCGGGTAAGTCTCATCCTAAGCTTGCTTTGAACCAGAAAGGTGTAATAAGAATAGGATTTGGCAAACTCTAACACTTAACTCTCAGTTTAGGGTCGGATAAGTCACCTCGGTCAGCAAGATTTCCACCCCGGCCGAGGTGTTCATCAACCGAACGAGATGCTTAGGGTTAAGGTTAAAGACTCGAACTTTCAGGATCCTACTGGAATCTAAGATTATTCTATCATTGTTTTTCCCACAACCTTCAGCCAATCACCCTAGAATCACACAAGGAAATTAGCCACTCATCATCATAATGAAAGTATTAAATATATAGGAAGAAGGTGAATAATTGAACAAAGAAGAATTTAATGAAAACACTTCAATAACTGAATCAAATATCACAAACAAAAGCGTTCCTTGGATAGCAATCCAACAAGACAAGACAATCAATGAGGGAATTGAAGACAATCTTACAAAACCCTTCAAAAGCTATAAAAAGCTATAGTCTTCAATCTTCCTTCAACCTTCAAAAAGGTTCTTCAACAACTCCCAACTTGGAGTATACTGCGCTGCTGCGTATGTAGGATGTTAATCGATGTATGCAGCCTCCTCAAATTGTAGAAAATCAACCCTTTTTATAGGAAAAATAAACCTCCAAAGATAATAAATCTTAAGAAGATATTATCCCATAAATATAGGTAAAATATATGATTCTGCATATCTCCTTCCTTCTAGAAGCTCAGCCCAAAAAATATAAGATCACTTTCCAATTTTAAAAGATCTCAGCCAAGAATAAAATATTCTCGCCGCGTCCTAGGTGTTCGCCTCGGTCGAGTCGGCGTCTCTGGATCGCCTCGGTCGAGATGAATCTCTGGTCAATCGAGGTGACTCATAACTGAATGTAGAATCTCTCAAAAACTGGTCCAAAGTAAATCTTTAATCCATGGTTGTGCTTCCTGAATGTAGCTCCTAATGACTCTTGACTCCTTTTGCTCCTTTTTGATGCAATACGTACCATATTACCTGCAATTACAACGAAACTAGGTGTAGACCTCGATTCTCGCAAAGGTAGATGAAATGGTAGTAAAATCACATAATGTACATACAAACATGCAGATTATGAAAGATAAAACGTCCAAACAAACCCCAAAATATAGACTATAATTCATGCTATCACCCGTGCAGGTAGTACCAAAGAAGGGAGGCATCACCGTCGTTGCAAACAAGAACAACGAGCTTATTCCCACAAGAATAGTTACGGGATAGAGAATGTCCATCGACTACCGTAAACTGAATGTTGCCACCGGAAAGGATCATTTTCCCCTTCCTTTTATTGATCAAATGTTGGAAAGGTTAGCCCAACACTCTTACTTTTGTTATCTAGATGGATATAGCGGTTTCTTTCAGATTTCCATTCACCCGGATGATCAAGAGAAAACGACTTTCACGTGCCCTTGGGGAACGTTCGCCTATAGAAGGATGCCATTCGGCTTGTGCAACGCTCCAACCACCTTTCAAAGGTGTATGATGGCAATCTTTTCGGAGTATGTAGTGAACATCATGGAACTATTCATGGACGACTTTTCGGTATATGGTTCTTCCTTTGATAACTGTCTCTCTAACCTTGCCTTAGTCCTTAAAGAGATGTGAAGACACTAACCTAGTCTTAAACTGGGAAAAAGGTCATTTTATGGTTACCGAAGGAATCGTGTTAGGTCACTTGATTTCAAATAGAGGAATAGAATTTGATAGAGCCAAGATTGAAACTATAGAAAAGCTACCTCCTCCATCCTCGGTGAAAAGGAGTCAGAAGCTTCTTAGGACACGCAGGTTTCTATAGGAGATTCATAAAGGATTTTTATAAGATTTCAAAACCCTTAACCAATATTTTGATGAAGGACATAACTTTCGAATTTTCGAAAGAATGTTTAGATGCCTTTTACAGGATCAAAGAAGCTTTGATTTCAGCACCTATCATCCAACCATCCGATTGGACTCTTCCTTTCGAGATCATGTGCGACGCAAGCGACGTCGCCATAGGAGTTGTACTTGGACAGAAGAAAGATGGTTGTACACACGCCATCTACTATGCTAGCAAGACGCTAGACGTAGCTCAATTGAATTATGCTACTACGGAGAAAGAGCTTCTAGTTGTAGTTTATGCATTTGAGAAATTTCGTTCCTATCTTGTAGGTGGGAAAGTGATAGTCTACACGGATCATTCAGCAAACCGTTACTTGTTCACAAAGAAGGATGCAAAGCCTAGGCTTCTAAGATGGATCTTGCTCTTACAAGAGTTCGATCTAGAGATCTGTGACAAGAAGGGCACGGAAAATTCAGTTGTTGACCACCTTAGTCGTCTTCCACACCTCACCAATGAGGCGGATGAGCTCCCTATCGACGACTCATTCCCTGACGAACAACTCCATGAGATTGAAGAATGTCTTCAACAAATCTCGAAAGGTAATGATCCATGGTTTGCTGATATTGTGAATTACCTTGTTTGTCACAAAATTCCCCCCGGACTTTCGTATGCTCAAAGAAAGAAGTTCTTTAACGACGTCCGGTATTTCTATTGGAACGAACCTCTTCCCTTTAAGAGAGGTCCCGATGGCATCTACAGGAGATGTATTCCGGAGGATGAGGTGGAAAGTGTCATCCGCCATTGCCATTCTTTACCTCGTGGAGGACATGCTAGTTCCCACAAGACATGCGCTAAGGTACTCCGATCCGATTTCTTTTGGCCTACCTTATTCAAAGATGTGCATAACTATGTTGTTGCTTGTGATGCTTGTCAAAGGACAGGTAATATTTCAAGGAGGAATGAGATTCCCCTCAATAACATACAAGAAGTAGAGATATTCGATGTATGGGGAGTAGACTTTATGGGACCATTCCCATCCTCTTATGGAAACCAATACATACTTCTAGCCGTAGACTATGTCTCAAGATGGGTAGAAGCAATCACATTTCCTACTAATGATGCAATGGTGGTGGTGAAGTTCTTTAATAAGACGATCTTCCCAAGGTTCGGGACTCCCCGAACCATCATTAGTGATGGAGGAACGCACTTCACAGCCCGTCGATTTGATGCTCTATTGGCTAAGTATGGGGCAACCCATAAGATAGCCACGCCATACCATCCGAAAACCAGCGGACAGGTTGAGATATCCAATAGAGAGATCAAGGGAATTCTAGAGAAGACTGTCTCTAGAACACGAAAGGATTGGTCAATAAAGCTAGATGATGCGTTATGGGCGTACAGGATCGCTTTTAAGACACCTATAGGTACAACTCCATATAACCTTGTTTATGGAAAATCTTGTCATCTTCCTGTAGAGCTAGAGCATAAAGCATATTGGACCGTCAAGTGGCTCAAATTCAGCATGAAAGACGCCGGAGAGAAACGGCTATTGGACATCAATGAACTTGAGGAGATCCGGTTGAATGCGTACGAGAACGCAAGGATCTACAAGGAAAGAACGAAGCGGTGACATGATAAGCATATCATTCCAAAGGACTTGAAGGAAGGAGATCAAGTTCTTCTATTCAACTCAAGGCTTCGACTCTTTCCAAGTAAACTTAAATCCCGTTGGACAGGACCTTATGTAATTAAACGTATTTTTCCCCATGGTGCAGTTGAAGTATGGGGTGAACAAAGCGGAAGCTTCAAGGTCAATGGCCAACGGTTGAAGAAGTACACACCGGAAGTTCCGGTTGAGGAGATAGCTCCTATCCTCCTCCATTGAACATCACAACAAACAACGTCCAACTAAAGACGATAAATCAAGCGCTTCTTGGGAGGCAACCCATGGTAGTATAGTTCTTTCCCTTTCCTTTCATCTTAAAATAGTTTAGTTTAGTTGTTTGCTTCCTTTAGTTTTGTTTTTGTTTGTTCCTCGATACACTCCGGGTTTGTTTGTGTCAAAAAAATCGCAGGAACTAGGTTCAACTCTTAGGAATCAATGAAGAAAAGGGGACATAAAATGGTTCAAATGCAATCTTCGAGGAAAAGAAGGAAGAGAATCGACCTACATAGATTAAATCAAACGATTCAGGAACAGAGCAAGACGATTTTTGGCAACAGGGAGAATAATCGCCCCAAAAATCGACCTACCTATAAAAAAATCGTCCGATTTTTATGCTTAAGCTGAGAAAGTTAAGAAAAATCGGGCCGACAAATAAATCGACCCAATAAATCGTCCGATTTTCTTTACAAAACCTCCGGCCTATATAAAGCCTTCTCCACTCGATTCCTTCATTCCACACTTCTCCATTCTCGATTTTCCTTCGTCCCAAAGAGCCAAAAATCGCCTACCCTCCCATCTCCGAAATCCTTCCATTTTGAACGATTCTTGAGCCTAAACTGAAATACTTTCGACAAGGAACAAGGATCTAGCACAACAAGCTCGGCAAACTGCTCACTTGTCCGGAATTCAGGTTTTTCAATTTGAAACCTAAGTTTTTCGCTCGATTTTGATTTCTGCATTGAAGTTGTTGTATTGTTGAGATTGATAGAGGGATCTGCTTAGAAATACCTCTAGGAGACTGTGTGAGGTGATAGTTTGATCAAAGCTTTACAGAATTGTGATTTGTGTGGAAATCGATAGAAAAATCGACCCTACCCAGAAAAATCGTCCGATTTTTCTCAAGAACAGGGCAATTTTCTTTTGCAGAATGGAGATTTTGAAGAGAATCACTAAGAATGCGGGGAAAAATAAGGGATCTTCCTCCAAAGCACCTCCCCCATCACCACCACCCTCCCAAGCTAAACCAAAACTTCCTCCTCCTATTTCCAAACACAAAAAGAGATACGAACGTCTCTAAGACCGTCCCTTTACCCCTCCTCATCCTTGATGACTTAGATACTTTGTTTGTTCGAGAGGATTGTAACGCCCCAAATTTTGGCGCGTTTTCGATTTTTATTTTCCATATTTCATTAAATATTTTAATGGCCTCGAAATATGTTCGGAGTATTTTCAAGTCGTAATTTGAATTTTTTTCGAGTTTTGATATATATATATATATATATATATATATATATATATATTATTTCCCACGTTTAAATTATCTTATAATCTCGAAATAAAATGTGAGAATGGTTTTTGTATTTCAAATTATATTTTTTTTCGAGAGTATTTATTTATTAGATCCGCATATAT
>BSUD01000001.1:162321491-162382749 GCA_033239045.1 Fagopyrum esculentum
CAGTTGTGACCCAAGAATTTTTAGAAATGAACTATTATGCCCCTGCAGTAAATTATTACATTATTGGACCCTTAATTTTGTTGTAGTTTGTGACCCAACTCCTTTACAAATTAATTTGGTGCAATTGATGGTTTCAATCCGGTTGTTGGATAATTTGAAATTCGGTCTTTCAATCAACTTTGCATTTTGGATATTTTTGCCCGGAATTGGTTTTAACGAGTTTAACCTCGGTTTTGGAAAACAGAGTTTTCGTTGGAGCATCTTTCTGCGCTAAACCTTCCTTTCAAATTAGCATATAAGCTAAATTTCCTTAACTTTGGTTTTAGGTCCGGAAGCGGCCGTTATAGACCAACGAATCCAATCTCGACGTCCTTAGATCATATACACCCCTTGGATTGTGTGTGAGTACCTTCTTCCTCGATTTAGTTATGTTTAAGCGGTAGAATCATGCTAGGTTGGATCTAGCATAACTTAGGGCAAATGCCAAGTAGTGGCCTTGAACCGTGTATGGTTGTTGGATAGTTTATGAGTTTTGTCGAATTATGTTTGGTACGATCTTAGGACGATCTTTGAGATTAGGGGTTGGACCTAGGATGCTAGGGTGTGACCTCATATAGGTTTTGAGAGACTATAAGCCCGACGCTTCTAGCTTATCGGTTAGTTATTGATTATCGTGCCTTGTCTTGAACAGGCTTTGGTTATTTTCCTACGGGAAGTGAGATCGGGTTTTCTTAGCTAGCTTTGAAACGAGGTAAGTCCTTGGACTTACTTAGCCGCTTTTATGCCTTATTTGGATATATATGGTGGTGTGTGCTTTACCTTTGTTATAATCATGAAAATGAATTAGGATTTACTTGACCTTATTTATTGGCCCATCGTTACTACTATTATTATTATCGGGCGGTGACATCACCGCTCAGTTTCCCGAGGGAGGCTGGGGGGATCTCTGCGACCAGGCCATACACGGTATACGGGCGGGCTTCTTCATCACTCCCACAGGGTATACGGGTTGGGCGCCGCCACACTCCTGTTGGTTACACGGGGACAGAGGCGAGAGTTATAAGACTCTCGTGTCACACTTTAAACCAATGAATTAGTTATGGAATAACCTAAAAAGATACTATGTAATAAATGATCATGTTGTGTGCTTTGTGTGCTCATGTGTGTGTTTGTGCCATGTTATTCTTATAATGCATAGAATGCGAGCTAACGGTTTAAAAACCGTTTTGTGTAGACGACTTGCAGGTTAGGGATGCCGCCGAGTGAGGTGGAGGAGTGGACAGCCGAGTGGTCTCCGTACATTATAGGACGGGGACGTTTTTGGGGTTTTTCCTTTGTTGTCGGATTATGTCTTGTTGCACGTTTGGACTTCTTTACTTTTATGTCGTTTTGAGGACTCGGCTGAGTTTCCAACTTGTATCCATTCCTTCTTTCTTTGCATACATTACAAACTACTTTGAGTTTTATGCCTTTAATTTGTGCCTTGTTGGAAAGGTCCGGTGAGATTGTTGTCAGGCTAAGGGTCGGGACCCATTGTGAGGTCCCAACCCGTAGCGCCCCGAGTCCCGCAGATTCGGGGTGTTACAAAAGTGGTATCAGAGCCCTAGGTTGACAACAATGGCACTCGCTACCTTCTAAAGGCCGAATGAGGAATAAACAGAACCCCTCGGGTTCTGACTTTTCGTTTTCAAAATTCATATGCATGAGTCGGGATTGGGTTAGACTGTACGGGACCTCCACTCCTCACGCAAACCTCGGCGACGTAGATTTCTGGACTTGATGTATACTCATAGTTGCATAGCTCTCTCTCTCTATATATATATATGGCCTTAGGATGTTTCTTGGACTTGTATGTACTTAGATATACATGTGACCTTAGGATGTTTGGGCTTTTATGCCTTGTTTGTACCATGGATTTTGGGTTCTTACTTATCATGCTTTAATAAGTCTTTGTCATATAATACTATAAGTACGACATACACATCAAATTAATTACTCCTAAATAAACGCGAACGATACCAGATGGCACGTACGAGAGCGACCGCTTATGTAGGACCCGTCCGGGGTAGAGCACCACTTCCTCCTACCGTCCCGAGACGAGGGCGAGTAGGGAGACCTCCAGGTACGAGAGGTCGGGGACGTATCCCCATTGCAGGCCCACCCGCTGTGGACCCGCCAGTAGCTGAGATTCCTGTAGAGGACGTAGCAGAGAGTGTCATCCCCGAGGGAAGGGAAGGGACACTTGTGAGGTCTGGAGCGCGTAGTTCCTCTTCTGCTAGGACCGGTGGAGCATCGATTGGGGCTACCGTGTTCGAGGATTATGTACGTCGAGTTGAGGAGGCGTATAGGACTGGAGCACCACCTCCAGCACCACCGGTGCCGGTACCTGCACCTGCACCTGCACCTGCACCCGCGAGATCGGCTGAGGTCTCACAGAGGGTTACACAGACTAGGGTCGTACCCGAGATTGTTACACCAGCAGTAGTTATACCCGCACCGGTTGTAGAGATTGCTAGGGCTGGAGACGGGCTGAGGTCTCCTGGACCTGATTCTTGGTTGAAGGCTTTCAACCAGCAGCATGTACCTTACTTTGACGGGAAGGTAGGGTTAGAGGTCGAGCATTGGATCGGGCATGTGGAGACAGCACTTGAGGCGATCCGTTGCCCAGAGGAGAGGCAGGTAGAGGTGGTCCAGACATTGTTTAGAGAGCAGGCCCACTACTGGTGGAGGTCGGTACGAGGAGGTGTGACTAGGATGGACCAGTTGCTGAGACTTGTTAGAGAGACTTTCTGCCCAGATTCGTTGAGGAGAGACCGAGTCCAGGATTTCTTAGAGGCTGGGTTTGAGGACGTCCCAGTTATCGATGCGATCCGACGTTTCAGAGCGGAGTTGGCTTTGTTGGGGCCCGCCGCACCTCCGGCGGACCAACATGTTTATCTCTTTTCTAGGAGATTGAGGGAGTCTACTCGGGCATACCTTGCGGGGTTCCGTTGTGAGTCTTTGGCCGAGTACCAGGACCGAGCCTCGGCATACGAGAGAGACAGACTGGGAGCTAGGAGAGGGGCGCAGTCCGGAGGACCGGACAAGCGTCAGAGGACTGGACCCACTGGTTTGGGGGCAGGAGCCTCAGGACAGGGCCGTGGTCCGGCTCAGGGACATACAAGACATCCGCCTGCTACTCAGGCGCCAGGCAGAGGGAGGCAGTGTTTCAACTGTGGAGGAGATGATCATCTTAGGCCCGATTGCAGGAAGCCTCCAGTGACATGCTTCTCTTGTGGTCAGACGGGCCACAGGGCAGCTTTTTGCAGACGGGGAGGGGCACCGTCACAGCAGGGGTCTTCACCTGCTAGTGGGGCAGGTAGAGGACAGAGGCCACCTCAGTTTCCGGCTCAGGGTTTTCAGCAGAGAGGTCTTAGTCAGTCTCATGCACAGGGATCAGCCCAGGGACAGGGCCGAGGTAGAGGCCGTGGTGGAGGCACCCGGGAGTCTGGAGGCACTCAGGCCAGGGTTTTTGAGTTGAGGAGCGCCGTTGATCCAGCAGCGCCGGACGCTACAGGTAATATTCGGACTAATGACTTCCCTTTCAAGGTATTATATGATATTGGTGCTACGTACTTCTTTATTTCGATGATTTTGTAGCTAGGTTGTCCTTAGTTATAGTAGAGGGGATACCCTTCTTCATGGGGCTACCCGATAGGAAGGTAAGGTTAGTGGTACCCGAAAGGTACCCGGTTGTCCCATTCGTTGGGAAAATCGTACTGGGGTAGCCGACTTCCATGTCACGCACCTGGTGCATGAAGAAGTCATCTTAGGGATAGATGAGAAGGACCGCCATCAAGCTGCTTTGGACGTTAGACAAAGGACCGCAGCGATCTCCACGGGAACGAGACCTGAGGCTTCTACTGTTGCCGCACAAGGAAGAATACATAAGGAGGGAGTATGGTGTACTGGAACCATTATAGGACTATTCGTGGAATACCAGAAGATGCACAAAGTGACCAACAAGGGTGGAGAAGGCCGAAGCTGTGAAGCCGGATGTCGACTTGAGATATCCGGGGAGTATATGAAAGATTAAGATTTGAACCCTTATGGTTGGATTGATATTGCACCTACTTGAAGGAATGATACAAGCGTATGAAGAATACGAAGAGCTCCCCCAATGGGTTGGGATTTCATGAGGTCAAATGTTTGGAAGCACGGTTAAGCCCTATAGTTGGACCCTTCCGGTTGCAGCTTAGAAGATTTTCTTATCACCATTCCTTAGAGGCGGGGTGGATCTTTGGTATCATGACCACCTGTCAAGTGTAAATGCAAGGGTCGTAGTCCCTTCTAAGATTAAGTTAAGATTTTCTTGTCACTATTTAATAATAGAGTTTTGAGAGTTAAAGAGGAGATTTATAGGTACAACTGTTTTGATTTGCTTGGAGGAATGATGGGTTTGAAGTGTACAAGTGATTCTTCAAGACAAGGCCTTGATCAAGTATTGAGGAATGATAAGTAATAGCATACGGGTCTCGATAGTAGAAGCGGTGTGATGTAAAGTACTTCCTTCATCACTTAGAATTTGCAACAAGAATTGAGGAAATATAACATCAAAGTTTGGTCTGACAAGAACCAAAGCCAACGGTGTGAGCTGGAAGTTCGAACTTCTTTGTTAGAGGCAAACAAGGAAGAAACATAATGGAAATGTCGTAGTGAAAGGACCCGAGAAGAAGTTAAGCTTCCGATATATCGGACTTTTTAGAAATCTTAGCGCAAGTTGGGAAAGTGATTTTACTGGTTGGAGTGACCGCCAAGAGTAGAGAGTGTTCACCCGGCGTTCCTGTGTATCAGTCGAGGGAGTACATACATGACTCGAGAAAGATTGTCAGTTATGGTGATTTAGCTGTAGACGGAGTATAGTATCTTTGGTTTAGTTTTACGCCGAATTAGTAGCTTGATAGAATCGACGGGTTATACCCAGTCCTTCCCTTAATGTGTATATGTGCGATGTTATATGTTGTTTGTGCCGTGAGAGAACGGGTTTTATGACCGGTTATAGTTATATTGCGATAGTGGTTGGAGCAGTTTTAGTGTATATAGATTAGAAGGTCTAAGCCTTCCTTGTTATGAGTTTCTACCTCGGCCTTAGGGACCGAGAAGTTCGACGTATATCAAGTTTCGGGACGAAACTTCTTTTTAGGGGGATCTAATGTAACGCCCCAAATTTTGGCGCGTTTTCAATTTTTATTTTCCATATTTCATTAAATATTTTAATGGCCTCGAAATATGTTCGGAGTATTTTCAAGTCGTAATTTGAATTTTTTTCGAGTTTTGATATATATATATATATATATATATATATATATATATATATATATATATATATATATATTATTTCCCACGTTTAAATTATCTTATAATCTCGAAATAAAATGTGAGAATGGTTTTTGTATTTCAAATTATATTTTTTTTCGAGAGTATTTATTTATTAGATCCGCATATATTTTCCGTGTTGTATTTTTCGAAGAAGGTTCGGAAACAATTTCCGATCCGGAACTTCCGTTCCGACTACTTTTTGATCGAGAATACTTTAGTTCTCTATTTTTTTTTCTTTTTATTTATTTTTTTCTTCCTTGTCCTTGTTTTTCCTTTTCTTCTATCTTCTTTTCTCTCTCCCCTGGTTGGTGAACAATCCCGACCTTTCGCCATTCCCGCCCTCTGTGAACCCTGCAACCCCGACCCCTCGTTTCCCCTGCTGGCCGCCCCAAACATGCCCTAGGGCTGCTAACCTACCCGACCCCTCACTGCACCCCCGACCTCTCGCCGCCCCTCTGTCTCCGTCTGTATCCCCAGCCCTAATCCCTCACTTTCCCCTTCTGCACAATACAGCAACTGTCTGTTTTCCCCTCTCCCGTTTCTCTTCCTCTCTTCTATTCTCGATCGGAGCCGCAACTGTCTGCAACGCCGCCAGGGGTCCGCCGGGAAGAACAGAAGTCGCCTCGCCTCCGCCTCGAGCCGCCGGCACGGTGAATGGCCGCCTCTCTCTCTCTCCCTCATTTCTCTTTTCCTCTCCTCCTTGCGTAACTCCCCCTGGTTTTTGTGTAGTAACAACCTGCTGCCGGAGACGCTGCCGTGGAGCCGCCGCCTGCACCGACGCCGGTCACTCGCCCCTCCGCCGCCTGCGCCAACCACCAGGGTGTTGCCCACTTGCCATTTCCCTTGCTCCTAATCTGTCGATTGCAACAGCAGGGTGAAGAGAAGATTTTGAATAATTGTAAATGTGCCCCTTCTTTTTTTGATTATTGCGATTTTGGCCCCACTTTATTAATAACTGCAGTTGTGACCCAAGAATTTTTAGAAATGAACTATTATGCCCCTGCAGTAAATTATTACATTATTGGACCCTTAATTTTGTTGTAGTTTGTGACCCAACTCCTTTACAAATTAATTTGGTGCAATTGATGGTTTCAATCCGGTTGTTGGATAATTTGAAATTCGGTCTTTCAATCAACTTTGCATTTTGGATATTTTTGCCCGGAATTGGTTTTAACGAGTTTAACCTCGGTTTTGGAAAACAGAGTTTTCGTTGGAGCATCTTTCTGCGCTAAACCTTCCTTTCAAATTAGCATATAAGCTAAATTTCCTTAACTTTGGTTTTAGGTCCGGAAGCGGCCGTTATAGACCAACGAATCCAATCTCGACGTCCTTAGATCATATACACCCCTTGGATTGTGTGTGAGTACCTTCTTCCTCGATTTAGTTATGTTTAAGCGGTAGAATCATGCTAGGTTGGATCTAGCATAACTTAGGGCAAATGCCAAGTAGTGGCCTTGAACCGTGTATGGTTGTTGGATAGTTTATGAGTTTTGTCGAATTATGTTTGGTACGATCTTAGGACGATCTTTGAGATTAGGGGTTGGACCTAGGATGCTAGGGTGTGACCTCATATAGGTTTTGAGAGACTATAATCCCGACGCTTCTAGCTTATCGGTTAGTTATTGATTATCGTGCCTTGTCTTGAACAGGCTTTGGTTATTTTCCTACGGGAAGTGAGATCGGGTTTTCTTAGCTAGCTTTGAAACGAGGTAAGTCCTTGGACTTACTTAGCCGCTTTTATGCCTTATTTGGATATATATGGTGGTGTGTGCTTTACCTTTGTTATAATCATGAAAATGAATTAGGATTTACTTGACCTTATTTATTGGCCCATCGTTACTACTATTATTATTATCGGGCGGTGACATCACCGCTCAGTTTCCCGAGGGAGGCTGGGGGGATCTCTGCGACCAGGCCATACACGGTATACGGGCGGGCTTCTTCATCACTCCCACAGGGTATACGGGTTGGGCGCCGCCACACTCCTGTTGGTTACACGGGGACAGAGGCGAGAGTTATAAGACTCTCGTGTCACACTTTAAACCAATGAATTAGTTATGGAATAACCTAAAAAGATACTATGTAATAAATGATCATGTTGTGTGCTTTGTGTGCTCATGTGTGTGTTTGTGTCATGTTATTCTTATAATGCATAGAATGCGAGCTAACGGTTTAAAAACCGTTTTGTGTAGACGACTTGCAGGTTAGGGATGCCGCCGAGTGAGGTGGAGGAGTGGACAGCCGAGTGGTCTCCGTACATTATAGGACGGGGACGTTTTTGGGGTTTTTCCTTTGTTGTCGGATTATGTCTTGTTGCACGTTTGGACTTCTTTACTTTTATGTCGTTTTGAGGACTCGGCTGAGTTTCCAACTTGTATCCCTTCCTTCTTTCTTTGCATACATTACAAACTACTTTGAGTTTTATGCCTTTAATTTGTGCCTTGTTGGAAAGGTCCGGTGAGATTGTTGTCAGGCTAAGGGTCGGGACCCATTGTGAGGTCCCAACCCGTAGCGCCCCGAGTCCCGCAGATTCGGGGTGTTACAAGGATGTGGATATGATGCTAGATAGAGTGGGACTAAGTCAATTTGCTTTGATAAGGGAGGATGCATACACCGAGATCACGCTAGAATTCTTAAGTACATTTGAGCATGATCCTAGAGAGAGGACGGAGTCCATTGATGATTTTAGAGATTTGTTTGGTTTTCCCTATTCTTCTGCCGACACATTCAAAAGAGGGGTGAGTGCTAATGCTTTTTGGGAAAGCATTTCAGTTGGAGAATATGGAGGGGATAAGTGGAGACCCGGGAATTCAAAGGAGACAAGTATGTACAACCTTTCCTTTAAGGTAGTTCATAGGATCTTAAGTGAGAGTTTGTTTGCACGGACGGAGACCCCGCTGAAGCTCAAGGCATATGAGCTCTTCATACTATATTGCATGACTACTGGTACCATTCCCGACATCACTCCATGCTTGCTGACTATCTTGGAAGATAGCCAACAAAGCATTGGGTGATCTATGTGCTGGAGGCCTTGTCACTCACGTGGCGAAGGCATTAGAGCTAGACTTTTCGGATTGTACTTTAGCTGAGAGTGCCCAGCCACTAGGTTCACAGAGATTGGTAGCGAGACAGGTCTTGATTCCTTGAGGTAGAGGAACTCTGCATGTGTCTATGCCGTGGGCAAAGGATCCTTCCAAGAAGCCGTCCGAGATAGTATGGAAGTCCGAATACACCATTCGGAATAAGAGGAACTCGAAGGAGACATTTGTACTTATGCTTGAGGAGGTAGCTCCTCCATGTGGTTATTATGATGATGTAGGTGACATAGAGGAAGAGGAGGACCATGAGGATGGAGCGTACCAGGGGACCATGCTGGAGTTTGAGAGTTATACCTGCAGCGGACATGCTACGGATGCCATGGATATCGATACTCATGGTGCTGGACCTAGCCGGACTAGTCGAGGTACCGAGGAGACAGAGGATGAGATGCAGCTACCCCGTCATTCTTTTGCACATGCTCCTAGCCACGGTAGAGGACGTGGGCACGGACATGGACTGCCCCAAAACTTTAGAGACTTGGTTTCTAGTTTCCAGTGTCTACGTACCGACTACTAAGGTCTTCGCTCAGATTATCAGGCCCTCCACACCGACTACGCCGCCCTAAACACTCAGTTCACGGCGTAACGCCAGGAGACAGATGCTAGACACTCCTCCTACGACGGCCAGATGCAGGACATGTACTACAATCAGTTCGGCCACTTCTATGATCCCAGCGCACCGATATATCCATATGCACCACCATTAGCGCCACTGACAGAGGATTGATTTTCCACTCCATTTTACATTGTAAGTATTTTTCTCCATCTTATGCTTGATTTTTCACATTGGGGACAATGTGAAGGTTAAGTATGGGGTGAGGGTACTTACAATCTCTTTTACCTCTTTCGCACTTTATATACTTTGTGTCGCACTTGACAACTTGGTTTGTAATAACTCTCGCACTACTTGCTTTCCACTATGACATTCGCATTTGCATGACTTCATTCAAAATTTATGAGTTTTTCAAAAAAAAAATTGTGCTTCTTATGATGGAAATGACCTCTATGATGAGAATTGTGATGTGGAAAAGGCAAAAGGATGACTTAGTTATGTTGAGATATTAATTATAGCATGAATGAGCTTGTTTTTCCTACTTGAATGCATGAATAGTTCATATGATCTTGATGTCTTGATAAGAGAATGAAATGATGATCGAAGCTATATTATAAGTTCTTTTGCATCATATAGGAATGACCAAGGCAATTCACTTCTTTCCTAATTCATATCTTGTTCATGCTAGCTCTTCAATGAAATATTTGACCTCCTATTTACCATCCAGGAATTAAGATAAGTGGTTGTTCGCCCGTAAGTGTGCGTCACAAAGTCTTTAATTTATAAAACTGAAATCTAAGCAAGCGAACCCGTAGTGTACGGATCGGCGTAGTAAAGCAAGAATTCCAGAGTGTCGAACTCAGGGATTTGGGGGGAACAAATTCAGTTTGTAAACTGTCAAGCAAGTAAATGTGATAAGCTTTGCAATTTTGGGGAAAACAGCAACCCTAAAGATCCAGGTATCTAATTGTGGCAATCGATTCAAGATATACTAAAGATATATGGATAGAGTTGAGAATTGCAAAGGTATACTAAGGTAAGGTAATGTACGACGAAGTTCCAAAACCCTATATGTCTAACCCAAAGACGCTCTCTATAAAGGTTTTTGAGGCTTCAGTATAGAAAGGATCTAAAGGTAAGAATTGATCTCAAATACCCAAACTTGTAACCCAAGGATCAAGATAGGCTCAAACAGTTAAGGTTGTGACACTCGAAACCGAAATAGAGGATGTTGAATCTCACTACTACCTAGAAAAGGCAAGCCAATGCTAGGTTAAAGCTAATCTTTAACTTTGAATTAAGTAAAAACAAAGTTCGTAAACTGGGGTAAATCACGGCTAGATCTTGAGTTCCACGGCCGTGGAAGTCCAAGAACTGACCGTGATTTAGGGTGTCGACGAAGTTTCTCTAACTCTCAGGGTCCAATCTGTTTACGATCGATCTATCATCATCTAAGCCACAACTATCAACCCTTCACCTTAGAATTGCTAAAGGGTTTTAGCCAACAATCATCATTATGATATCCAAATTCAAGTGATAAAGAGAGAAGTATGAAAACCCGTTGAAAACTCAAATATAACTCAAAGTCAATCTCGAAATCCAAACACAAAGAGTAATGTTTACTAGATTCAGAAATCAACACAAAAACCTCACAAAAATCTTAGATAAGAACGAAGAACGGGATGTCAATCCGCCTTCTATATCAAATCTAAGAAAAAGGGCGTAACTTCCGCCACAAGCAACTCTGAAAAATCCCAAATCCGCGATGCTTCCGCAATCCCTAAGCGAAGCTCTAAACAACCGTACGTTAGTCCAAGCAGCGGTCCCGAAAACTCTCTTTTTCAGCCTTTTTATAAGGTGAGAAAAAGATATCTTCAAGGCCCAATACGTAGATGTCGTGGCAATTAATGATTCGCCAAAAGATCGCCCAAATCACGGTCTTATGGTGTTCCACGACCGTGGAATTAGGGCGTGGAAATGATTACGGTGTCTCTAGCCTTCCACGACCGTAATTTATACCGTGTAACTTACTGGATTGCTCAAAGATCAAGTCCACGTTCATAATGATAGTTCCACGGCCGTGGAATAGGGCGTGGAAGTGTATAATGCCTCTTTGTTGCTTTTGTTTCGTGCCATTCTTCATCCTAGCTCCTTCCTTAGCTTCTCAATGTATCTCCTCATCTTCGAACACGATCAATTGCTCCTTGTTTGCCATCAAACGATCCGATTCCAGCTCTTATTCACCTAAAATCAACACAAAGCTAATGTAGACCTCCATATCGAAAATATAGATGAACCAGCTAACAATTGCTTCTATACCTTATCCATGAACACAATAATGAGTGAAAAACAGCCAAAATATGTGCCTATAATATCGCAATATTTCATGCTAACAGTGGTTGTAAAAGGCATGCTTGATGTGAGAGGGCCAATATGAATGTGTTAAGTGAAAGTTTAGCAAATTTTAGGTTTGGGGACGTTGAACATGAGGATGAGTAACTCGGCACAATTCACATAGCCGGGTGTTTGTGTCTTGCCAAAGTCCGATTGAACGACAAGTCCTAACGGGATATGGTATGTGCATCAAGGGTTTGAGGCATCTCGGAGATTGAGAAACGCCGATCTCCTAGGCTTCGGTTATTGTGCACCGTTGTCCATACTCTCAAAAAGTAAAGTATAAAGAAAGCAAAGCTTTTACATGCAAAGCATGTGTGGTGAAGTTGGTTCTTGAAAGTATTGTGTTGTTCCTCTTTCCCGGATTAGCATCACATTTCCTTAAAAGACTTCCCACCCTTGACACGTTTCTTAGACCTTTTTCTTTGATTGGAAAACCTTGAGAATTTTATGCACATGTTTAAGACTTCATGGCTTAGATTTGTTTGACTTTGATTGTCTTTGCATCTTCATCATGTCCTTTATTTGTGTCTTTGAGAAAGAAAAGAGAGTTACTTCATATTGTGATTACTATTGATACATACTATGTCTTCCTATGTCTTAAAACATCACTTTGAGGGTGATCCAATAAGAAGAAGCACTTCCAAAACAAAAAGGTTTTTGAGTTTTTCATATATATAATCCATGGCATCTTGTATCTAGGTTGAATCTTGCTTGGGGACAAGCAAGGGGCAAGTATGGGGTATTTTGATGACATGAATTATATACCATTATAATCATGCATATTGTAGAGGTTCACCTCAATTTACCTTGCATTTGAAGAGAATTTGTGTACCTTTTAGGTTTATTGCATTTATATTCCGAAAATAGAGGTCTACACGAGTTTTGGTTGAATTATAGGTAAATCCAATGGAATTGGAAGCAAAAGTGGAGCAAGGAGCATCTAAGGTTATTAAGGAAGCTTAAGGAGTCTTAGAGGAGTCACATAGAGCAAAGGAGTTGCATAAAAGAATCACCAAAGGGAGGAAGGAAACAAGCCAAGAGACGAACATTCTCTGTTGAAGAAAATCGTGCCATTTGCTATCAAAATCGGACGATTTTTAGTCATAAAAATCGAACGGTTTTCTTTATCATTTAAGTAGCACGATTTTCTACAGTTTTCAGCAAAGGAATATCACGAACCAAAGCCCATCACTTGTGAGCTTGAGACATGTTTTGCCAAGCGGCCCATTACCAAGGAGTTATACATTGAAACCCTAGGAACGAAAAACGGAGGTTCGCAGGGGGGAAGTTTTACACGATTTGGAGAGATTGAAGGTTCTTGGAGAGGAGATAGAAGGAAACGGTCAAAAAGTCAATCTACACCATTGTTTTGAGAGATACTTTGATTGGGTTTGAGTTTTGATTACAAATTTGGAGATTATTGGGTTTTTATTCAAAGGTTGGAGTTTATTTGATTTATTCATTCAATCTTAATTTTGATTTGATTTTGAAAATGGTTGGCTAAAAAAACCTTGTGATTCTGGCGTGAATAGTTGATGATTGAGGCTTAGATGATGGTAGACTGAACTCATTTAACCATTTGGACCCTGAGAGTTGAGATTTAGACTTTGCGACAACAGGAAAATCGCCCTGTTCTTGAGAAAATCGTCCGATTTATCTATGAACAGGTCGATTTATCTCCCTGACGATCTGTAATTGATTTATTCCTTAGCCAAAGTTAATCCTTGCCTAAATCCCAATCTTCCTTAACCTTTTTAACCCTTATTCAAGTGTTAGAATAGACTTCATCATTGATTCTACACTTGATAACTAAAAATTGTAAGATTTGGGTCATATAGAGACTCAACATCCTTTATTAAGGTTCGAGTGTGCTTTCCATCTTTGCCTTTGAGAGTCATATCCTAGGGTTTTGGGTGTTTAGTTTGAGCGTAATTCTTGTCCTTAGATCTTTCTATATCGCAACCTCAACAACCCTTATAGAGAGAGCCTTTGGATTGGATATATAGGTTTTGGAACTTCACCGTACGATACCTACCTTTGAAACACATAACCTTGGCAACATAACCTTTATCCTTAGATCTTTAGAAGTGTCTTTAATTGAAAGCCGAAATCGGATACTTGAATCCTTGGAATCATTTGTCTCTTTATTAATCACAAAAGCTTTTATACCTTGCCAGATATTTGAAATCGATTTTATTCTCACCAAATCCCTGAGTTCGACTCTGGAATTTCTTGCCTTACTACAGTTGATCCGTACACTTCGGGTTCACTTTTGATTAAATTCTAGATATAAATTTAAGATTTGTGACGCACACTTTCAAGCGAACAAAGATCTTCTCTTGATCCTTGGTAGATTTGGTTGTTTGAGATTGATCTGAATTCCTTCCAACCGTCATATCCTTTGAATCTTGTTTTACGGTTTTGACTTTCATCCCTTGAAATGGTTTTCAAGGCCTCCATGTTGAACCTTTGAAATGCTTTCCAATCTCTGCGCTTGTCCCTTGTATTTGTTTTCAAGGCCTCCTGTCATCCCTTGAAATGCTTTTCAAGGCCTTCATATATTTGACAAACACAAAAACAAACCAAGCAATCTAGAAATAGAATCGATATTTGTTAGTATAAAAACTGCTCATTTGTGTTAAGTCTTCCATAATCACATATGCCAATTCGTAACCACGGTGGAATTATCAATCTCCCCCTTGATGGAAGACAACACAAATATCGTACCTGCATTTAAGGGTTAGTGAAGCATATGTAATAATATCAAAACCTAAAATGTAGAATGCAAAAAATATCGAAATTTCGGATCACGTAATTTCTCCCCCTTTGTCTTTCAACAAGGGAGAAAAATAGTTAAAGCACGGGAGTTTAAAACGATTACAGATCCATAAAAAGTATGTCCACAAAAAACAGTTTAAATCGTAAGTTCCACAAACCAAGGCCTTGAAATCAAAAGCAAGGGATTTTGAAATCCAAGATAAGGCATTGTCATCTTAAGCTCAGTCCTGATTATCCTCATAAAACTGCCTTCGCGCCCTTGATTGAGTTGTCCTGTTACTCATATCGTTGATTTTAGCTTCTAATCTGCGATTCTTCTCTTCAACACGTCGTTCCTTGACCACTTCATATTCCTCAATCGTAAGAATGGTTGGCTCAACATGCGTGGGATAAAGAATGAGCTTGTCATGTACCCTACGCTTGCAATTCATAAGAACATTCTCTACTTTTTCCTGGGTGTGTTGAGCAACGTCTTTAGTTAGAGGCAAAGTTCTTCCCGTGGTGGTAAGAGTGAGAGAATTCACGAGATATATTTGATTTATCTTTGCATGTATAATAGACATCATCTCATGATTTGCATCCATTCTCCTCATTGTGTCAAATTGGAAGTCACACAATTCTCGATTCAGAGATCCTAATTCCCTCTCACATCCATCTAACTTGATGTCCAAAACAGAAGAGACTGAAGGAATTATAGGGGAGGGGGTTGGTACATACTCTTTTCATTTCAAAGTCCATACTCCAACAAGGGTTTCCTCTACCCCTAATCTTTCTAAATAAGACTCATCAATTTTCCCAGTTGACAACTTACGATCTTAATGATGTGTCAATAGAAAAATGGTCAAAGATTTTGGGCAGAAGGTTCCCATAAGACAAAGGGATAGCTCGTTTGGAGTTGACAATATGGACCATGTGATTTAAGATCAGATTAGGCACATCAATATCTAGACTAGTTATGATCAGATGAATCAATTCTAGATATTGATCAGTCAATAGTTCTCTTGAGTTGGATCTGGGGATAACACATCTAACCAAAATGGTAAAGACAATTTTAGCATCTAGGGTTAGGGAAGTGTGAGTGATTTAACGGGATGTGGAGTTAGGAACCATAAATTTCTCTTTAGCAAGGCGAATATTGTCTGACCGAGAAGGGTGTGTAAGGGAACGATTTGTAGAAATCCCTAAAATCATACATAAGACAGGGGGTGAGAGAAATAGGAGTACCTTTCATAGATGTTTCGAGGGTGAGAATCCCCTTTTCTCGTTTTGCAACGAGATTTACATAGAACAATCTTGTGAGTCTTGGGAATGCAGAATCTCCTGGGTTTAAGATCTTCCAGATTGATGATTATTTTAAGCATTGCAATGCAAGGAATCTGAAGAGTTTCCAAAAAGTCAATGTCCACCATATCACACATACAGAGAGGACAATTGTGAAATCCGTCAAGTCAAGATCATGTAGCTTGAAAGTTAGCAAACCAAGATGTTGGAAGGCCAGTATTCGGTGAAATCTCCATATCTTCGGGAAATTGGTCATCTTCTGTAGCTGAGGAGATGTGAGTGGAGTCCTTTTTATCCTTAAAGCTAGACAGTAAGCAGTTTTCTTACTTCTTGGAGCCATGGATGAATTTGTGAGAGAAAATGAAGGGTTTTGGAAAGACAGAGTGAGGCGTTTTGGGTGCTATAAAGACGTTGAATAAGGAAAGAAAAATAAGGAAGGGAGAAGATTGAGCTTTAAAGGTATAATGTAAAATCAATTTATGGTTTAGCAAGATCTTGAGAAAATCAAAGCCTTGAAAAACGAAAATTGGTTTATATTCTTTCCAATTAAATCTCAACTACTTTTTCAAAACAAATCTTTGAATCCGAAAATAAGGACGTTTGAAATCATTAAAAAATCCTTCTTCAAAATAATTTAGAGATGATATATCTAAGGGCCTGTTCATTTCTCATATCCTGATATCAGATATCAGATATGGATATCAATGATATCGATATGAGATTGATATCGGTTATCTAATATCTATGTTTAGCAATATGGTGAAGTATATCAGATATCAATAAAATGTAGTCAAACTAAGCCCTGATAATCCAAATTTCAAGGCTGGAGAAATTATTTGTAGGTTTGTTGGATGGGAGGAGTACACATTGGTGCGAAATACACACCAATTGAGAAAGATTCAAGAGGACAGCATCCCTTTTTCATATCATATTGGCCTTATTGGTATGTCTGTTCATCAATCTGAACTGTTATCCTCATATCAATCCATCCTAATGAACCCGAGTTTTGAATACAGAAATGGCTGGGTTTACATCATATGTAGACAAATAGCAGTTCTAGGATGAGAAGTTTAAAATCACAACACATAATCATAGAGAAGATATTTGTAAAAAAAAATAGAGAGAGAAGCAAAGAGAATGTTATCCTCATATTCAACAAACACTACTACAAAATTGGGTTTATATTCCATAACATATAATCCGGACGTGTAATATATGGATTATAAAATAAGAAATAGGATGAGTAAATAATTATAATCCGGATTTAATTATGAATGGGAATATAAACTTAACTAAGTTATGTGATAAGCAGTACAAATACACCATAATATAAACGCCCGGATTATTTGATAGCCCAAATAATCCGGTTTCCTGAAAACCGGATTATTTGATATATATGTCTAGTGAAAATTTAAATACGCCCGGATTAATAAGATATCACAATTCAGCGTATCTTTCACCCACCCACCACCACACTCTTTCTCTCTGCGTCCCCAACTTGTTCCCTGTTTCTTCTCTCTCTCGTAAGCACAGCACAGATTGGGTACAAAGAGGCAAAAGAACGCAATAACCAGAGAGATTTCTAGTGTGGAGCAAGTCAGTCGATCTCCTACCAATTATCCCGTCTTAATTTTGCTGCATTGCAACTCTGCGCACTCAATTTAGCTTCACACATTCCGGTGAGTCACATTGTCAGATCTGTTTTAGGGTTTTTGGTTTTTGCCCATGGTTTGATCCAAAACCCTAGTTTCGTGTCCCCCTTGACTCGGTTCACTTATTTGAGCTTCTGTTTGTTCTTATCTCACTAATCTAATAAAATAGAACCTAAAAATCGTTCTTTTCTTGTCTTGCTGAATCTGCAAATAATGATGGTGTGATCTGTTATTTTATCTTCTATTTGCAGTTATCTGCTATTATCTGTTTGATGGCATACATTCGGGAATCTGTTGTTCAGATTTGAAAGCTTGCTAGGTTTTGTGGAATGCGAAATTTATCCAGAACAAACTTTTTTTTTCCTTTATCACATGCTCAAATTCTTAGTTTGTAGAAGTAGGGAAGTTTGGTATCTTCAACTCACTCGATCGGTAGGTTGAGAGAGGTCTTACATCAGTCAACTAGGTGACAGCAGATTCTCCAAAGCTGTTCATTGATTTATGTACAGACTGGACAGCTTTTGGGACTCGGTGTGTGTCTTAATCCAAGAGGCGCCTTCTTTTGGGACTCGGTGCACCCCACGCAAAATGGGTGGTACCAACTCTTCTTTTCAATACAACCCTCCCTACAAACATTTTTATGATTGCTACACAGCATTACCCAGATTAACACCCACATTATACCAAATAATCCTATTGGAATTCATCTTATACTTTTAGATATGAACCCACTTTTGAGACACCTGAATGCTTTCGATTATTAAGTTCCTATATTATTGACTAGTTTATTGGATTGCAAAGATATTCTATGCGAATCCCAAAGTCTCCAACCTCCTCAATTTCTGATACTTGTTTCTCAATTTCTCATTAATCATCTCAATGAATCAAATAATTTTCCAATTCACTGGAATTTACAATTTCGTAACTATAAATAAAATTAATCATGTCTTTCAAGGTTGAATTTAAGATTTAAGTGTGAACTTAAGTTTATTTTTGCTTCAGTTTTTTTTAATTTCAGAATACAAGATGTTTGAGTTTTTTCTTTCAGTTTTTTAATTATTTAGTTCAACTTTTTGGATCGGTGTATTTAATTTTATCCAGAATTTTTCAATTTCTCAAATGGATATGTTAATTTTGTCTGTACGCACTGCACTACTTTTCTTAAATTTTAATCATGCTATACTGATCTTGTAATATGAAGTGTCTATACTCATATCATCCTGATGCTCTATTTCTCTTATATGCTAATCAATAAATTCAAAACTCATGCTATACTAATTTTAATCTAATAATCTCAAAGAATCAGAAAGCGAAACATTGCAAAAAGAGGATTTTAAGTTAGTTTGAAATTAGGAATTTAAGCACTAATTTTTTGAATATTTAGTCTTAAGTAGTTTTCAAATGAATTGTATTCTGTGATTGTAATTTTTTTTTTTAGTTTGTGATCTACATTTGAGGTTTAGGTTTTAAATGTTTACCAATTTGGTTTGGAACTCTATTTTTTGTTTATTTTATTGTCGGTACCAAAATGTAGTCATAATTTAATATGCTCCTATGTCTTGTTTTTAGTTTTTTTTTTTCAAAAATAAAATATTTTGGATTAGTGACAGTGAGGAGTCGTGTTAGGCGTGTGGATGTGCCATCCTTGTATAACATTAGTCCATAAAATTCCAAAACATGTACCCCTACCTCTATCACCATCATCATAAGAATATTATTATTTGAGGTGAATCTTTTCCTAATTCATTTCTCTACGGTAATTATTAGTTCTATTTTCTTGCAGTTTCTAACAGTTATGTTTTTTTAAGAGTTATAATACTATTTATTTTTAAATTTTATAATATTAGTTGAAAAAATGTATCATTATTTTCTGTTATTTTTTGAATTTATCGTTTGATTTGGGTTTCATTTGAGCAAGCATCTGTTTTGCTATTTTTTGTGCATGCCGTTGTTGTGTTAAACTTCTATTTAGTTGCTGCAATTCCTATGCTGCTATAAAAATTTGTACACATACATTATACCTCAATATCTAAGATTGGTAGCATTAACATTGCCCTGTTTCTGTATGTAGATTCTTCTACCTACCATTGTGCTGCTGATGCTGATAGCTGTGCGAATGCACGCTGATACACAGATACACCCTGCACAACCGTGAGTATCATCATCATCATCCGTGCAACTTCATAGCTCTTGCTTCCTTGTTTTTTTTTTTTCTCTTTTCTCCTCCCTTCCTGCTTACTTTCCATTTATGCATATAATAGTGGTGGACTCAGATGTATGTGATACATTGGACTTCAGCCTTCAAATAATTTTTTGCAGTCTTTATATGAAAAGAATCTTGGGTCAATCAGCTACATTGTTAAGTGCCTCTTCTTCTCCCTTCTTGTGCTTTTTGCAAATGCTAACCAAAAAGTGCATATCAGGTATATACGTCAAGATATGCTGGTGGAAATTGGAAAAAGCAATATGTCTCCTCCTTTCAGTCAAATCCTTGAGTTGCTATTAGCTAAAAATGAAGTCCTTGCTTTTGCACCTGATACTGAGGCAACAAGGAGTATGATCAATTTAATATCATTGAAGTATCCTTTGGTATAATTTTCTCTTTTTCTCCTTCACATAGTGGAATCATTGATGTGATTTTGATTTACACAAATTTATTTTCATGTTTAAAGCTTGTCAGTAGAATCTATAAAGATGAAGTGGCGCTTGAAACTTACATTCGCTCAGAAATATATGGCACCTGTGAGGAAGGGAAGTAAGTGATGCTGGTTCCAAATTCGACTGCCTTCAATAATATTCTGTTTTCTATTGTGCAAGTTGATTCCATGGATGCTTCTTTTAAGTTGAGTTGCATTTTATCTTTGCTTTGATGCTCAATCAAATCTAATCACTAATTACTCTAGATGGTGACCGACTAAAATGATGGGAGTTAGAGGTTTTCCTATGAAGCTTCACTTTTCTTCTTATTTCATCATAAAGTTAATTAATTTAAGCATGGGCATTTCTTTCCCCTTCTCATGCAACCTTTGATAGGTGCTGCTTATTTTTGTCTTTAATCTATGCAGATGCATCTGCACTTTGACATATTATTCGGCAAATATGCTTAATTTTTTTCTTACACTGAAGATAGATCGAAGGAACTGTAGAAACTTACTCGGTACTTTTTAAGACAATCTTCTTTTTTTTTATATATCAGGAACTGTTCAAATCCTGTGGTCGAAGGAGCGGTAGCATTTCATGATCAAGGTCCTTGGTCATATGATTATAGTATACGTCTCAGCCACACATGGGCTTTCTCGGGATTTCCTGATGTTAAAACAATCATGGATACAAATGGACCTTATCTCAATGATTTGGAACTGGGTGTTAACATCACATTTCTTATGTTTTATCTCAACAGGAATTTTGACAAGTATTTATGCTTAATTTTCTTCACATACAGTGCTTATGACATCTATATTTTTAAGTTTGTTCTTTTATAGTTTGTCTCTATGTGACGTGTTATATACCTTTGTTTATTGCAGTGCTCAAAATTTTCTGCAAAGTGGTCTTTTGCGATGGCAAAATTTTGCTTACGAGGTCCTTTAGAAAAATCAGAGTACCTTGAACGACTCATATTAGTAATTGTCTTTTGAATCTTGTAACTCATAGACTAAGTTTTTCTAGTTACGTTTGGAGTATGATTTGAAGTTTAGCAATGGTTGTAAACATGTTTTCATGGCACGTTTTAGTTTATGACAATTAATGAGCAGGTTTATTATGTTTTGGTATAATTCAAATGTCTGAAAAATCAATTACTGGATTTAAATCAAATGTTACAGGTGGTATATTCGAAAAATAGAATGAAATATATATAAAAAAAATAGACAGAAAATAATCTGGATATATGTTGGCGGTGTATAAAGTCAAAATTATAATAATCCGGTTGTAAGTATCCGGTGTATATTAACCTCACCCAATAATCCGGATGTTTTACACAACTATATAATCCGGATGTTCCTCCGGATTATAAAAAACGAATATTCCGGTGTTTTACACAACTATATAATCCGGATGTTCCTCCGGATTATTTGACATTTTATAATCCGGATATTTGATCACTTATATAATCCGGATGTTCTAGATCCGGATTATATGTAGTCAAATATCCGGATTATAAAATGTCAAATAATCCGGAGGAACAAACAATCCAAAAAAGGGGCAAAATGAACCTAGCAAATACACCGGTGCTTGGCAAAAACACGCCCGGATTATAAAACATGTGGGCAAATACACCCCTAACCTTTAATCCGGTGCAGGTCCGGATTATAAACCCTCAACTAACCGGATTATAAAGTCCTTTTTGTAGTAGTGAAAGAAGATATTTGTAAAAAAAAAGTAAAAATCGAACCTTGCAAAAAAATAGCAGAGAAAGATAAAAGGCAAGTCAAGGATGCGAAGATTCCACTCACAATCACAGAGAAGCAGAAGAGGTCGGAAATGGTGATGAGATTGAGAAGCACAAATGGAAAGGGAACTTGTGCAAAAATAGAGAGAGCAGCAATGAGAATTAGGAGAAGAACCGTGATATCGGTGAAATTTTAGGGATATCAAAATTCATAAATAAGTAAAGTGTGAAGATATGAGTATATCATTTTGATATCGATATATTCAATTACTAAGCGCGGATATCAGATACGTGATATCCATACCGATATCTGATATCACGATATGGGAAATGAACATGCCCTAAAAGATATTAACCCCTAAATAGATCCGTGATTTTTAATGTGTCACTTGAATTCCATTTCTAGACCCCTGAATTTCATTTCAAGGCCCTTGAAATTGAAGAGTGGGTTGCATTCGAAGGAGGAAATAAAACGATTTACTCCCCCTAAGT
This sequence comes from Fagopyrum esculentum, assembly GCA_033239045.1. NCBI lineage: Eukaryota > Viridiplantae > Streptophyta > Magnoliopsida > Caryophyllales > Polygonaceae > Fagopyrum > Fagopyrum esculentum. The sequence continues at coordinate 162,343,488 of BSUD01000001.1, forward strand.
TAATGTTTCCTTTTTCAACATATCAAGCTCTAATCTTATAAAATTGAATTGATATTCTGGTAGAGGCTTAGTAAATATATCTGCAAGCTGCAAGTTAGTTGATATAAAAGATATCGAAACATCACCTTTCTCAACATGATCACGTATGAAGTGATGTCTCACATCGATATGCTTTGTTCTTGAATGCTGGATAGGATTTTTTTATTATTTAAATAGCACTAGTATTGTCACATTTAATCGGGATACCTTTTAGATCAAATCCAAGATCACGAAGTTGTTGAGCTATCCGTGCAATTTGTGCACAACAGTCTCCCGCCACTATATATTCTGCCTCAGTTGTGGATAGGGCGACTGAGTTTTGCTTCTTGGAGTGCCAACTGATTAGAGATGACCCTAAGAATTGGCAACATCCAGAAGTACTCTTTCTATCGACCTTATAGCTTGCAAAGTCAGCATCTGAATAGCCAACGAGGTGAAATGAGCTTTGACGTGGGTACCATAACCCTAAACCCTTAGTGTCATTGAGATACCGAAATATACTTTTCACAGCTATCAAGTGTGACTCTATAGAGTCAGCTCGAACTCTTGCACACATGCAAAAACTAAAAAAATGTCAGGTCTATTAGTAGTTAGATATAACAAAGAACCGATCATACCTCGATACTCCTTTTGTACACCACTTTTACCATTCTTGTCGTGATCAAGTGAAAGTGTGGAACTCATAGGAGTTTTTGCTACCTTGGATTGATCCATTTTTTATTTCTTAAGAAAGTCCTTGGTATACTTGCTTTGATTGAGAAATACTTCTTTCTTTGCTTGTGTAACTTGAAGTCCAAGAAAGAAATTTAACTCTGCCATTAAGCTCATTTCGAATTCCCTACACATAATATCTGAAAATTCCTTTCATAGAGAATCGTTAGTAGCACCGAATAGTATATCATCAACAAAGATTTGTGCTACTAATATATCGTTGCCTCTAGTTTTGATAAATAAAGTCTCCTCATAATCAATACCTTCTTCTTGGTTATAGCCTTGAGCTATAAGTCGTGCTTTGTTTCGAATGACCTTTCCACTTTCATCCAACTTGCTTCGAAAAACGCATTTTCTGCTAATGACGGATTGTTGCTTTGGTCTAGGCGTGAGGGTCCAAACTTTGTTTCTCTCAAACTCATTTAGTTCATTTTGCATGGTCATGTTCCAGTCGGGTTCTTGAAGAGCTTGAACATAGTTTTTGGGCTCAATAAGAGACACGAACGCCTGGAATTCACATAGGTTGTTAACCTAGATCGAGTCTGGACTTCTACGTTTGGATATGAGATCACATTCTCATGTGGATGGTATGAAGAATGTTGAAACTTCCTCCTTTTGTAAGATGGAAAGGATCCTGGAGATTGGGGCTCATTTGCTCGACTAGATTCAGGTACTGTTGGAATATTGCCCTTGGATCCTATATCAAGGCCTTGAAGTTGAGTTTCAAGGCCTTGAAACGGAGTTCTAACATCGCAGTTTTCTGTTTCAAGGTCTTGAAGATGCGTTTCAAGGTCTTAAGATTGTTATCCGGTATCTTGAATCTTTTCTTGCATATTCTTTTCTTGAGTGTTAGGATCTTCTTCTTCATTAGAATTGTGATCTTCATGTTGATTCAAATTAAAATCTACAAAACTTTCACTCAAAGTACCATCATTGTTTTCATCAAATATAACATGTATACTTTCCTCAACGAGTTTGGTGTGTCTATTATAAGCACGATAAGCTTTGCTATTTGAAGCATATCCAATGAATATTGCTTCGTTACTACGTGCATCAAATTTACCAAGATTGTCTTTGCCATTGTTATGGACAAAGCACGTACATCCAAAGGGTTTAAAATAGGAAATATTAGGTTTTCTTCCCTTGAAGAGTTCGTAAGGAGTCTTTTTCAAAATAGGGCGGATTAAACATCTATTCAAGATGTAGTTAACATGTATTAACTACTTCAACCCAAAAATATTTTGGCAAACTATTTTCTAAAAGCATGGTCCTCCTCTATGGTGCGGTTCTTACGTTCCACAACCCCGTTTTGTTGAGGAGTTCTAGGAGCTAAAAAGTTGTGTGAAATACCATATTTTGCACAAAACAAATCAAACTTTAGTTGATCAAATTCTCTACCATGATCGCTTCTTATCGAAACAATCAATAGGTTTTTCAAAGTTTGCAATTCCTTACATAATTTTAAAAACTCAAACAAGGCTTTAGATTTTTCCCATAAGAATGATATCCATGTGAAAGGAGAAAAAGCATCCACAATGACAAGGATGTACCGTTTATCTTTGGGAGATTTGACGTGCATAGGACCACATAGATCATATGTAAAATTTCAATGGGTCGAGAAGAACATACAACCTTCTTTGGTTTGAATGAACCTCTTGTTTGTTTACCTTGTGTACAAGCCTTACATAGTTCATCTACCTTGAAGTTTAGGTTTGGCAACCCACGTACCAAATCCTTTGAAAGTAACTTCTTCATTGTATGCATGCTTACATGAACAAGTCTTTTATGTCAAAGCCTTGGATCGTCAGTCAAGGCTTTGAGACACTTTAGCTTAGTTCCTGAAACTTTGTTAGTACTCATAGAATAAACATTGTTGCATCTAGGAGTTGTAAGCACAACATCACCCGATTTCTTGTCTTGAACTTCACATTTTTCTGAATCAAAAATCACCTTGTTGCCTTTATCACATATTCGAGAGATACTAATCAAGTTATACTTCAAACCGTCAACAAAATAGACATCATCAATGAAGTTAGATGAATTATAACCAATTTTACCAATGTCAATTATGTTACACTTTCGTTTATCACCAAGTGTAATGGTTCCAAATGATTGCTTCTTTAGATATGAGAATAGTGAGCTTTTTCCACTCATGTGTCGTGAGCAACCACTATCTAATATCTATTTATGCTCATTTACATTGGTGATATCCACGTTGTCAACGTAGTGATCTAGATCTTCTTCATGATCGGCCATAAGACAAAGGTTTGCTTGTTCTTTTTCGTCTTCTAATTCATTTATGGAATCTGAATCACTCCATGAAGCTACCATAGTTGTCTTCTTTCGATCATTCTTCCTAAAGTTGTTCCTCTTCTTTTGTGGGCAATCCTTTACGAGCTAATCCGTTTCACCACATTCAAAACAAGTCAGAACTGTAGTTTCCTTGTTAGGGTTAGAAAACTTACCTAGAGGTCTTGATGTACGCGAATATTCTTTATTGTTTGCAAACTGCTTCTTCATTTGAAGAATCTTCGCAAGACCCCTAGATATCAAGACAAACGGATCTTCCTCATCACTATATTCCTCTTCTGATGGTATCTCATCCTTCTTAGATCTTAGTGCTAGGTTCTTTGTGTTAGATGGGAGCTTTCCATCTTCTTCACCAAGAATCATCTCGTGAGTGATGAGCTTTCCAAGAAAGTCATCAAGAGGAAGTGTAGTGAGATTTTGAGCTTCATCGACTGCAACCACCTTTGGTCCCCACTTGGCTTTAGGTAAGCTCCTTCGAACCTTCCTTACTTTCTCTTCATTTGTGAAGACTTTTCCAAGTGAGTCCAGGTTGTTCACGATCTCGGTGAATCTTGTGAACATTTCTTTGACTGATTCATTTGAGTTCATCTTGAATAGCTCATATTGTGTGAGGAAGATGCTTATCTTTGCTTCCTTGAATTGACTTGTTCATTCGTATGTGACAACAACTTTTGTCCCATATTTCTTTTGCACTCTTGCATGATAAGACACGGTTGAATTCATTTGCATCCAATCCATAGTAGAGCAAGTTCATGGCCTTGTAATTCTTTGAAACACTATCCAAGTCGGTTTGTGTGAAGTCAGCTTCCTTCTTTGTGACTTGGACTCCTTCAACCGTGGTTGGGATTTTAGGGCCATTTTGAATAATGCTCCATAGTTATATGTCCTGATCAATAACAATCATTTGCATTAGTGCTCTCCAATGGGAAAAGTTGTTGCCACGGAAGAGTGGTGGTCGAGATGTGAATCTTCCTTGAGCGAATCCTCCATCACCTACAGAGTTCATGATTAGTCTCACTGATGGTTAAATCAATATACGTGAGTCTAGCTCTGAAACCAATTGAAGAACCGTAAGGTGAATATAAAAGATATAAATACTCTAGAAGGGGGATTGAATAGAGTATGATAACTTTACGCAAAAACCTATCTCAAGGCTTTGAAATTGATTTCAAATGCCTTAATGTCGATCTGAGCTCTTTGTCACACAACTGGTTTTCGAGGGCTTTAAAAGTGATTTCAAGGGCCTTGACTTTGTAAACCTGCAAAGCAACGTTAGTCACAATAAAGCAAGATATGGTGCGAAAATGAACATATCGATACGGTGATATGTTTACGAAGTTTGGCTCTAACAGCCTACTCTCCGTCCTAGGGTTCACCCATAGGATCTAAAAATCTATTATCAGCTTCAAAGAGTCCTAGATACAACCTAGAAGAAATCCCCTTCTTCTCTCACTGAATTCAATGCTACGATCTAGTTCCAACTCTTAACCTAGCTATAATAGCTTAGTTACTTCGCAGAGTAACATATACTCGAGTATAACACCCTCAAGATATTCCAATGAAGCTCTCGTGTTTTTCTCTCTCTAAGAAATAAAGCTTTTGTAAACTAAGAGGAAGAAAAACTTCTTGGATCGAATGACGATGCTTTGGCACTTGAAGACTTTAGGTATTTCCGTGCAAGCTTGTTATACTTCTCTTCAATTGTGGTCTTCATTTATATTCTTCGATGGAGAAGTCTTCTAGCCGTTGTGAAGATGACCATTGTTGATGTTCCTTCTTCTCCATAGAAAATGGTGTATGTTGAGATGAGATAACCATTGTAGATTTTCCTTATCTTCTTTATCTCCTTAATGCACGGTGATTCTTCTTCTCCGTAATCTTCTCTTGAAAATCGTTGTTGAAGATCTTGTCGTTCAAGCTCTGAGATCTTCATGTTTGTTGAGAATCTTTGGCTGAAGATCTTCGAGATCTTTTTAATATCCGTTGGGAAGAGATCTTCAAACTTGCATTTGATTTGTTAAGACCGAATCTTCTTGTTGGTCGAGATCTTCTTGATATCTTCTTGGAAAATCTTCTCTTGATCCTTGGTAGATTTGGTTGTTTGAGATTGATTTGAATTCCTTCCAACCGTCATATCCTTTGAATCTTGTTTTGCGGTTTTGGCTTTGATCCCTTGAAATAGTTTTCAAGGCATCCGTGTTGAACCTTTGAAATGCTTTCCAATTTTTGCGCTTGTCCCTTGTATCTGTATTCAAGGCCTCCTTTCATCCCTTGAAATGCTTTTCAAGGTCTGCATATATTTGACAAACACAAAAACAAACCAAGCAATCAAGAAATAGAATCGATATTTGTTAGTATAAAAACCGCTCATTTGTGTTAAGTCTTTCATCATCACATATATCAATTCGTATCCAAGGTGGAGTTATCATATATATATATATATATATATATATATATATATATATATATATATATATATATATATATATATATATTGTTTTTTCATCTATATAAGTTCATAAAACCATATGTTCAAGTATATATACTATTTCGCTATTTGTTTATTGATTTTGTTCAAGTATAATGTAATTTGGCCATTGATAAAATATAAGACAATAGTTTACAATTTTTTTTTGGTAAAAAAAAATTTTTGGTAAAAAGACAATAGTTTACAATAAAAAGAAGAAAAGTTAACAAAATTATCCATTGATTAGTATTACTAACCAGCTCAAAGACACATTTATCTGTATACATTTATCACATTCTTATAAATGATTTTCTTGTTCTTCGGTATCCCAAAATATAATATTTCATGTCTATATCTGTACTATTAACCACAAGTCTAGGCAAGGCGGCAGAAAAGCGTTTCCCTAACGGCATGGAGGGTGGAAATCCACCGGAGAATGGACATACAGTATGAGTACCGGAAGGTACTAAGGAGAATGACGTTCTGATGACTGATATCGTGGAAAGCAACCCTAAGAACTAATAGGGGACCAAGGAAACTGTGGAGAGTCCGGAGAAGATAAAGACCAAGGAGAATGCGCAAGGAGATAAAGATGCTAGGCAAGATAAAGAGGACAGGATTGTAGTTTCTGGCCAGACAGAAGATACATTTATGGAAACTGTCAACCCTACTACTCCAGAAAGTATGGAAAACAAGGAGAAACAGTTGGAACCGTCGATGGACAAAGAAGCACCAGGTCCTAGATCATGGAGTGAGATACTTGGGGGTACCACACAGAGGTCTGAAAGCAACGACTTGATAACAAAGGAGACGCTAAGTGGTCGAGTTAAGTTGAGTTTTCCGTTCGGCAGTGATGGAGATCCGGTGTTTGAGGTGGACAAGGAAGTCACAGCCAACCTAGAGGCGAGATAGAAAGATTCAATAGTTTTCAAAGTCCTAGGGTTACCGGTAGCATTTCCGGTAATGGAAAGGAAGATCAGGGACCTGTGGAAATGTGGCAATAATGTCCAACTAATCGACCTCGACAATAACTATTTTCTGGCTCGCTTTAGAAGCGAGAACGAACTGAAGATCGTATTAACAGGAGGTCCATGGGCGATCTTTGGCAGATGCTTGACCATGAAGAAATGGACACCGGATTTTGTTACGTTTGTACCCATAAACTCTACACCTATCTAGGTACGGATCACGGGAGTTCCAGTCCAATGGTACCATGAGGCAATAATATGGAAAGAAGGTATCGGTGTACCAATCATCATTGATCCGAAGACTTTACATTTTAACCGAGGGAGGTTTATACGCGTATGTGTGGAGTTTGATATCGGTAGACCACTGAAGAAGGATATTTTCATCAATGGTAAGAGATTTCCCATCGAGTACGAGGGACTCGATACCATATGCTTCAAGTGTGGGAGATACGGACATTACGTGTCCCATTGCGAGCATAATCCAGACCCTACACAAAAGGAAAATGAACCCGAAGAGAACACTAAAATGACTCAGGCGAGAGGTGCTGATGTGAAACGGCGTGAAGAACCCACAGAGAACGCACCAAACCCATCTCAGGCCAGGGAGGAGGAACCGTCTGGCTATGGGCCATGGATGTTGGTTGCTAGAAGGAACAGGTACGCTAAAGGAAAGAATCAGTCACCCCATAGCCATGTAGAGCTAACGTCTCAAAATAGAGCAAAAAATATCCATCAACAAGGAAAGAGCATCTATACAAAAGGAAAAAAAAAGGGGGTAGCGAATGGAAAAGGAAAGTCTCATACGACTGACCTAATTCAGATTACAGAGAGGCAAGTTGGTCAAACAGAAGTTTTGACTACTCAGCCCATCACCAAGGCCCAAGTTAAAAACCATAATGAAGCAAGCTCAAGTGGTTTAAGCCCAGAAGAGAAGAAAAAGAACATGATTCGAAGCAGAAAAACGACAGACAGAGGAGCCAGATTTGGAAAAAAGAAAGAAGAGGAATAAAGTACGCGACAAGAGAAGGAGAATATTCAGGAAAGCAAGAGTTGTAGAAGATGAAAAAAACGGTAAATCATCATTGAAAAGACAGAGACAAGAAGAAGACACCATTAAACAACCAAGGCAAGTAGAGGATGACAGAAGGCCATGGGGTACGAAGGGTAGTAGTGAGCAAGAAACACAAGAGATGGGGTATGATAGAGAGAGCGAGAAGATGGATAGAGGTAACGACGGGAATACTAAGTATCCAAAGACATTTGAAGAAAGAGAGGATGAGACTAATCAAAGCCTAGAGGAAGGCATGACAGACGGGAATCAACACAATATCGGAGTATGTTCTGATCTAGATACTAGTGTTCATGCTAGACTCCCCACTAATGAAAGCCCTAGCACGGAAGGCACTACCACAGCAACAACAACAACAACAACTATGCAGTGGGAAAGAGAGAATGGTGGTTCTTCGGTGGAACCGGCCCATATTCACAGTAAGAACATGGAGATGGATTTTAGCAACAGTTCACAACAGACAGATAGGGATAGTGTGACCCATACGGATGAGATAAGTTACTAAACTCTTATCCTTTTCTATCCCTTGGTGTGTAGCTTCACCTTACAATAGTTGCTATGAATTGTATTTTATGGAATGTTTTAAGGTGCTGCTAAGGGAAGTTTCCATAGAACCATTAACTACCTCTGCAAGCATCACAAGGTAGATCTTCTAGCAGTTATCGAACCTCGTATCTTGGGGGAGCATGCTCAAAAGGTGTGCGAGAGACAAAAGTTTGATGGGCGCTATCAGGTAGAGGCTAGAGGTTTCGAGGGTGGCATATGGCTCCTCTGGAAAAATCAAATTATCCAAGTCACTATCAATAATGCAAGTGAACAGTTTATCATGTAAGCATAAGATAGGCAGGTAAGTTGCTCCATCTAATGGTGGTATACGGCCCTCCAACTGCGACCAGAAGAGTTCCATTTTGGACTGCCCTTGAGAGGGAAATAGTTGGCATCACGGATCCTCTCATGATTGGAGGAGATTTCAACTGCATTCTTTACGACCATGAAAGAACAGAAGGTTCAGGAGGTCTTCACAGTGACTCACAAGTGTTTAGAGAGATGATCGGTAAGATGAGTCTCTTAGACTTGGGATTCTTGGGAACCAAATTCACTTGGAATGACAGCGGGACTAGGAATAGGGGCATACAAAAGAGATTGGATAGAGTTCTATCTAATCGGGATGACCGCATCTCCTAGCCGGACGCATCGGTCCGGCATCTGGCGAGATAATCGTCGGATCACGCTCCAATCCTCCTCAGGCTTCAACCTTGCATTAACAACGAAAGAAGTAAGAGACCATTTAGATTTGAGGTTGCTTGGATGACGCATATAGACTTCTTCCCCATGGTCAAGCGTTGTTGGGAATTGCATGCAGAATCGGGTCCCCCTCTTATAACTCTTAAAAACAGGCTTATTTTATGGAATCGTAGTGTGTTTGGTAATGTGTTTTATAGGAAGAACAACTTGAATAAAGAGCTGATCAAATTAGAAAACACGAGCCCAACAAATGCGGATATGTATCAGTACCTAAAGGAACAAGAAGAAGGCATCAAATCAGAACTTGATCGAGTTTTGGAGCAAGAAGAGATCATTTGGTTCCAGAAATCAAGAGAGGAGTGGCTCTCCTTCGGAGACAGGAATACTTCTTTCTTTCATACTTCTACCGTCATCAAAAGGAGGAGAAACAAGGTAGATGGGTTGAGAACACCGGAGGGCAACTGGGAGGATGATGCCAATCGCATGGTGGATATGGTGACGGATTATTTCATGAATCTTTGCAGTCTGAGGGATACCAACAATGTTTGGGATATGACGGCCATCACCAATGGTTTCTCGGACATTGAAGAAAGTGATAAAGAGAGTTTGATGAAACCTATTACAAGAGAGGATGTGTGGAAGGCCGTCAAAGATATGGGTGCTTTCAAATCACCGGGGGTCGACGGATTCGAACCTATTTTCTACCAGAAATGTTGGAGCATAGTTGGAGAATCACTGAAGAAAGAGGATATGAAATTCTTTGAATGTCAGAAACTCCATTCTGGCATGAATGAAACTCTTATATGTCTTATTGCTAAAGTGGGAACTCCAAATCATGTAAGTCAGTTTCGCCCCATAGCCCTCCGTAACGTCTTATATAAAGTCATTACTAAGGTGTTAGTGCAGTGTCTACAAGGGATTATAAGCTATTTGGTAGGACCTACGCAAGGAGGCTTTATACCAAGACAGTATATCCAGGATACAATCGCTCTTATACAGGAAATAGTACACTCCACTAGAAAAAAGAAAACAAGGAGGAAGTGGATGATTCTAAAGTTAGATCTAGAGAAAGCTTACGACAGAATAAGGTGGGATTTTGTTTCAGATTCTCTTATAGCAACGGGATTTCCGGTGGAGTGGAGTCGTATGCTAAAGGAGTGCATCACTACTCCTCATGTGTAGGTGCTCTGGAACGGGGATCTCACGAAACAATTCACTCCTGAGAGAGGCTTAAGACAAGGAGACCCGATTTCTCCGTATCTCTTTATTTTGTGTAAAGAGACTCAGTCATATCATCCTTGAAGCTGTGAAGAACGGAAGATGGAAACCAATTTAGTTGTCAAGAGAGGGACCGAAGTTATCTCATCTTTTCTTTGCGGATGACATAACTCTTTTTGCGGAGGCCTCTATAGACCAAATGAGAGTGGTGTTAAGCTATTTGGATCTCTTCTGTAAAGCGTTAGGGCAAAAGGTGAGCCTTCGAAAGTCTAAAATTTTTGTCTCCCCAAATGTCACCCAAGAGACACAAGACAGATTACAGAGCATGAGTGGCATTGAAGTCACAAAAAATTTGGTTATTATCTGGGCATGCCGCTCATACAAGGGCGTAACACGAAGAGCAGGTTTGCGTGTCTTTTAGACAAGATTAATGGGAAATTATGTTGCTGGAGAGGTAAAACACTCAGCTTTGCAGGCCGCATCACTCTGACCAAATCAGTCCTTGCTTTCCTTCCCATTTACTCTATGTCTTCGATGGTGTTACCGAAAAGTGTTTGCATGGAGATAGACAAGATCTGTAGAGAGTTCATGTGGGGCCACAATGAAGGTAGAAGGCCCATGCACACTTTCTCTTGGGACATTATATGTAGACTGAAGAGTAGCGGAGGGTTAGGTATCAAGTCCATGAGGGAGCTCAACCTTGCTCTTGTAGGTAAAATGGGGTGGAGATTTTTTAGAGATGGAAGGAGCCTTTGGTCTACGGTTTTGAGGAGTAAATACATTAAAGACAGTGAGAGACCGCACTCCATGTCGTCCCACCTGTGGAAGTGTATCTAGATAGGAGTGTGAGAGGTGGTGCACCACCGATGGACTTTATATTAGGAGATAGCAAATCTATACTCTTTTGGGAGGATGTATGGCTGAGTGATAAACCGCTCAAAGAGATAGCCTTGGGTCCGGTGGGTACTTAACTTTAGCAACAGAAAGTGAGTAACTTTTGGAGACACGAGGAGGGGTGGGACTGGGGTGCCTTGAGCAATCTCCTACAGACTGAAATGTTGCGGTGGCTCCAGGCTCAGAAGAGATCGCTCTTGATGCTGGCACTCAGTCCACTGCAAAAGGTGATGAGTTGAGTTGGCGCTACAGTGCCGATGGTAACTATTCATTACAATCACGTACTACATGATCAGAGGTGGGGAAAACAGTCTCAATGTAGACTCGCATATGTTCAAGATTATTTGGAGATTACAGGTCCAAGAACGTATCAAGGTATTTGCCTGGAAACTGATCCAAGGAGGCATGATATCGAAGGAGGAACGCTATAGAAGCCACATAAGCGAAGACCCAACATGCCCTTACTGCAGCACCGAAAACAAGTCGTTGATCCACCTCTTTAGGGGTTGCCCACACAACAACAATCTATGGTGCAGTCTCAATGCCAACGCCAGAGTTGACGGGCTCTTCACACTTCCGTTTGCCGGGTGGATACGAGGTAACTTCTCAACTCTGTTTAACTTTAATAATGACTGTAGTTGGAGTGCTATTTTTTCCATAGGTATTTGGTGGATCTGGAAATGGAGAAACGAGAAGATTTTTAGAGCGGACCCGAGGAGAGAAGACTTTAAAAAGATCATCACTGATAAGACGACGGAGTACATCAAGGCTTGGAAGAATAACACAACAACACAACGTCATCAAACGCGGAGGATAGAGTACATCAAGTGGAACCCACCTCAACAGGATACCATGCAAGTTAACACAGATGGAGAGGTTCGTGACGAAGGACATGCTACTACAGTTAGCATTATTAGGAATAATGTGGGAGAATGGCAACGGGGATACGTAATCAACTTGGGTATTTGCACGGTACTAATGGCAGAGTTGTGGGGTATTTACCATGGTCTAAAGCTCGCTTGGGAGTGCGGATACCGTAAGGTGATTTTGGAATCGGACTCCTAGTTAGCTATCTCGTTTCTGGGAAGGACGACTCCCCGTTTCTACCCTCTCACTAGTCTGGTTAGTAAATGTCAAAACTTAATCAAAGGGACTAAGCATGTCCACGGTTCAGACCTGCCGGGTCGACGGGTCCGGGAAGGTTGACCCGGACCCGGACCCGTATATGTGGCCGACCCGCCGGGTTGGCGACCCGCCAAGTCACGGGTCAGACCCGGCGGGTCGACGAGTCGGCCACCTCACCTAAAAAAATGGAAATAAACTTAAAAAAAAAAAAAAGAAAATAAAGAGAAGAGAAAAATTGGACTTAAACTTAAAAAAAAAATAAACTAATAAAAAATTGGACTTAAACTTAAAAAAAAGAAAAAAAAGGGAAGAATTGGGCATGAACCGGAATCCCGGTTGCCTACGTATCCTCTCGGGGAGGAGGAATCAAAGCCCACGTAGTTCTCTTACCTTTGTTTTTATCCCCGATTGGCCCTTACCTTAGTCGGACTCTCCCGCCGATACATCCGATGGCGTTTGTTGTCGCTCGTCGTCATCTTCGTCGCCTTCCTCCACCGAGAGGTTGTTTTTTTGTGTTCGCATTTCCGATTTCCTCCAATCGGCTAGGAGGACTTGTGCCTCCAACGTCTCGGGCAACATGTTTGATCTCGTCGGATCGAGCATCTTTCCACTCCGGCTAAAGGTTTGCTCAACCGCTACCGTTGAGGCGAGAACGGCGAGAATTTGTGCCGCGATCCTTGAGAGGGTAGGGAACCTCATTCTCTCCGGTCGGCTCCACCATTCTAATATGTTGAAATCCTCTTCTTCTTCATCATTGGCAAACTCAAAAGAAATGGTTAGATATTCGTCGAGTTCCGAATGGGAACTCGACGTGGTTTTTGCCCATTTCGGGCCAAACAAATCTCTAGCAATTGATTTAAATTTAGATGAACTTGAAGATAAAGGACGAGGAGGGGGTTGAGAAGATTGACCTTGATCAGAAACACGATATTGAACCAATAATTCATCAAATAATTTTCTAACTTTAGCAATTATGGTAGAAACATGACAATCGGGATGTTGTTCTAAACTTAAAAATTCATAATAACTTTCAAAAAATTGTTTTAAACCATCCATTTTACGTCTAGGGTCTAACACAAATGCAACAAGAAAAACATCGGGAATGGTTGTATAATAATCTAACCATTTACTTCGCATTGAATAAATAGCTTGTGAAATATTTTCAATTAAAATACCTTGTTGAATTGCAAATGCAATATTAATTGCTACATAACAAAATATGTTTGAAGTTGGTGTATAAACATAACTAAAAGTGTTAGTAGCATCATAAACATATTTAAAAACCTCCATTACATCTTTTGCTAAAACCCAAGATTAACCGAAAACAAAATTACCGTCAATATGTTGTGCGGCAAAACCACTTAAAAGTTCTCGATATTCATATGATTCGTAAATCATTTTGTAAGTAGAGTTCCATCTTGTACAAACATATTTTGGAAATTTTTTAGGATAAACGCCATTTTGTTTACAATATGCATACCATTTACTACGTACACTTTTTTTAGACCAAAGTTCATTAAGAATATTTTGAATAGGTTGTACTAAATCTCCAACGTATGCTAAACCTTCTTGAACACACAAGTTTAAAATATGAGCGGCACACCTAATGTGAAAAAATTTACCTCCAACCGTTGGCTTACAATAGTTGGTTAAATCTCTAATGGAAGTCGTGTTAGTGGAGGCGTTGTCAAAACCGATTGAAAAAACTCGTGAAAGTAATCTATATTCTTCCAAAACATTTGCAATCAAATGGGCAATGTTTTGGGTGGTGTGTTGTTCGTTGAAAACTCGTAATGCTAAAACTCTTTTGTTTAAAATCCAAAATTTATCAACAAAATGACAAGTAATACCCATATATGAATTTTTTTGAAAACCGTCGGTCCAAATATCACTACAAATAGAAACTTGAATGTCACCGTTTTCCATAAAATATTTAATCAATTCTTCTTTTCGAATTTTATATTTATGCATCATTTTTCTTTTAGCGGTTTGGCGAGAAATCGGTTTATATGCGGGTTGAGCATGATTTTGCATCCAATCATTAAAACCAACATTTTGTGCAAAACTAAGTGCTAAAGAATCTACGGCCAACATTTCCAAAAATGCATCCATAGAAGAAGCATGATCATAAGTAAATAAAGAAGGAGGTTGGTTAGAAGTAGATGCGTACCCGGTAAGTTGTGTTTGCCCTCGTGCTAATCCCATTTTTTCGGGATGCTTGTTCCGGATATGCCTCTTGTAGTTCTCGTAGCCTTTTCCCTTTTTTTGCTTGTATTGTGCCGCACAAAAATTGCATTTGGCATAGTAAACCCCGTTTGCATCGGGAGCACCATTTGTGAACCAAAATCGGAAGACCGCCGCCGTTAGTTGAGTGTTGTTCAACGGCGGCTCCTCCGGCTCCTCCGTGAATTGGGTCTCGGATCCTTGGGTGTTGGGAAAAGTAGGTGATTCCATGTTGATATCCTCCTCCTCGAAGATCTCGTGATATCCACTTAATAAGTCCCGCCTTAAATCCGAACCGGTTGGAGGACCGCTAACGGAATGCCGTCATCGGGTAAAACCTTCGCCGGATGAAGGACCGGCACCGCTAACGGAACGTCTTCCTCGGCTAGACATTTTTTTTTGAATAATAGAATGTAGTAGTAAGAGTGGTAAAATGAAAAATAAGAGAATGAGAATATGAGATTAGGAGAGTAATTGAATGTAAAAGTTGGAAATTATGGAGAGATTGAGAGAGAGTGAATAGATGATTGAATGAGAATTGGTGTGAGATAAAATGAATTAGGTTTGGGGTATTTATAGAATTGTTTTTGGGTTAGATTTATTAAAATATATTGTTTTTTTTTAATTTTGTGACCGTTACGGGTCGACCCGGCGGGTCGACGGGTAAGGATCTAACGACCCTTACTCGTACCCGCGACCCGGGGGAACCCGTACCCGCCAGGTCGGTGACCCGCCGGGTCAGAACCCATCGGGTCACGGGTGACCCGTGACCCGTGGACATGTTTAAAAGGGACTGGGATATTCAGTACCGGAATGCCTACCGTGAGGCGAATAACGCGGCGGACTCTTTAGCTAGTTTAGCTTTTGATTTTCCGCTTGGTTTAAGTGTATTGGTTGACCCCCCGGGGGTGTAGTTGAATTTTACGTGCAGATGTAAGGGGTCAGTCTATCCCCCAAGTGTTGACCACTTAGCCTTTTTTAATAATAAGAAGCACATTTGAAGCGTCGGAGACCACCGAATCTTCTTCACCTAAAAAAACCAATTCAAGAATACATTTATCTTGTTCTTGTAAATGATTATCTTATTAAAAAATTATTTCATCCATAACACATATTCACAATATGATGCAGAGGAGGTCCAATGATGCACTTCACAATCCAATTTTTTGCATATGATCTAATGTGTTATTCATATATTCATTACGAAATGATAATTTGGTGGACTATGAAGCGCCTATGCTCTTTGCTTTTAGATTCAGAATCACCAGAGAACCTATAAATATTACTCCCTCTGTTTCCTAATAGATGTCATTAGAGATTTAAAATTTTGTTTCTCAATACATGACGTTATAGGTACATTTAATGTTCAAACCTTCTACAAATAGACTTCATATTACTTTTGCATTTATTGCTTATATTTTCAAAATTTGTGATTTCAGCTTTCTATCAATATTTATATGTAAAACTAAAACTATTCAAATTGAAATCGTCCATATTATCATCATGTTAAACTAAATTAATGAACTATTTTTAGGTGAATGTATCAATTTACATCGGAAAAGTAAATATTAGTATTTGTTATCTGAATAACAAATATTGTATATTTCTATTTTTGAATTTCTTAATTTGTGTGTTTTTAGCTCTAACGACTAGGGATGGCAATGGATCGGGTGGTGGGTGGATGACCTTGTCCCCCACCGACCCGAGAAAAAAATCTCATCCACCCCACCCGCATCCGATCCACCCGCATCCAACGGATGAAGCGAGTGGATCGGGTGATATTCGGGTGTTCTACGCATTTCCTTTAAATCAATATTAAACTCGGATTCGAATGCGGGAAATTAATAATAATAAAAGTGGAAATATTACAAGAAGTGTTATAAGTTTAAATTCTTGAAAAATAGAGAAATTTAGCAGTACATAACATACAATAAGATCATAATAGAAAGTGAACAAATGTACTAATATTGCTAAACAATCAGTAAATTACCAATTTATAAATCAAAAGGGAACTAAAGATCACTAAACAAGTAAACAATCAATAACACCAATACTCAGTTGGTCTAGCGGGATGTGGTGCTAGACTCCTTAAGTGGTTTGCTTGGAGATTCGAGTTCGAATCCTCCTGGCGGCATGTATGGAAAAACTGATATTGGGAGGGTATCCCCCAGCAATGGGCCACGAATTATTCCCGTCCCGGATGTAGAGCGGCGAAGCCAATCGAACCGGGTGTACTTACCAACCTTTCAAAAAAAAAAAGTAAACAATCAATAACTTTATAAAGGGTGTAAGCGGGTGAAACGGGTCGGATGAGTGGATGAATGATGCATGGATCGGGTGACGGGTGGATGAAAGGTCCATCCGAATTCGACCCGATCCATCACCCGCTTCATCCGCCATCCGCTTCATGTCGGGTTTTCACCCTTTTATTATGGATCGGGTTATCGGGTGTCCGTCGGGTTCGGATGAAATTGTCATCCCTACATTTGAAGCGTCGGAGACCACTGAATCTTCTTCACCTAAAAAAAACCAATTTAAGAACACATTTATCTTGTTCTTGTAAATGATTATCTTATAAAAAATTATTTCATCCATAACACATATTCACAATGTGATGCAGAGGAGGTCCAATGATGCACTTCACAATCCAATTTTTTTTCATATGATCTAATGTGTTATTTATATATTCATTACTAAATAATAATTTGGTGGAATACGAAGCGCTTATGCTCTTTGCTTTTAGATTCAGAATCATCAAAGAACCTATAAATATTACTCCATCTGTTTCCTAATAGATGTCATTAGAGATTTAAAATTTTGTTTCTCAGTACATGAAATTATAGGTACATTTAATGTTCAAACCTTCTACAAATAGACTTTATATTACTTTTGCATTTATTGCTTATATTTTTAAAATTTGTCTTTTCAGCTCTCTATCAATATTTATATTTAATTTTTGTTTTTTTAGCTCTAATTACATCTATTAGAAAACAGAGGGAGTAATGCAAAAGGAAGCGTCTTTACTCCTTGGCCTTCTTCTTATAGTTAAGTGAGTGTACATTTAATGGTATAGCTTTTAGAGTACTCTACATAATATAGACTTTGACTTTCTATCCCTAGATTTGACAGCTTCGTACTTCTTACTTTTCTGTAATTTATTTTAAGGGAAATTTTGGATGGTACCCTCGTGGTTTGGGGTATTCCGAATTTTGCCCAACAATTTTTTCAAGTTCGGATGGTACCCTTAAGTTTATGTTGTTTTCCGAATTTTGCCCAAATTCATTACAATTTTTTAAATTCCATTAAAAACATACAATTGAAAATAAACTAAAATTAAAAATAAATTAAAATAGAAAGAATAATTTATTTATTTTAAAAATAAAGTAAAACAGTAACTTTTTTATAAAAAAATTGTTTTATATTAATTTAAAAATAAATTAATTTGATAATTTTTAAAAAATTCAAAAAAATCAGTGTTTTATTTTATAAAAAAAATGTTTTATATTTATTTATTTCCCAAAACTAAAAAAAAGAAAATAAAGTAATATTAAAAAATAAAAAAAATAGAAAACTGATTTATTTATTTTAATAATAAATTAAAACAGTAATTTTTTTTTTAATTTTTAAAACAATCCTAATTTTATTTATTTTTAAATAAAGTATAGCACTTGTGTTTTTAGATTTTGTTAAAAAATGCTAACCCAATTTATTTATTTTTAAAATAAAATAAAACACTGATTTTTTTGAATTTTTTAAAAATTATCTAATTAATTTATTTTTTTTATAAAAAAGTTATTGTTTTACTTTAGTTGTAAAATAAATAAATTATTCTTTCTATTTTAATTTGTTTTTTTAATTGTAGTTTATTTTGTTTTGTATGTTATGAATAGATTTTAAAAAATTTTAATAAATTTGGGCAAAATCCAGAAAACAATATAAACTTAAGGGTACCATCCGAAATTGAAAAAACTGTTGGGCAAAATCCGGAATACCCCAAACCACGAGGGTACCATCCGGAATTTTCTAATGAAGTCTCGGAGATATTCATATTCTATATATAAGAAAAAAGATCTCTATAGGTTATTCGTGACCTCTACAAAAAATTTAAAAAATTTAAAATCTTACAAATCCAATCAACCAAAAATGTAAAAATTATCCACAAATGATCGATCTCTTTGTATTTTTTATAATATAAAGTTATCATAGGTGGTTTCATCCCGTGTTATTGTTTATTTTACCACAATACTTCTTCATTCATCACATATTTCTAAAATTCAGTAAAATTTTCATTTTGACTTGACTTTGTTTATTATTATTTCTATTTGGTGAACCACCATACGTGTTTGGTGAACCACTTGTTTATTTGAGTGTTAAGTTACAGCAGTGTCGGTTATTAATAGATCAATATGTGGACCTCAGCCTATAGCTATGTGTGTGCATGATGAAAGCCACATAATCAGGCTGCTAAAATGGAGAAAAATTGATCGGATATTCCGCTGCATGCATATGTAATACTGTACGTAATACAAACTGTGATTATTTTATACTTCTAGGGCTCCTATATATATATATTACTACGAAGAACAGATAGCAACACACATTTGCATTTCTCGCACTGAAAACTACGGGTAATTGGTTAGTATCTTGAACGAAATTCGATTTCATTTTTTACTTTACGTCTATGCTACTGAATTCTAACCAAATGAGTTGAGCTTCGGTATACTTATGTTTAGTCGAGTCTATTTAGAAATATGTTCGTATTCGACTTGTTTGTTTAGTCAAATAGACAAAGTTTGAGTGGCTTGCTCATCATCTTAGTCATCTTTTTGTGTTGTTTTTTAGCCGAACTTTGATATATTCATGTTCAACTCGTTTAAAAACTGAACGAGATTAGTTCAAGTCTAACTTTGAATTGAGCTTAAAGTTTATATGTGTTCGTACTTGACTAAACACTCGACTGGTTGATCCAAGTAAACAAGCTTAAGCCAAGTTTGAGTAGTTTAACTTAGATGACAATCATGTTGCATATTGACTCGTCTCGACAACTTTTAGGGTTGTCATTCGAGTCAAGTTTAGCAGTTTCCCTTCAATATTCCTTGCTTTGAGTTATACATAAGTTTGATGGTGGCTTTTTTTCTCAATTGTTATTTGTAGATAGATTTCATCAGAGCATTGCCGTACGTTATAAGTAAGAGATGGGTCAAAGCAAGCCTGCTGGTGTACTTAAGTGGATACTAAGCAAGATGAACAACGCCATGGTTAAGTGCTTGATCGCGATTCTTTCCATTGGACCAATTCCGAACCACATTGCCTTCATCATGGACGGAAACCGGAGATTCGCCAAGAAACACAAATTGAAGGATGTAAGTATGGGTCATAGGCTAGGGTTTCAATCTCTCATGTCCACACTTACATTATGTGGCAAACTCGGCGTCAAGCAACTCACCGCATACGCATTTAGCATTGACAACTTCAGAAGACGTCGGGAAGAAGTCGATTCTCTTATGGATCTTATGCAAGAGAAGATGGATTTGTTGCTTGAAAAAGAAAGTATTGTGTTCCAACATGGTATTAGAGTACATTTTGCTGGTGACTTGACTCTTTTGAAGGAATCCTTAAGGTTGACTGCTGAAAGACTTATGAAGGCTACTTCGAAGAACACCAAGTGTGTATTTTCGGTATGTATTCCTTACACTTCTACGGATGAGATTACTCGCGGTGTTCAAAAGGCTTGCGAACAGAGTTTGATGGGTCGTGTAAGTTTGGAGGACGTTGAGAGGAATTTGGATATGTCGGTTGCTTTGGATCCGGATATTATTATCCGGACTTCTGGGGAGACCCGATTGAGCAATTTTCTGTTGTGGCAAAGTTCAAGGTGTTTGTTGTATAGCACATCCGTCGAGTGGCCGGAGTTTGGTGGTCGGCATTTGATATGGGCGATCCTAAACTTTCAAAGGATGTATTCTTACTTTCAGAGAAAACAAAATGCAAGTTTGGAAATTTAAGTTGGTCACAAACTCATAGTAGTATGTTTCAAATTTGATGGTCACTAGTTTTATGTTTTCAGTTTGGTGTACTTCAACTTTAATTTATTTTCGATAATTTAGTGACTCAGTTTTATATTTTCGTTAATTATAATATATACTAAACTCGGTTATTCAATTAAAAAAAGTTGAGTCATAAGAAAATTGAATTGATACTTCATCTCCTTACTTCATAGGTCATGTAATGCCCTAGTGCATATGAGTGCAACTCAAGTGAACATCGTGCAGGTCCAGTGCACGTTCGTGCAGGCCTAACGGAAATTACAAGTTTGGCTTGAGAATGGGCACGAAATGAAAATACATGTACCAAACCCGGAGGTATCAATCGAAACTTGGTGGTTATCAACTGATAAGCGATAAAAGATGAAGGACGTAAAAAAAAAAAAAAAATTTGGTTAACCATTTAATGGCATGTAGCTGACTAATTTGCATGAAACTATCATCAATTTCCATCTTTTCTTCAGTTTACGCATATTGATGCTTCATTTACACGGTACCAGTAACCACCCAAGTAATAAAATGTCAGTATGCTATTAATTATTATAATTTTATATTAAACGATTTATTATTTGACTGCCGACCTAAATTGATAACAAACATAGAAAGATCGGGGAAAATATAGTAGTATTATAACATAACGATGGCCACAATCTCAAGCACGGACTGTGAATTGTAAGTTTCAGAAAATTGCAAATGCACCAGAATGATCTATCTGTATTCATAGGTTCCAATGCCTTTTATAGGGAATACATGAGAAAACTGCAAGAGAGAAAATAAAGGACATGACTCAACTACGACTCAACTAGTTCCACTAATGACAAGAAAATAGCAAACAAAAATTGACCCGTTCAAACCCTGAAGAATAGGGCTTTATTGAAATAACTAAGACTTACTCAACAATCCCTCCCTTGAACTGAACTAATCAAGAGTTTCAGCTCACAACACTCATCCCAAACGCTTCTCTGATCCTTTGAAATGATGCCATCTTCAAAGGTTTTGTCATTATGTCGGCCAGCTGCTCCTCAGTGCTGCAATAGACCAATTTAATGACACCTTCCTTTGTTAATTCTCTGAGAAAATGGTATCGAACTCTTATGTGCTTTGACTTCCCATGCATGACTGCATTCTTTGACAGCTTGATAGTGGACGTGTTGTCACAAAACAGAACCATCTCTTCATCTTGTTCATGCCTGATTTCTTGCAATATCTTCCTCATCCAAATGGCTTGACAAGCACATGTAGCTGCTGCTACATACTCTGCCTCAGTAGTTGATAGAGTTACGATTGGTTGCTTCCTTGAGGACCATGCCACAGCTCCTCCACTCAACAAGAAAACATAGCCTGAAGTGCTCCTACTGTCATCCACATCTCCCGCATAGTCACTGTCGGTGTAGCCTAAGAGTTCACTCTTCCCTTCATGTTGATACCATATCCCAAATTCCAGAGTTCCCTTCAAGTACCTCATGATTCTTTTTGCAGTAGCAAAGTGCAACTCAATAGGATTTGCCATAAAACGACTAATAAGACTTACCACAAACATCAAGTCAGGTCGTGTGGTTGTGAGATACATTAAGCTGCCCACCATTTGCTTATATAGCGTTGAGTCGACCTTCACCCCAGCTTCATCTCGGCCAACCTTCTGTCCAGGGACTATCGGATTGCAAACGGAGTTGTAATTTTGCATCCCAAACCTCTCGATCAACTCAGCAGCATATTTTCTTTGACATATAAAGATGCCATCAGCCTTCTGCATCACTTCAATGCCAAGAAAATATCTCATTTTCCCCAAATCAGTCATGTCGAATTCATCCTTCATGGAGCGCTTGAATTCATTCAGCAAGTCCTCATCATCACTAGTGAACAATAGATCATCAACATAAATGCTCACTATTATGATTTTACCTCCTTTTTGTTTGATGAATAATGTTTGTTCACTAGAGATGCTTACAAACCCTTCCTTGATGAGATAAGTCTCAATGCGACTGAACCAAGCTCTGGGCGCTTGTTTTAGTCCGTAAAGAGCCTTATGTAACTTATAGACCATGTCCTTCCCTGCTGCTTCATAACCTTGTGGTTGCTCTACATATACATCTTCCTTTAGCTCACCATGCAGAAAAGCAGATTTGACATCGAGTTGATAGATTCCCCATCCTCTTTGTGCTGCTACAGCAATGATCATCCTCACTGTATCCATTCGAGCCACCGGTGCGAATACCTCTGTGTAATCTACTCCGTACTCTTGGGCATACCCTTTTACAACCAGCCGAGCTTTGAACTTGTCTACCTCTCCCAGTTCATTCAATTTGGTCTTGTAAATCCACTTAACCCCAATAGCCTTGGCTCCAAGGGGAAGTGCAGTCAGCGATCACGTGTGGTTCCGCTCGATGGACTGTATCTCAGCGTCCATCGCTTGTTTCCATTTCTGATGTCCTGCTACTTCTTGAAAACTGGTCGGATCTGATATGACCATAAAAGCTAGCTTTTCAATCTCGACTCTAGCCATGTTTGCTTCTTCCTCTGTATCTGATAGCTCTTCTCCTGAGATATAATCTGCAGACCAGATTGGTGGTTTTCTCACCCTTCCCGTCGTTGCTATCGTTTCTCCAGTTGGTGGATCATTTGGTGAAGGAAGGTCATCACTGTCTCCTTCTGCTGCTTCTTCCACTTCATCTGCATTCTCAGCATTTTCATAATCATTTTCCCACTCAAGTTCAACGCTTTCTTCACCAGAATAACCAACATCTTCCCATTTCCACTTCTTATCTTCCTCAAATATCACATCTCGGCTGATGTGAACCTTCTTCTCCACTGGATCGAACATCTTAAAGGCCTTGGATTCACTGCTGAAACCCAACAGAACACACTTCACACTTTTGTTATCGAGCTTGCTTCTTTTAACATCAGGGATATGAACATATCCGATACATCCAAAAATCCTAAAGTATTCCACCGATGGCTTTCTTCCACTCCATGCCTCTTCTGGAGTCATATCTTCTACAATGAGTGTAGGGGATCTGTTAAGAACGTGATTCACCCATTGTACAGCGTCTGGCCAGAAAGCTTTTGGTACCTCCTTCTCTAATAAGGCTGCTCTCACCATGTTCATGATTGTGCGGTTTTTGCGTTCGGCAACGCCATTTTGCTGCGGCGTGAAGGCGGTGGTCAACTGTCTTTTGATTCCATGCTCTTTACAGAATTCCTTGAATTCATTTGAGTTGTATTCTCCTCCTCTGTCCGTTCTTAGACATTTGATGAACAATCCAGTTTGCTTCTCCACAAACGCTTTGAATGTCTTGAACTGATGAAATGCTTCTGATTTTTCTAGTACAAAATATATCCATGTCTTTCTCGAGAAGTCGTCAATAAAGCTTATAAAGTACCTTTTTTGACTGTTCGATGATGGATTGATCGGACCACAGAGATCAGAGTGGATAAGCTGCAATCTTTCAGTGGCTCTCCACTTGCTCTGCTTTGGGAATGGAACACGATGATGTTTCCCTTTGACACACGCCTCACAGGTGATTTTCACATCTCCAATTTCAGGTAAACCCACAACCATCCTTCTACTGCATAATGTGTGAAGTCCCTTGTAGTTGAGATGCCCATATCGATGGTGCCACAACTCTGCCTTGTCTGAAATGTCAACCTGCAGGCATCTCTCCTCCTTTGTTTTGTCATTTGATTCACCCAGTAGGATAAACATCCTATTAGCACTCATAACAGATTCTGCTATTTTTCCTCTTGAGGGATGAAAGATGTTGCATGTTTTTCGATCTCCTCCTTTGAATAGCACGTCTAAACCCCTTTCTTGAAGTTGCCCAACACTCAACAGGTTGTTTTTCAATTCTGGAATATAATACACATCGTTGACCACATAGCTTATTCCCTTAAGCATTATCTTCACTACTCCTTTTCCTCCAACCATCAGTTTGTGATTGTTCCCAAGCTTGACATTATGTGTGAAGCTAGTGTCCAAGCTTGAGAACATACCTCTTTCTCCACACATATGGTTTGAACATCCAAAGTCCACGAACCACACATCTCCTCTTCTAGTACCTTGAAGTTCCACATACGCCATGAGAAGAACTTCATCCTTTTCTCCGATCTCTGCAAAATGTGCTCCATTGTTCCCATTCGGACATTCATATTGGAAATGTCCAAGTTTGTGGCAGTTGTAACACTCGATTGTTGCTTTGTTGAATGGACGTCCTCTGCCCCTGCCTCGACCTCTATATGATCCTCCGCCTCTGCCTCTGACATTGAGAGCTTGATCATCTTCTTCATCACCGATCTTCTTAAATTTCTTTTCATGTACGGACAGAGAGCTCTACAGTTCGTCAATCGTCATCTTTTCTGTGTCTTTTGACTCCTCAATGGACACCACCACATATGTGAACTTGTCGGTCAAAGTTCGAAGTATTTTCTCAACAATCTTCGAATCTGACATGTCTTCTCTGTTGCTTCTCATCTTGTTGGAGACAGACATTACTCTTCCAAAGTAATCATCGATGTTCTCTTTATTCTTCATTTGAAGAACCTCAAATTCTCTCCTCAAGGTTTGGAGAAGAGACCGTTTCACCCTTTCGTTGCCTCCAAACTTTTTCTTCATTGAATTCCAAACGATCTTGGATGTTTTGCGATCCAAAATCTGTTCAAACACAACCCGGTCAATTGCCTGGAACAGGTAGTGCTTGACTTGATGGTCCTTCATCTTGAGCTCCTCAAGATTCTTCTTCTGCGCTGCAGTCACTTCGATTCCCTCTGTCGGTTCAGTGTAACCCTCTTCCACTAGACTCCATAAACCCTTGGCACGCAAGAGGTTTTCCATCAGTTCACTCCAATGGTCATAGTGACCATCAAACTTTGGAATCTTGGTGAGTGTTTTGTCGTCGCTCATCTTTTCTCTCTTGGATCACTCTTGGATCACTTTGTTTTGCTTTGGCTCTGATACCAAATGTGAATTGTAAGTTTCAGAGAATTGCAAATGCACCAGAATGATCTATCTGTATTCATAGGTTCCAATGCCTTTTATAGGGAATACATGAGAAAACTGCAAGAGAGAAAATAAAGGACATGACTCAACTACGACTCAACTAGTTCCACTAATGACAAGAAAATAGCAAACAGAAATTGACCCGTTCAAACCCTGAAGAATAGGGCTTTATTGAAATAACTAAGACTTACTCAACACGGACTGCGGGAACTTATCGTACCAAATACAGGAAGTGTTAAGTGCAGTAGGTAAACGAGCACCAGATAGTAAGCACTCCCACGAAAACCACGACGCAACTTGTTGATCAAAGTAAGAGAGTCAGACTCAATAGCAAGATGGGATACTGAACCATAATAACGATCACCAGCTACCAAACCAGCATCTGTATTCAGTTTGAAACAAATGGCTATGCCGGGAACGCAACAAGAACACACAAGCCATACTTTCGATTGATTATGGTAGTGGTCTGTGAAGGGGACATAGTAGGGAGAGCGATTGTAAGAGAAGGATCTGCACCCTCCCAAGCAATATCAGATTCGGGCCATTCAGAATCGGGTCCACGAAAACAACGTGAACAAGGACTAGAATCAGTTATACGTTTTTGGAACAATGTGGAATTGACACTTAGGTAGTTGGAGCATAGAAACCAACCAAATGAAAGGGCTTTTGGTGGCGGCTTTTGTGACCAGAGGAGAGCCCATCTAGGGTCAGGTAGCCCCGCGGCGGTCTGTCCTAGTCGGCCTAACTAGTAGGCCGAATTGCATGAGAAGATAGATCTCAGTTGGGCTATTAAGCATATCCTCGAACGTGCCAAGCCACATCCTCGAACCGCTGCGCTTTGGGTCTCGTATCTCGGCCGCATAATTTCCCCATGACCTTCTCCTCACCCCTCTACTTGCCTTCGTGTGTTTTCACTCCTTTTATTTATCTCCTAAACAAAATGTTAGGTTGGTCATTGGGTCTAATAAGTCTTCGTCTATTCCATCAATTCCGATTTCCGACATCAGCATATCTCAGGGTACAGATCAGTTTCAATATTGGCAAGGAGAAAGACACAGAAAAGGCACAGATCTAGTGTAGACTTCACTTGTTTCAGAACTTCAACTTAAACAGAAGAAATTCAAGTTGATAAGAACCCCGACTCAGAGAACAACATTTACATCAGGCAAACAGCATATCCAAAAGGAGGATCTTTACAGTACCTCATACTACTAAAGAAGATAAGATGGCAACATATATGCCAATGAAAACACCACAATGTCATCTTCAGATCTCATACACGGCTCAATGTGCACGGTCCCTAAGAACGTCAAGATCCATCTCAGTTGGGTCAGTGGCCTGGATTTCATAGTGAATACCGTCAAGCGACCTCTTAATCCTTTCCTTTGATGTTGCATACAACATCTTAGGCCGAATCTTTGACGAATCAGGTGACCTACATTTCAAAAAGCCAAGAGAATGAGAGCGCCAAACCAACAGGACAGAATAGTCTGAATCAGATATCGAACAGAGAATTGAATTAACTGACCATGCAATAAAGAATATCTTGCTCTTTTGGCAATTCTCAGAAGTCACATAGTCATAGTCATAGACAGCATATCGACAATCGTTCTCTGGCAAGGCTTTGGCAAAATCCTCATAGCTCTCAGCTGGACCACCGGTCTTCTCTACCACAACCTCCCTTTTCTTCTCATCAATTTTAAAGATCACGTACCGATGAACCTTTTTTCTCTTCAACTCCATGAACGTGTTCACACTGTGATCAGCCACGCCCATTCCAGATGAAGCATTGGGCTGAAAAGCATTACTATATTTGTAAGATACTAAGATCGCATTCTATTAAGACCAAAGTCCAATCAGAAAATAAAAAGAACTTACAGACAAAGCCAACACAATCGCACTGAAACTCACTAAATAGGTAAGATATCAACAAAGTGGATTCAGTTTCATCTGCTCGGCACATGTATTAGGAAAAGGTAAACTGTAAAAGAAGATTTTGCAACATGTCTTGCTTGAAGAGTTAATACTTATTATCATGATGCATCAGACAGACGCCTATGTTTATGAGATGTTAATCTTGGAATTCAATACAAGAGTTCCATAAGGAATCTTGTCCACAAGCCAACCTGATCATCCAGCCACATGAAGTTAATGTATCCCATTTCGACTATCGAAGCCGGAAATTTTTGTCCACAACAACATGGCAGTGCAAGTAATGGCACTGAAGTTCTATAAATAGGTGAATATGAACAAAGTGGATTCAAATTAAGATTAGGTTACCCTGTAACAACTCATCTCTTCTAGGCAAAGTATTTAGAAAGGCAAACAGTTAATGAAGCTTTTGCAGCATGTAAGGGCTTTCTTAGCATGATGCATCGAAGAGTGTGTCACTAGAAGAAGATTAAACCCACAAATCATCCCGCACCTCTAGTCAAATAAGTTTTAGTATCAAATCCTTCGTTTTCCGGATGATTGGATACTCAATGGTATAGACAGTGTTTGAACCTCTTTTATCCAGAAAATCACAGCTTCAAACCAGATACCGGAAACACCAAGCGAAATTGAATGTACAAACCAGTACAGCACATGCTAAAATTTCAACTCAACACTGCAAATTAGCGATCATATGATGAATTGAATGAAAACAGTCTTTAATCACCAAATTCAACACATGCAAAGCCCTGAATCAGCAAATGAAGATGGGAATCGAAAGCAACAAGACAAAACAATCATGGAACACCGAAATGACAAAGCATGAATCAATCAATCGAAAAGCTCAAAAAACCTAATTACTGATTAATCAATGACATCAAGAAAACTTTTTGTTCAACTATCTGTACAGAGAAGGAGAGAAATTGTTACCCCTCTGAACGACATCGTTCCCGCTCAGTAAAGCTTCCGAGGGAGAGAGGCAAAGCTTGAGAAGATTTTTCTTCTTTGAGAGTTGGAGAGGCGTGGGATTGCGATTTTTATTAGCTCCGACTTTTCACACGAGAGACTAAAAAAATTAAATACCCGAATATAGCCCAAACTTTTAACATTAACAAAATTAGCCTCATGAAGGGTAATTTGTGGGGTCATCAATCTCAATTACACGGTGAATTGTGATTACTAGTCCAAAGAATAAACTAACTTTATTCGTCCCACCACTTTTTTTTTTTTTTTTACTTTATTTGCCACAACATAAATATTAAGAATACAAAAATTTAAGGTTTAGTAATATTTACCTCTTAGTTTTAACTCATACCACAATTAGCATTATTATCCACAACGTTAAAATTATGGCATATAATTTGCAAATTCCCAAAATAATTTCTTCTACAAGATACTAAAAAATACACTTAATTAAATATATATATATACTAATTTCGTGCAACATACAAAAACACTAAACTAATGAAAATTAAAAGAGTATATAGCTTACAAATTATGTATATATGTAAATATATATTTAATGTATAACTTTTACACATAATTATAAAAAAAAATATATTTTTCTACTCTTATAATATCTTGTCTGATAATAAGTTTTTTTTTAATGATGAATTTAGAACAAAAGATGAATTCTGTATACGTGATTAATCGATGGTTTCATTTAAGATATGCACATATCATTATAAATTAGAATAAAATATATATATATATATATATATATATATATATATATATATATATATATATATATATATATATATATATATATATATATATATATATATAAAGTAGTTGTTGAAATTAAAAGGACGGTGCGTAGAAGCGACGCTGAGGATATGCTCTTTTGACTTTTGGTCTTGGGTGCCGACCCGACCCGACCGTCGGCCCAACGCAACATAACTTCAGTGACGACTGACGAATGAAATGATGATATACTCGTTAACATATGGATATTACATTCATTAGAAAGGACACTTAAGTAAAAACAATAGTCTTTTAACTATATATATATATATATATATATATATATATATATATATATATATATATATATATATATTAAAACAATTATCTTAATTTTTTTAAATAATAATTAAAATTTTGCGGGTACGAGAAGGAAGCGAGTGAAAATAAATCATAAATATGTAGATTATACGCTAATTTAAAAGGTGTGAATAACAAGAGAGAAAAAAAAACATAACCCTCTCACATCATTATTAAAATTTCAAATTTGACACAAAGGTTTTTTAGTACTCCGTATTTAATTGGCACGGTTTTAATAAACATATTAAAGTTGAAGCTTTTGCCCTTAAAACGGGCTTACAAGAAGCCATATGACTAAAGATTAAAAAGATCGAAATCGAGGGTGACAATCTTTGTGTCATCAAGGCACTCCAAAGCTCATGAAGTTGTTCGTGGGAGGTCGAGATGTTTTTATCCGACTTCAGATTGGATCTCAATTTATTTGAGGAAGTCCATATCCGACATGTTTTCAGGGAAATAAACTGTGTTGCTGACCGATTGACCCACGTGAGAATTTTGACCACCAACACCTGTTTTTCTGATGATCCCGAACTTCGTGTTCTCATCCGCAAGGATGCTTTAGGATGGACTACCTCTAGGAGATAGACCATTCTAATCGCTTTCCATTTATCAAAATAAAAAAAATAAACATATTAAATAATAATAATAAAAACTTGTGTACTGATTTTAGTATCAATTTTACCAATGTGTTAATTGTTGTTCTTCACAACCAATCAAACAAAATAATAACTTTTGTAACTTACTGTTAAAAAAAATGTTATAAGCGTCTATATATCTTACTATACTATATTTTTAGCTTTTGAGGGGCATTAAATGATTCATATTAACTTGCAAATAAATTTCACTTAGACTATTGTCACGTGGTCAAAGTTGATAAGATATACATGTTATGAGGAAGAAGACAATTATATGATATTGTAGTACAAGATGGTGGAAGTTTGGATTCAACTCATGCTTGGATTGCCTTTTCGTTTCGGCTCTTTAATTTTATATGATATTTCGTATATGGTTTGAAATTTGGCAGTGATGAAACTAAATATCAGTGTAGATAATATTAAGGTTTGGAATTTTATATTACACAAATTATTACTTCCTTTGAATTAGGATAGTCGATTTTTTATTTTCTAAAATTTATTAGCGGGTGAGAGTTTATATTTTTATATGACAAAAATATTTTTGAGCTATAAATGTAATAGGATGTCCTTATATTTTTTCCCTATCGCTTATCTTTTTTATAACTTTAAATATTTAAAGTTATTAACTATCTTGTTATATTGTATTTTTCAGTTTTTAGCACATTTTTTGTCTTATATTAAACTATTTAAATATTGTTTCTAATCTTACTATCCTATTTTAAAACTTTTTGAAGATTAACCTAAAGTAAGAACTTATGTATAATTAGTCATTAGGTGTACAATCACATTGAAGATTAGCTCCTTCAAAATAAGTCTAATTAGCCATTAAGTGTACAATCATATTGCTTCCGCGCGCGAAGCCCGCGGCCATGTCACTAGTTTTATCAAAATTTTAAACTAAAATTGTCAGTATACTTTTGTGATTAATTCTTTCTTTAAAGAAATTAATTTATTGGTCTTAACATTTATTTTTGATTGATTGTTGGCATTTATGAGTGAGGCTGGACAATAAATACTCCACAAGTCCATCTTTGCATATATGGTGTGTGAACACAAATTCTGATCCGTCCGATTTCGACGGAATTTCATCATAAAATGACAATTTCATTTAGAATCCACCTCGTCAAAAAATACACGGGGCGGAACTTCTTCATTTAGAATCATCTCTAATTTAAATAAATTAAATTTTCTAAAATTAATTATCATATCAAAAATAAAAATATTTAATTAAAACTCTATTTTAGAAAATTGGATTCCAGGGTGGTTGCATTGCTAATCAAACAAGGACTTATACTCTCGGATCAAAAGTAGTTTTGTTTCAGCTATCGGGTATTTTAAGGAAAAAGTTAATCACACAGTTTTTAAATAATTATATTAGTTCTTGTTTGGTTAAACGATGGATTTATAATTCTAAATTGACTTTTCTAAGAATTGAATTACTGGAAATTATAATTTTTGAGAATTGAGAAAATAAGTTTGGTAGCAAAAAAATATTTAGGAAGACAATTGTAACCTTCATTTTTAAAATAAAAAAGGTGGGAGATCAAAATTTTAAGGGTAATTGGGAGATTTGATATCAAAATAACACGTTAATTGTTTTGTTATCCAGTAAAGACTGAGGAGTGGGTAATTGTAAATACTCCATTTGAGGTAATTGGAAAATATCCAGTAAATTAAATCAATGTGTTTATCATTTTTTATTTTACAACCAAACACCTTAATTGGATCCATTTAATAGATTAATTTACTTTACTGGTTTTTTACTCCCAACCAAACAAGCACTTATATTTGTAAATTAGTTTATGTTAAATAAAAACATAATAAATCTCATTACTCAATATTATCACATAAAACAAATAAAAAATTATGTTTATTAGTCACTACATATGTTTCATTAAAAATTTAATAAATTTCATTACGTGTTCTAATTATATATATCACATAAAATAATCAATAATAATAATAATACAAATGGTCAAATTTATCTCCCAAAGCTGCAAAAACACACCATCTAGAAACATTGTTTATAAATATCATCCCAATTTATTCAACCAATTTCATATATAACAACAACAACAACAACAACCCTTATAATCTAAGGTATAGGTCCCCAAATATACTTAGGTTGATATGATTGTGATTTCAAATTAAAAATGAACAAACCCGACTCGTTATAACCCCAAATACAATGTCTTCCTCCACAATTACTATCAACAAACCATGGATTATCTGCAAATGCTTCAAAGCTACGAAACCCACCACGCCCTCCTTTGACACCCCACTGTGCATTGCAAAAATACGTCTTCTTTTTGCCGATGTATTGCTGCTGATGAAACGACCAGTTGTAGCTCCCGTGGGGCGAGATCCTAAACAAGTCGCCGTTGTGATGAGGCTCATGGAAGCATTGTAGAGATAAGACGTCGCTTGCGAAGTTGTTCATCATGCACATATGGAAGATGACGAAGGGAAATAGAGGGTACCCTACTGCTGAGAGAATTAGGGTTAGGGTTGTGAGGAGGAGGAATGTGTTTTTGTGAGTTTGAGTCATTTTCTTGTTCATCTCTCTCATCTTCTTGGTGGGATATATATATCATTGTAAAAGTGGTTGGATAAGTATGAATGAATGTAAAATATTATATTCCATTAATTTCACACCAAAAAAAAAAATTATATTCCATTAATTGTATTTGTGGAAGATAATAAGTTTTCGTGTCAAAAGTTAGAGACAATCTGAGCTTTTTTTTTTTTGATATATAAGGTCGGTGAACTACTTTTCCTTTTGTCACATGGTTTTAGGATGGAGCCCGCCGGATTTATGTGTTGAGCTTCGACCTAACATGCTTATGCGCTCGTGTGTATATATCAGATTTTGATATGGTATCAGAGTGGTTTGTCTCTATTCCGATTCATGTATTGGGTTTGGGCTTAACGCATGTTTGCTCATATGCACATAACCCCGCTCCGTCTTATCGGACTTTGACAATATTTGAATACAAAACATATATTTTATAATATATTATAGTTTTTATATATAGATAATTTTGAAAAAAAAGTATTTGAGTCTATATAAATAGAGTATTATTGTGTAATTATTTTTATAGACAATGAATAATGAATAAGATACATGAATTGAAACAATTAATACTAAATATAATCAGTGAATAGTGATAGGGTGCCAGAGTGATTACATTGAACATATTAAGTTTTGGTTATGAATGAATTTTCCTAAACAATTTGCTAACCAAGATTCATACTTGAACATTTCTTCTTATTATCCTAAATGAACATACAAATACTACTCTTCGATCCAACTATCATATACTGATTTATAATAGATGAGTGTATTCATTTATACCCCTATGGTCATTGTACTTATCTAAAACTATAATTGGTCATTCCTATTTTGCATATTCTCATTTTTCTCAACCAATCAATTGAAATAACAAAAATCAAATATACATAAACTAACACTTCATCTGATCGTAAAAAATGACTTTCTAGTTGTTGAAACAACTATTAAAAAATATTATATGACCTTAATTTTATCAAGTTTTTTCTCAATTTTATTAGTTATTAAACATTCACCATCCTTTTACACCCACAAGTGACATCTCGTTTCATGAACCGACATCATGTATATGTTCAACCAGATTTTGCAGAAAAAACATACATTAAACTTACCGTAATTGTGGCTTTCATGAACCGACATCATGTATGTTGACCGTGAGATGGAATTGAAGGCTCTTGGGAATGGTTCAAACAATGTTGTGTCGAAGTCGAACTGGTGAAAAAAATTGAGAGATGAATTATAATAATATGAAGTCGAATATATATTGTGAAAAAGATTTGGGTTGACAAAACTTGTTGTGAAAGATTATATTTTTTTTGAAAGTTAAGATAAACTGAAGTTTAGTGAGATTTTGTTGTTTACAATTACCGTGATTATTAACGTAATTACAATTTAATTTTAAACTTTGTGGTAGAAAATTATGATAAAAATCTATTTTTAAACAACTTAATCATTATTTTTTTAAAATATATTTTAGGCTTCGAGAATTCTGACGCTGACACGTGGCAATAAGGGTCTCTTCTTTAATACTTATAAGATAAGATAAGATACGATAAGATAAGATGATTATCCTTTCTGCCTCCACCTTTATTTGTATTTTGTCGAAACCATTCAATCAAATAAGAAAGAATTTGGCCAAATAGGCCTTTTTCAATTTACATTAGGTTTGTGTACCCCTTCAATTTTTTCCACTTTTATACCATGAACTTAGTTACTAGAGATCAATCTCAAAAGAGCTTACTTAGCTAATTTGACCGTCAAATAATTTTCGACACTTAAACTCCCTCCTCGTACCCATTAACTCTTGTCCCCCACATTCCCAACAACAATCTCATTGGCAAAGAATGACTTTGTCCTACCTACTATTCAATCTCATTGGCAAGCTGATGTTATTGGCTACAAAATATTCCAAGTCATCAATAAAGTTCAAATCCCACGAGGCCCTTTTATGTAATCTTTCATCTAGCAACATTAACAACCTCGTATTTAAGATTAAGGACTTTCAATCCAAAATTACAATAATTCATAATAAGATTGTTACGAATCTATTTGATAATCAACTACGGGAGTACATACCAGACCCGAGGCACATCGTCAGTCACGAGGATCTAGTGATCGAGCCAGACCACACGTTCGTAGAGCACCCGTTGGCTGTCTTGGAGCGTATTACGAGACGCTTGCGTTTGAAGGACATACCGATGATGAAGATTCAGTGGTCGATGCGAGGAGCTGATGAGGCGACTTGGGAGACAGAGGATAGTATTCATAGGAACT
This sequence comes from Fagopyrum esculentum, assembly GCA_033239045.1. Classification (NCBI taxonomy): domain Eukaryota; kingdom Viridiplantae; phylum Streptophyta; class Magnoliopsida; order Caryophyllales; family Polygonaceae; genus Fagopyrum; species Fagopyrum esculentum. The sequence goes on from BSUD01000001.1 coordinate 162,378,250, forward strand.
ATCCGGAGTTTTACGTTGGGTTGGATGCACCTTCAGCGTAGTCGTTGTTTCAGTTTTTCCTTTGTTGCGTTGCGTACGCTTTTGTGACGTTTTGAGTCACGTGCCCCGAGTGGGAATATATGAGTTCAATTTTGTTTATGTGTGTTGTTGTGATCGTTGGGCTTTTGCAAGTTTTGGGACGAAACTTCTTTTTAGGGGGACCCTAGTCTTTTTCCTTCACCGCCCCCGCGGTGAAGAGTGTCGCCCCTGCGGATGACGACAGATCATGCTCGATCTTCCTTCCGTTTGTTTTATCTTCCTTTCATAGATAGAATATCCGATATTCTATTGTATGGGCCGGTTTTCTTATCCTCTTTCTAACCCTAGACGCCCTCCCTTCTATCCTTTCAACCCTTATATATATATTCTCTTCGTTTTCTCCTTTTTCCCGTTCTTGCTATCATCTTCAAATCCTTGAGAGCTACAACCGTCACCTTGCTTCTTGCGACCTTGCTGAACGTGTAAATTCACCATTCCTTTGTTCTTCCTTACGTTCATGTACTATAGCATGCTTCCTTCTTTCTTTCTTCTTCTTCTTCTTCTTCTTCTTCTTCTTCTTCTTCTTCTTCTTCTTCTTCTTCTTCTTCTTCTTCTTCTTCTTCTTCTTCTTCTCTCCTTTTCTTCTTCTCCAAGAATCAAGTTTGAACCTTGATTCTTGTTGTCTTCTTGTTGTTGATGTATCGTTGTTCTCAGGCTCTTTGGAGTTGGGTCTTGACGTGTTGGAACCAAAGGTTCGAGCTTTGGTTGCCCTTGATGTGAGTTCTATCGAAGAGAAGCCCGACAACGCTTTTGTCACGCAGCCGCCCCCACGCCTGCACCTGCCCGCCCCTGCGTGTTGCCGCCCCTGCTCCTTGTCCAGCCGCCCCTGCGGTTTCCTCTACAGTAACTCCCGTTCTTGCGAGTTACTTCCTTCCTTGCTTTCCTCATTCCTTTCCTTATATCTTTTGGATGTTGTTTACCTTTTGTGAGTGCTGTAAGACTAGGGTTGAGCCCTTAACATGTATGGATCCCTTATAGATCTTTGAGACTAGAAGTTATAGACTTCTAGCAACCGTTTCATTCCTGATTCGTGATGCTTGTGAGAACAGGCTTTCCTTTGCTCCTTTCCTAAGAGAAACTGAGTTGTTCTTGAGTTGTTCGTTGATCTTTGAGTTACCTTCGAGTGAGGTAAGTCCCTTGGACTTACTTAGCTTCATTCCGCGTACTGGCTTGAGTGTTTTGGCTTGTTTGTATTGTTTGTCATCTAATAACGGATAATCTGAATAGGATTCACCCTTTATTACCCTTAATTGGCCTAAGTGTATTATAATCGGGCGGTGACCACTTGTCTAGTTCTTCAGGAGACTAAAATGTGCTCTTGCAACCCAGGCCCATAGGTAACGGATAGTACTGATCTATTCCTATTGGTAGACGGAAGTGGAGGCGAGTTTCGAAAGGATTCTCGTGTGACAAAAGAAGTTGAATTAGTAATGGATAATCTTATGAAAGATAATAACCGGTTGAGTGCAAGCATGTTATATGTTTACATTACCTTATGTGTGTTTGTGTCTTTACGCTCTTACCTAGAATGTTAGCTAACGGTTTATATCGTCGTTGTAGATGTTCCGCCGGTTCAGGATGCTGCTGAGTGATCCGGATGGTGTGGTCAGCCGGGGTTCCCGTACATTATAGGACGGGATCGGGTTTTTGTTCTTTTATTGTTTCCCTTTTGTTTTGAACTCTGCTGCGAGTTTTTTCCGTTTTTCTTTGTTTAAACCTTTGGTTTTATATTGAGTTTTGGTTTTCATTCGTTTGTGCCTTGTTGTAAGATCCGTTTGTTGTTGCTACTCTGAGGTTCGGGACCCATTATGCGGTCCTAGCCCGTAGCACTTCGAGTTCCCAGAATTTGGGGTGTTACAATATGGTATCAGAGCTCTAGGTTGGCAACAATGACACTCGAAATCTTCTAAAGGTCGGATGGATAAATAAATAGAACCCGCAAGGGGTCTAACATTTTCAAAAGGGGGTTTTGTTTTTAAACCGTCGGTGTGGGATAGATGTACGGGCGACCACCACTACTTCCGCGGATCTCATTAGTATAGTTTCTTATATGTTGGCCTTTATATGTGTTTTTTCTTGGATTTGTGCTTTAGCTGTAGCATGGCCTTATGTATACATATAGTCTTATATATCTATCCTTGTAGTAGATGGCACACACTAGAGCTACCGCTGCTATTGGGCGAGGAAGGGGTCGACCACCACTTCCACCTACCGTCCGTGGACGAGGACGTGCAGGAAGACCTCCACTAGCTAGAGATCGGGGCCAAACCCCAGTTGCTGATCCGCCTATCACTGAGGTATTTGCTGAAGAGGTTGCTGAGAGCATTGTTCCTGAGGCTGGGAATGAGACCGCTGCTAGGTCCGGAGCACAGAGGGCGCCATCAAAAGAGTCCACACGAGTGTTTATCGGAGCTTCTGCATATCGCGACTATGTGCAGAGAATTGAGGAGACTATCAAGACTGGAGGACCAACACTAGTGCCGCCAGTTCCTGCGAGATCAGCTGAGGTTTCGCAGAGATTTACACAGGTTGTTGCCCCGCCTGCTAAAGTTGCTAAGGCTGTTAGAGCACCGACTGAGGCAAAAGAGCCAAAGCCCGACAATTGGTTGAAGGGTTTCGACAAGCTAAAAGTTCCCATCTTTATGGGAAAGACCGGTTTGGAGGTGGAGTAGTGGCTAGGACAAGTGGATTCTGCTATGGAGGCTATCGGTTGCCCTGAGGGACGTCGAGTCAACATAGCACAAACGTTGCTGAAGGATCAGGCTCATTCTTGGTGGAAGACTATTCGTAGTAAGAATACCAGTTATGAGCAGATGAAGACCGTGATCAGGTATCGCTACTGCCCTGCAGCTATGAGGAGAAACCGTCTTCAAGATTTCCTTGAGGCTGGATTCGATGATTTTTCTATTGCTGAGATCATCATCAAGTTTCAGGATGAGTTGTCGTTGTTGGGTCCGTCTGCACCACCTGAGGATCAGCATGTTTACCTTTTCTCTCGGAGGTTGAGAGAGTCTACACACTCTTATCTTACTGGTTTCCATTGTGAGTCTCATACGGACTATCAAGATAGAGCTTCTGCGTATGAGAGAGACCGACCGGGTCAGAGGAGAGCTTCTCAGACAGGAGGTCCTGAGAAGAGACAGAAGACTGGATCAGTCAGTGCTGGAGCTGGAGCAGCTGGGTTTAGGCGTAGTTAGACGCCGGGACGTTCCGTTGCGATGAGGCTCATGGAAGCATTGTAGAGATAAGATGTCTCTTGCGAAGTTGTTCATCATGCACATATGGAAGATGACGAAGGGAGATAGAGGGTACCCTATTGTAGAGAGAATTAGGGTTTAGGTTGTGAGGAGAAAGAATATGTTTTTGTGGGTTTGAAACATTTTCTTGTGATTTCTCTCATCTTCTTGATTGGATATACATCATTGTAAAAGTGGTTGGATAAGTATGAATTGAATGTAATATATTGTATTCATTAACTGTATTTGTTGGAGATAATAAGTTTTCGCGTCTAAAGTTAGAGATAATCGGTCGGTGGGCTACTCCTCCTATGTTTTGGGTTTAGGCCTAATATATATGCGCTCATATGCATATGATCCTACTCTACGGTTTATCTGATCGAATTTTGACATGATATCGGAGTGGTTAGCCCCTATTCCGATTTATGTATTGCCCTCTATTCCAATTTAGATATTTGATTTGGGTCTAACGCATGTATTCTCATATGCACACGAGTACACGACCCCTGCTATACGTTCCGTCTGTATCGGATTTTGACAATATTTGAATACAAAACATATATTTTATAATATAAATTATAGTTTTATAGATAATTTTGAAAAAAAAAGAAGAAGTATTTGAGTCTATATAAATAGAGTAATATTGTGTAATTATTTTTATAGACAATGAATGTGTAATTATTTTTATAGACAATGAATAAAGAATAAGATACATGAATTGAAACAATTAATACTAACTATAATAAGTATATAGTGATAGGGTGCCAGAGTGATTACATTGAACATATTAAGTTTTGGGTATGAATGAATTTTCCTTAACAATTTACTAACCAAGATTCATACTTTGAACATTTTTCTTATTAGCCCAAATGAACGTACCAAATACTACTCATCAATCCAACTATCATATACTGATCTATAATAGATGAGTGTATTCATTTATACCCCTATGGTCATTGTACTTATCTAAAACTATAATCGGTCATTCCTATTTTGCATCTTCTCATTTTTCTCAATTTTGCGATGTTTTAAATTTGTAAGAAAAAGCATACCAAATTTTTTTTTAAAGAAAAATAGTAATATGTTATGTTGAGGGTATATGAAATATGAATGCAAAGAATGATAATTTCATTCTACTATTCAATCTCATTGGCAAGCTTTTTTTTTTTTTTTTTTTTTTTTTTTT
>BSUD01000001.1:162382759-162450269 GCA_033239045.1 Fagopyrum esculentum
TTTTTTTTTTTTTTTTTTTTTCTGATAATGGAAAGCGGTTATGGTGAACTATCTTGAATCTTCTAGAGGTAGTCCATCCTAAAACATCCTTGAGAACACAAAGTTCAAGATCATCAGAAAAGTTGGTGTTGGGTGTCGAAATTCTCAAATGGGTTAGTCGGTCTGCAACACAGTTAACTTCTCTGAATACATGCCTAATCTGGACTTCGTCAAAAAACCGGAGGTCTAGTTTTGAGTAGGAAATAATCATCTCGACCTCCCAAGGATAACTCCAACAGTAGGAAATAATCATCTCGACCTCCCAAGGATAACTCCAACATCCTTGGAGTGCCTTAATAACACATAGGTTGTCCCCTTCAATTTCAATTTTTTTAATTTGTAGTCTAATTGCCTCGTGAAGGCCTGATTTTAGGGTAAAAGCTTCAGCTTCTAAAACCGAGTTGAAGTTATTTTTTTTTGGCAAGCTTATGTTATTGGCTACAAAATGTTCCAAGTCACCAAGAAGCTCAAATCCCTAGAGGCCCTTTTATGTAATCTTTATTCAACAAATTTCACAACAACACATCCATATAACCCCAAATTTGACAACAACATCCATAGCCCTTAGCTAATCCAACTAAGGTATAGGTCCCCAACTATACATAGAAACATATGCTTGTGATTTCAAGTTAAACATGAACAAAGCCGACTCATTATAACCCCAAATACAATGTCTTCCTCCACAATCAAGATCCACAAACAATGGTTCGTCTGCAAATGCTTCAAAGCTACGAAATCCACCACGCCCTCCTTTGACACCCCACTGTGCATCGCAAAAATACGTCTTCTTTTTGCCGATATATTGCTGTTGATGAAACGACCAGTTGTAGCTCCCGTGGGCCGGGATCGTAATCCAGTCTCCGTTGTCATGGTAGCATCGTAGAGATAAGACGTCGCTCGCGAAGTTATTCATCATGCACATATGGAAGACGACGAAGGGAAATAGAGGGTACCCTGTTGCAGAGAGAACTAGGGTTAGGGTTGTGAGGAGAAGCAATGTGTTCTTCATGTTTTGGGTCATTTCTTGTGATTTCTCTCATCTTCCTGGATTGACTATTTATCATTTTTGTAACATTGGTTGGATAAGTATGTCTTGAATGCAAAAATATTAGATTTATTAATTTAAATGTAATAAATAACAAAGAAAATTATACTTATTTTATATCAATTTTACCACTTATTAAATTTCGGACTTTACAATCACTTATTTCAAAATTAAAAAAAAAACAAATTATAAATTAATATTGATTTTCGTAAATCATCATTTAGAAAATATATATGTAAAATGTATTTAATCTAAATTTTTCTATATACTTGACCGGGACTTTGTCATCATCAAAGAAATTAATTTGTCAATAACATTTATTTTTCATTGATTGTTGGCATTTATGAGTGAGGCTAGACAATAATACTCCATAAGTTGATGCGTATTTTATACGGTCAAATATAATTGCAACAGATGATTGACATTTACGCTTTGGTACATGTTTGACTTTGAAAATAATTGTCTTTCTTATCCAAATATTTTCAAGTTTTCACTTGATGTTCTTATTGTTTAATTTGATTTGTCCATACACCCTTACTTAATTAGTATATTTATTCTATATATCATACTAAAATATGAGTGATAAAATTTACGTGTCATGTCCATATTCGTTTCGTTTATATGTCTGATTGAAAATTAAAGTCACTAAATTTTTTTTTAATCTATTTAGAATATATTTTACTTCCATAACTATTAAAATAAAATAATTTTTATTTAAATTAGACTCAACTTTTATTTTTTTTAAAAAATTTCACTTTCATTTTAATCACTAACTTCTATTTAAATTATGTTTTACTTCCATAGTAAAAGAAGTTGGTTTACAATCCAACAAGTGATTATCTTATACATGCACTATCAAGCAAGATACTCTCTTTATTTGTGGCAATTTTCATGACAAGAGAATAACAAGTCATGCCTAAGGAGGTGTAATCAATTAGATTTTACAGCAATTTTTGAAAATTTATAAGTATATGAGTATTCAAGATAGATTAATAAAAGATATAAATCTTTTAATATTCAATTAGAATTTTAAATTTTTCATAAAAATTCTATGGTAATTAAAAGTTTGTTGATTTTAAAAGAATCTATTATTTCATTGATTTTGTAGGACTTTCTTATTACTTTTATAAATACATAAAGTCTTCTCCCAACACATAAGATTTACACGCCAAACTACAACACTGAAGAACCCTAATAGCCAAATCAATTCTTCGAGCGTTTTCGAGTGCTTGGGCTCGGTACATCGTCAGAGGTTAGTTATTTCTCGTGTTTTCCGACATGTTGATTGTTTTCTTGCTCGTGTGTGTCATGCTGATTATTTTTCATCATGTGTCATATCTAGAATTGTTTGTTCTTTAGAATTGCTTGTTTATTGATTTACCTTTCCTTCCCAAATTTCCATCATGTTGATTGTTTTCCATCATGTGTCATATCCGACATGTTGATTGTTTTCTTGCTCGTGTGTGTCATGTTGATTGTTTTCCATCATGTGTCATATCTAGAATTGATTGTTCTATAGAATTGCTTGTTTATTGATTTACCTTCCCTTCCCAAATTTCCCACCATTTTCTCCCTCCAACCTTCGATCTCATCAATCTTGAATATAATCCAAAGTTGTCAAAACATAAAAGAAAGAGATTTTAAATAAACTCAAAATTGATACGCTCAGAAATTAAACGAGCAAAAGTCGAGCCAAGGACGTCGTCTCTTTGTATTGAGAAACCCGTCTGACAGTGGTCGTCTTTCCCCTTTCTTCGAGATTTTGGTCATGTATTAATCCGATAGAATCTGTATTAACTTTATATAGAAATTAAAATATCCCACAAAATCAGTAAATTCTATGGATTATTACAATCAGTCAAAATCTTTAAAAATCTTGATTGGATACACTCCCCTAAATCTTTGATTGTGAATGCTGAATCAAGTGTAGATTTAGTGTCCGTTTGTTAGAGTGTTGGAATGGAAACAGAATAACATCTGATATGGGTAAGGAAATGAAATGGAAATGATGAGATTATCTTCATGTGTTAAAAGACCTCTAAACAAACATGGTTTTTGATTGATTTAGAATCATTCAGTTACGGGAAATGGTTCTTAACGTAGACAAGGGCAACGGTAATGCCGGAAGCATAAGCTTTAATAAATAATGAATAGTCTAGCTCAGACCTTGTGAAACCAAGTTTCATAAGCAACTTAGTGAGCTTGACATTCCATTGTCTAATGACTTGTTTTAGACCATAAACAGGCCTCTTGAAATGACAGACTTGCTTGGGTTCAACTTGGGTATAACCTCGAGGAGGATGCATATAAACTTATTCATATAAAATCGATGAAGAAATGAACTATTCATATCAAGTTCATGTAAGGGCCAAAACTTTGCAGTTGCTAAAGAAAATAGAACCCTAAAAGTTGTGAATTTGGCAATAGGGGAGAAAGTATGTTTATAATCCTTATCTTTAAAGTGATTATAACCCTTTATTTGCATATGTCAACTGATTCTTCTTGGAGATATTTCACTTTTTAAATCCACTTAGATTCAATAGCTTTCTGACTAGGGGAAGTGAGGTTAATTCCCAAGAATGATTATTCTCGAGAGCAAGAATTTCTTTGTATAGCCTTGATCCAATGGGTTAATCATTTGTCTGGCCGTAACGAGTAGGCTCAAAAGTGGACAAGACATTACACAAAGATAATTTATCATCCGTAGGAAGATGATTGACAACAAAATGTGATAAAAAAAAGAATGGGATATATTATTGAAAACATAATCCTTCAATGAGAAACCAAAGAGGACAATTCGATTTGGTAGAAGATGGAACAATACGTCGTTTTAAAGGAAATTGTTCTTCCTGAAAAGTGACATGTCTAGAGACAAAGATTTTGTGTGTATTTCCCCATCAAATAAAGTGGAAAAGAGTTGCATACCGGGATTATCGGATGTTGAAAGAAAGAGTGGATCATTTGTACTTGCTCCATTGAATTGCTCCAGATTTGACGAGTTTTGACTTCCATTTTCATCAGTTCTTGCCATAGTTGATGTTGAGGATCTTCTTGATACAAAATCATCTTTGAGGAATGATTAATTCGTAATCGAGATGATTCTGAATGGGAAATGTGTTTGTTGCTTTTACACCATTTCAACGTGAAGAAATATGAATGCAAAAGAGTGAGAAGTAAAACTGCATAGAATGAAGTATGTGCACGCTTCTTAAACTGACATCTCTCCACCCTTGCGATTTGGAGCCGATCGGTGATAGAAGTAGCCACCTCGTGTCGGTTGAAGATGATTTGGGTTGGAAACATTCCCAAGATGGAAACTACTCCACAACGTCGGCATACAAGTTGCTCGTAGGGGTTGCGTCTCTTCAGACCATGGATGAGCTTGTTTTCAACGGCATCTGGAGACTCGGAATTCATGAGAGGATTAAAATGTTTCAGTGGAAGCTGTTGAAAGGAGGTATTATTTGCAATGCTGAAAGGAAGCGCCGACATTTGAGTATTGAGGATACTTGTGTCTGTTGCACCCGGTTGTCGGAGTCGCTCCCTCATTTGTTCCGGAACTGCCCAAAAGTGTGTGACTTGTGGAGCATTGTGTAGGCTGGCCAGCTAGATGCAGATTTCTTCATCTTTTGCTTCATGGTTAAGAGGTAATCTTATTGCACCATCCATTTTAGAAATATTTGTCTTTGGAGTGAATTTTTTGCACTTGGGATCTCGTAGACCTAGAAGTGGAGAAACGAAAAGACGTTCAATAGATCAACCATCGATGGAGACAAAAGTTGTTTCGTCCAGATTCAAGCGAATAAAGACATCGATGTGTGGAATAAGAGAGGAAAAATCTAAGGAGAAGCCCGAGAAGAGTCATTTATGTTGCTTGGGAGCCCCGCTGGATGGTTTTGTGAAGGTCAATACGGATGGCGCGAAGAACTTTAAAGGGAGCTTTTGCGGCAGGTGTGGTTATGAACTCTGTTGGAGAGTGGCTAGGGGGTTTGGTGTAAACTTAATAGATTTGTTCATTCCCCATGTTAAAATTATGGGGATTGGCACATGACCCTTAAGCTTGCTTGGTAGTTGGATCATCGTTCGATTATCATGGAAACTGATTCCTAGTTGGTTATTCAACTCCTTAGAAAGCACATAGCCCCTTACCACCCTCTAGTCAGTCTGGTTCTTATGTGCCATGACTACTAGAAAAGAGATTGGATTATCCAGTTTTGACATGTCTACCCAGAGGCGAATAGAGTAGCGGACTTTATTGCTAGCTTTGCTATAAACTTACAAATTGGTTTGACTGTATTATGTGACTCGCTGGAGGGTGTAGTAGAGATGTTACTTGATGATGTGAAGGGTCGGGCTATCCCCCATGTGATGACTACTTAGCCCATCTTATTATTAATAAAAACACGTCCACATGCGCCGGAGACCACTGAATCTCCTTCCCACCAAAAACAATTGTTACATCGAGTATATTTATACATCATGACACCAACTAACAACCTTTAACTAAAGTTGTTAGGATTTTTGTCTTATAGGGTGCGTCCGTTTGATTGGTTGAAGAGACTTAGGGCCCGTTTAGGTTTAACTCCGAAAACAGAAATGGAATGGAAACGAATCTAGTTCATACAGATATCTTTGTTCATGATATTTTTTAGAATAATTCCTTGAGGTTTGAAGTAATTGGAGTAAAATTTGATTAGTTTTGATATCCTATAAGGAAACAATATGGTATAAGGAAACAATATGGAAAAAACAAATACATTTTGCATGAAACTACAAGGAATGATTTAAAAAAAAATCATGAACAAGGTATACATATGGCCTAGATTCATTTTTATTCTGTTTGTGTTTCCGGAGTTACAACCAAACAGGGCTTTAATCGACTTATTCAGGTTTTAACCTCTATATTGTTGTTCGGTACCGAAAATGGAACGATTGAAATTTCGGTTGAAGGGGTGAAATGGCAATTGAAGGCTTCAGATATTTCAATTGATACTCCACCCTGTAAATAGGGTAATTTGTTATTAATCACCCGTTAAATGACTTATTGCATAAAAACACCCATTAGATGTATTCCGTTAGCAAAGTAACACCTGCCATTATATTTTGTCCATTTCACCATCATAGAGACCCACTTTTTATTATTTTAATATTATTTCCTCTAAACCATGAACCGGTTTCAATAAGTTGAATATGAAGACTGAACCGAACCGACTTTAAATAAATTGTATATGAAGACCGAACAGAATCGATTTTTTAATTAAAAAAAAAATAAGTTACAAAAATTTTTAAAAAATTCCCATGTTATTCAAAAACGATTTTTTTAAAAAAATAAACATCTTTTTATTTAAAAAAAAAATCATTTTCCCCCCTTATGTTATTAATAAAACATTCAAAACTTTTTTTTGAATTTTAAAACAATCGATTTTCCTGAGTTTTTCATTTTTTTAAAAAATAATCAAAATTTTCCTGATTTACAAAGTTTTAAAAATCGTTTTTGATTTTTTTAAATAAAATAAGGTTCGGTCTTCATAATCAATTTATTGAACCGGTTCATGATTTAGAGAAAATAATATTATAATAATGAAAAGTGGGTCATATGACACCTGACGGTAAATGAACGGAATAAAGAGACGAATGTTAATTTTACTAACAGAATATATCTAATGGGTGATTTTGTGCAATAAATCATTTAATGGGTATTTAGTTACAAATGATCTTGTTTAAGGAATAGTTTTGGATAATTTACTCATTTAAATTTTTTTTTTGGTGGGAATTTTACTCATTTAAATTTGATGTGAGTAAAGCTCTCAATATGCAGGCTCTGATTTGTGTTTGTGATAAAAATCTTGTCAAGTTTTTATTTCTGTTTGTGATGAAAAATTGAAAATATTGTCAACTCTTCAAAATGTGCCGTCGACTGTTGCAAAATGATTTTATGGAACAAGTTTTCTTTTCTCTTTAATACAAAAGCTAGCAGTCGAATTCAGGAATACTATTCAAAGCAGTCTTACATGTTCTATTCTTGTTACAAGATTCATAATAATATCCATTTTCTTGATTCTATGCAATCTCAGAAACCATTACTTCAATCGACACAACTCCTCTTGTTATCATCTCCTTCACTGACGACCGGTTGGAAACCTCACCTTCAACCTATGGATCCAAAAACCTTACCTTCTTCCTCACATTCAGCTGTTTGTATTTGGATCGATAGTAGTGTGAGAGGAAAGGAGCGTCGTCGCCTGTTGCCCTTCGAGGTTGGAAACCTCCGAGAAGAGAAGGAGCGCCTCCGAAGCCCACTGTGGTTAGCCCCTCGAGGTTTCGGATCGATCGTAGTGTGGGAGAGAGAATTAGCGCCGCCGCCTGTTACCCCTCAAGATTGGAAACCGCCGAGAAGAGAAGGAGTGCCGCCGAATCCCACTGTGGCTAGCCCTTGTTTGGTAGTTCCGATTTTTTTTTTTTTTGAAAAGTTAATTTGTATTTAGAATGGATATACAAGATGGATGATGGACTCTTGTCCAGTTTACAAATGCGAGATCAAATTGTACTTGTTCATAGAGCAAAGAGCAGTGAGACCAACTTGGTCCTAATCAAGTCTAATGTTCAGCATTCCAGCAACTTGGAGTGAGCTTAGGGATCTATCCTTCCATTTGGCTTCGAAATGGCTTTTAATTGAGGTGATGATACTAGCAGCACATTCAATTGCTCTTGTGAATTGGTTGTTGTAGACCATCTTGTTTCTTGAGATCCAAACTTGATAGATGAATGAGATGATGGAAGCAATCCTTAGACAATCAATCAGATTCGGCTTATGCGTGTTGTAGGAGCTAAGCCAGTGCCAAATGTTACTTAGGTAGGGGGCAGGATAGGGGGTTCTAGTCCATCTAGAGACCACATCTAGAACAAGGGATCCGTAGCTACAATGAGTCCAAAGGTGATCATCATCTTCAGCAGTATTGTTGCAAAGTCGGCAGGTATCGTTGTCAATCATATTCCAGGCTTTGATCCTCGCCAAAGTGGGGAGCCTCCTGAGGGCAGCAAGCCAAGCTATATAGCTGCACTTGGGAATATTGAATCGACTCCAGATTGCACTGAAGGGTTGAGATGTTCCAGTGGGAGGGTTGGGAGAGAGTAAGGAATAGAGCTTTTTATGAGAGAATGAGCCATTGAGATTTGCAAGGGTGCTACCATTTCCACCTAAAGAAATTATATCATCCCGAATACGGAGTAAGCTCTTCCAGAAGGCACTGTGATGAGTCTTAGGTCGACAATTCCAGATATTGCTGCTCCTTTTGAAGATGTGGTTTGCTATCCATTGGGACCAAATGTTGTTGTCACCATGATCTAAGTCATATATTAGTCTGGAAAGAGCCACTTTGTTGCGTGCATGTAGCTCAGGGAACCCAAGACCACCACATTCTTTAGGTGAGCAAATAGCTTTCCATGCAACCAGTGCACGTTTGCTATTCTCTATTCCGGTCCAAAAATAAGATCGAATGATTCCATTGATCGTGTTGAGGATCTTAGTAGGTAGCATGAACATGGTACTCCAATAGTAGCTGATGGAGTAGAGAATAGACTTGACCAGCTGGGCACGACCGGCATAGGAAAGGGTCCTGGCGTTCCATTATTGTACCCGCTTAGTCACCTTGTGGATCAAGGGGAGGTAATCATGAATAAGTAGTTTACTGCTTCCAATTGGAACCCCCATGTAAAGGAAGGGCAGGGAGCCAAGTTCCATTCCAGTGATGCTGATAGCTTGAGTGACATCCACATCTTTCATACCTCCAGTGAATAGGCGAGATTTAGATGGGTTGAACTTGAGACCCGACACAGTCCCGAAGTCATCCAATGCATCTTTCAGAATCTTGATGGAGCATAGATCACCTCTACAAAGCAACAGGAGATCATCTGCAAAAGCAAGATGGGTAATGGCTGGAGAACTGCATTTAGGATGATGGTTGAACTCCGGGTTAGAGGTTCTGCACTTAATCAGCTTGGTGAGAAACTCCATTGCAATTATAAAGAGTGGTGGAGAAAGTGGGCAGCCCTGCCTTAGCCCACGACTACCAGGAAAGTGCCCACGAAGTGATCCATTCAGATTAACTGAGTATGTTACAGTTGTGATGCATTCTTTTATCAGTCCAATGAAGTGGGCAGGGAAGTTCAGCTTGTGTAGGCAGTGGACTATGAAATCATGGTTAATGGAGTCAAAGGCTTTGGATATGTCCACCTTCATAGCTGCCCTTGGTGAGATGTGTTTCTGCCATATTTGTTGAGTAATTCTTGGCATACAAGCACGTTGTGCTTAATTGATCTTTTAGCAACAAATGCACTTTGGTTGAAGCTGGTGATTCTAGGCAGCAGTACATTGATTCTTGTAGACAGAATCTTGGCAATTGTCTTATATATTGTGCTGCAGCAAGAAATTGGCCTGAATTCCGATAGGGTGATTGCATTGTCTTTCTTTGCAATTAGAGCAATAGCGGCATGATTCACTTGTTTCAGCATTCGACCATGAGTGAAGAAGTCCTGTACAACATTCAAAACATCAGAGTTAACAATATTCCATGCAGCTTTGAAAAATTTGGAACTGTATCCATCAGGTCCTGGTGACTTGTTGTCGCCAATGCTGAAGAGCGCCTTCTTAATTTCCTCATCAGAGACCCTCAAGTTAAGTGAGTCAATCTCCACAGGGGTGAGGGTAGGGAGGCAGACGTTTGGATAGCTGACATGATTCGGGGGTTCACTCGTGCTAAGTATTCTCTTGAAGTGATTGACAAAAGTGAGGTCGATAGCATCTTGGTCATAAGTGATAGTCCCATCGATGAGTTGTGCTGATTTTATGCTATTGAAGCTCCTGCGAGTTTTAATGCTCCTAAAGAAATATGCTGAGCATTGGTCTCCATGTGCTATCCATTTGGCCTTGGCAAGTTGGGCTAAAGTAGTATGGAGTTCTTTGTAGCTACTGTTTAGATCATCCAAATGGCTCCTCTCAGCATTATGCATTGCTGCATCATGAGGGGTTATTTGGAGTTGCATCTGCATTTTGGTGAGTTTCTTCTGATTGTCCTGGATACGGGAATGCAGCTCTTCAAGCTTGACATTTGGAAATCTTTTGAGGGAAGGTTTAAGCAGTTTTAGTTTCCTCATAAGCTTGAACATAGGGTTGCCTTCAACCTCCACAACCTAAGCATCCCGTACAATATCAAGAAAGTTTTCATGATCAATCCAAGCGTTGTTAAATCTGAATGGAGCATTTCGAGTGGACTTGTCTTCTTTAGAAAAGAGTAGAGCCGGAGAGTGGTCAGAGAGTTGGGCAAGATCAAAGTGAGCTTTCGAGTCTGGAAAGAAGTTGTGCCATTCATCATTGATGATAATGCGATCAAGTTTGCACCAGATCCTTGACCCAATCTGTTTATTATTCCATGTGAACTTGCATCCGGAGTAATGATGATCATTGAGGGAGTTATGTTCAAAGCAATCAGCAAGTTCGGTCGATGGTTGTGTTATTGCTGGGAGATCATTTGTGGTCTTCTCATCCGGGGTAAGTGTGACGTTAAAGTCTCCCATGACAGCCCAAGGGATGGAGTGGTTGAGCAGTTTAATAGTGTCTATCGTAGTCCAAAGATCTACCCGATCCTCTGGCTTGTTATGGGCATAAACAAAGGTGTATTCAGCAGCAATTGATTGGTTGGGATTAGAAAGAGGGTTGGAGACTTGGCAGTGGATAATTGGTCCGTTGTGATGATGGGGGTGAGGTGAATCCTTGCAGGATTCCACCACACCCAAATCCTGCAGTTATGAGCAGTGGATCCATTGGATGTATGACTCCAGAGAGGGAAAAGGGACTTAGAGATACGCTTCTCGTTATTGGCTCGAAGTCTGGTTTCTAGAATGGCGAAGAGGTCAAGATTATGCATCTTAGCAAGGTTTTGTATAGCCTTTTGTTTCACAGGGTCATTGAGCCCTCTGATGTTCCATGTGCAGGCTCTAATTAACATGGAGACTTGTGGTGGTGCCCTCAATTGCACTTGCAATCTGGGGAAGGTTAGGGAGGGTATTATTGGGATTAGGGTGTTGTGGTTGGGAAGATGGGGATGGTTCAGTTTTGGGGATTGGAGGGATCCCTTTTGCCATGCTTAGGACATTATGACTGTTAGGAGTAGTACTACACTCCTCAGTCAGAATGGGGGGATCAATGTGATCACCTTGGATGGTTTTTTGTTTTGTGGGATGGTTGACGTCTGCATGGGTATCATGGGGCTGATTCAACTGGGTATAACTGGATTTAGGGTTGATTTTGAGTGAGTGATGAGGGGTGGGGGGTATGGGTGTGGGATCAGGATTAGGGTTAGGTAACCTCTTTCTGGTTGACTTTGCCTTTGTGAACTCATCAGGGTGGCCAACCAAATTCACAATTGGGCTCTTGCAGCTGTGTCCAAAAATCAGGCATGAATCACATCTAGGAGGGAGCCATTCATAGGTGATTTTTTGAGAGAATGAAACCCCGTTTGGCCCAGTCAATGTGACCTCTCTCAGAAGAGGTCTCGAAGCATGGATCTCAACCAACATCCTTGCGAATCCCAGCCTATCTTGATTAGCTGAGCATGTATCCGTTAGTATGGGATTGCCAATAGCCGAGCCAATTTTTGCAAGCATGTTTGCGGACCAAAATCGATAATCCAATCCGTGCAGTGTTATCCAAACCGGAATTGAACTCATGCTGGAATAGTCGAGCGGTAAGTCCGACTTCCATCTTTTAAGAAGCAAGGTAGATGAGTTATTGAGGGCCCAGGGACCTCCCGCCAAGATTTCATTCAGATCCTCTTCATTTGCAAAGTGGAACACAAACACCCCATTGTCATTGCGTAGAATCTTTGGCTTTTTGATTGTGCTCCAGCAGTCAGTGACGTACTTGCCCATACGTTGGAACGAGATAGGGCTGCCCAGCGGAAAACCGACAAGAGAGAGGCTCCACTTCTTTGTTGTTTCTTCGATATCCTCATCAGTGAAAGGAATTAGGCCGTTCTCGAGCCCTGGGGTGAATGTCAGTGGGACATGGTTCCAACCAGCATTCATCATCAGTACATCCTTGTAATTAATGCATGCATTAACTTTTGAGTCTTTTGGTATTGTACGCCCAGTAGGAATGTCTGCATTAAAGGTTGCATTGGGATCTGGAGGGTCGGTAGGCGAGAGGTCAGTAGTTGAAGTGTCGTGCGTGCATCCCGTTCTGGTGGATGTTGGGATATTCGAACCGTCAGGTAGTGGTTCGAGCACAATCACCAAAGGTCCATGACTGCATGGTGTGGCGCTAGTATCGCCACCTGGAGATGGCAGTTCAGTGTGACTGGGATCCTGGATGGTCTGCTTCTGCTTGAGGGCCTGATCCTTAGTGACCCTGATTGCTTCAATCTGTGGAATAGATGGCTGGTTTTGAGTTTGGTGACCTAGGGGCGGGAAGATTATACTGGAGGAGAGGTGTATTGGTTCAGATGATGTGGGATTGAGTCGTCGGTTATTGGTTCGGATCAGTTCATCGGGAACTGACTCAAAAGGTGAGTTTGGGGAGCCGGTGCAAGGGGAACTTAGTGGTTTGCTTGGTGAGTTGGTTTGTAGGGTGGAGGGCCGATGTAGTTCGGAAAGTTTGATAGAGTGTTTGCGTGACCTTCTGGAGCCTGCCATGATTCAGTGGGGGTTGGTGGGGTAAGGAAGGGGGGGGCGCCGGGAGGCGGTCCAGGGGTGGTGCAAGCAAGGTTGCACCAGAGGGTATGAGAGAGAAGAGAGCAATACACGATCGTTTTTTTAATAAGGTAGATTCTCGCTTGATGTTTTTCGTTTCTATTGATCAAGCTCGCCCGATTTCTTATTCTTGTTTTGATTAGGTTCGATTTCTTGCAGATCTAATTGCGGATATAATAGGTAGAGGACGGTGGGGCCAGTCGGAGCATGACGTCGGGTTCGCTGATCAAGAAACCTGCACAAACATGAAGCAGCATTGAAGAGGAAGTAGTTAGGGTTTTGGTTAGTTACCATCCCGACCCACTGTTTTTTAATATTTGAAAAAGTAAACCCAACACACACCCGCTTCATCCACCACCGGCTTTCACTCGTATTTTAACGGGTTTTTACCCTTTTCGTTGAATCGGGTGGATGGATATCCGTCAAGTACAGGTGAAATGGACATCCCTAGGTGGGAGGATGGGCTGTCATTCAGAGTTTGAAACCCAATATCTATCATCCCTAGGTGGGAGGGAGGATGGACTGTCATCCAGAGTTTGAAACCCAATATCTACAAGATTTGTATTTCGACCTTGTGTAAACGACGGACCTTAAGCTTGTACTTGTGTAACTCGCCCTTATGTAAAGGGCGGATCTTGGGATTGGGCTTGAACTTGTTTAACTCGACCTTGTGTAAACGACGAATCTTGGGCTTGAGCTTGTGTAACTCGTCCTTGTGTAAACGGCGAACCTTGGGTTTGGGTCTGTGTAACTCGGTTGTAGTGCTAAGTAACAGTTCAAAACCGCACGAATCGCAACCGAACCGAACCGCAAATCGCAAATATATAAAAATATGTGGACCGCAAACTAAACTGTTTTGTTGGGGTTTGGTTGTATTTTGGACCGCACTAGTTACGGTTCGGTTGCCATTTGGTTGTGGTTTCTGCGGTTTGGACCGCATTTTGCGGTTTTGACCGCAATTTGCTGTTTTGGTTCGGTGAATCGAACCAACTTTTGCTCAACCCTACTCGCTTGGGCTTGGGCTTGTGTAACTCGGTTGATCTTGAACTTGTGTAACTCGATTGGGCTTGAGCTATGTAACTTGATTGGCTTGGGCTTGTGCGACTCGATTGGACTTGGGTTGTGTAAATCAAAATTACTAAATAACCCTTTGAATTAATCTTTTTAAATAAATAAAAGGAGTCTAGTTTATCGTCTAATAAAAAAATGAGCCTATCTAATACTAAACTAGACAAAAAAAAATACATAACCGACTCATCCATTAAATTTTGGGATTATTCTTGCTATTTTTTTTCCATCAAACTCAAACTGGATTATTGGGTTGAGTTGTGTAACTCGATTGATGGGGAAGTGTCATTGTCAAGAGCAAATGAGAGGGGTAGAGAAGAAGAGGGAGCACGCATAGTCGGGTCAGGAGAGGAAAGTCATATTCGGGTAAGGAGAGGAAAGTTTGAAAGGAAGGTTTCCTGAAAAATCAGATGACGACTAATCATTTTGTTGATTTTAAAATTGAGGATTTTGTAGTTTACCTACAAAATATATGGGGAAGAAACATGTTCCGATTATCTATGTGGTAATGAAGACTAAAGCACAAGCATGCAATGACTCAAAAATGGTCATAAGAAACCTTGGTATAATGCAATAGTTAAAAGGGCGGCTTCTAGCTTTGTAGATTGCATTAAATTAATTAGGTAAGAGGAAGCGAGAATGCATCTCCCCCACAACTCCACAAGGATATAGGAAGGTTGATATGTAGTTTGAGAGTTCGAGTAGTCTCAAGGAGATGGCATAATTTCTTTCTACTCGTACATTCTATTGGAGAATAAGTAGAGTGGACTTGTGATGGACCAATGTCATGATGACCATATTGAGTATCAAACTTGGGAATTAAAATATTGAGAATTACGATCGTGTATTAACATATTGGATATCACACTTGAACATTAATACACTGGTAGCAAAATGAAAGATTGTTTTTCGTTCCTTTTAAATATCATTTAAAAAGATCATTCATTTATAAAAATGCATATTTTATAAACATTATTACAAAAAATTCATATTTTATACACTCTAAAAAAAAGGGACAATTTTAGTAACTAGGCCTTTTTGAAAAACTATAGTAGTAACTAGCCTTTTTAATATTTCAATTAAGTAAATATACCCCAACCTTTTGTATTTATTCTAAAACTCTACACACTATCCTCTCAAGGGGTACATTTACTAGCCTTTTCAGCATCGGGGACAATAAAGCCCCTGGGCCGGATGGCTTCAGCTCTCTTTTCTTCAAAGAGGCTTGGAGTATCATTCATCATGACTTCACTAATGCAATACAAGACTTCTTTATCGACAAAAGACTGCTTAAGCAAGTGAATCATGCTTCCATATCCCTTATTGCCAAGCATGACAGGCCCACAACGCCCTCGGACTACAGGTCAATATCCTGTTGTAACACAGTTTACAAAACCATCTCCAAGATTCTTGCAAGGCGCCTTAACCTTATTCTTCCGAGTCTCATTAGCCCCAACCAAAGCGCATTTGTTTCTTCGAGATCAATCAAGCATAATGTCCTCCTATCCCAGGAGCTTCTCCACAAATATGGAAGGCAACACATCTCTCCAAGAGTGGCTATGAAAGTTGATATTTCCAAGGCTTTTGATTCGGTTAGTCATGAGTTCATAATGCACTGCCTTCATTCGATGGGGTTCCCGGAGTCCTTCATTAAGCTGATTAGTGAGTGCATTACTACCGCCACCTACTCAGTCAACGTTAATGGAGAGCTTAAAGGCCATTTCCCTGGATCTCGTGGACTTCGACATGGTTGCCCCCTATCTCCTCCCCTCTTCGTTATAGCAATGGACTTTCTCTCCAGATTGATCTCGGAGAGGACCTCAAACCCTGATTTTAACTATCATCCCAAGTGCTCCTCTCCTGCCATCTCTCACCTTGCTTTTGCTGATGACCTTCTCCTCCTATGTCGTGGCGACGCCAGATCTGTCATGATCCTCAATGATGCACTTATGGAGTTTGGTACCTTCTCTGGTCTCGTCATTAATCCTGCTAAGTCACATATCTTCACTGGTGGCATGAATCATGCTGCGATTGATGATGTTGTTCGCATCACTGGCATGATGGTTGGCTCCCTCCCTTTCTTGTACCTGGGGGTCCCTTTGGGCAGTAAACGCCTGAGGATTCATGACTTTCTCCCCTTGATCCATAAGATTACCCGACGTATTCATTCCTGGAATGCAAAGTCCCTCTCCTATGCTGGGCGTGCTCAACTCATCAAAACTATTTTCTTTGCGACTAGCCAGCACTGGTGCTCTATGTTTGCTCTCCCTGTCAAGGTGATCAATACTATCAATGGCCTGATGTGATCCTATTTCTGGTCGGGGGTGGCTAACAGCAGGCGGGCTCTGGTGGCATGGGAGTCTATATGCAACCCGAAAGCTTCTGGTGGGCTTGGCTTTCCGGACCTTGTGACAAGGAACAAAGTCGCCCTCTCAAACCTCCTGTATGACCTTGATAGGGGTAACTCTAGCATTTGGAAATCGTGGGCTAACCACCATCTGCTCAAGCGTGGTGAGTGCATCTGGAACTGCACTGCTAGGAGTTCTCATACCCCATTCTGGAAGAGCCTTCTCTCACTCAGGGATGAGCTCCCGACTCCTCCCCCTGGCACCTCGAGGGATGTCTTTATCATCAGCCCTAATGGCTCCTTCTCTAGGAAAAATGTCTATGACTTGTTCAGGCCTCCCTTCACTGCTACTCAACCTTCACCTTTTTAAAGCCATCTGGCTCCCCTCAAATATCCCCAAAACCTCATTCATCGCTTGGCTTGCAGCCCTCAACCGTCTTCCTACTCTTACCAAGATCCAGGCTTGGAACATGATAAGTGACGATGCTTGTAGACTTTGCAACAATGCTCCTGAAGACGGTGACCACCTTTGGAACCACTGCGGTTATAGCTTAATGGTATTGGACATTGTGTCGCGCTGGACAACCACTCCCTTCCCTGCGCCCTACCTTGGTTGCATCTGGCCCTGGATGGCCTCCTGGTCCAGAAAGAAGCTCCTTCCTATGGATAGCATCCGGATCGCAGTGATTGTCGCCTACCTCTATCATATCTGGACCGCCAAGAACAACCTGATCTACAATCAAGCTATCACCACTCCTATAGAATGTGTTGGGATGATCATTCGTAGTGTGAAGTTACATTTTGCCCATAATTGGAAGGACAAGTCCCCCCAATCTCGTGACATGGCCTTCCATCTGAACATATCTCTCCCCTGACTCAGTCTCTCATGGCCTTCGGCCCCTCACCCCAATCCAATCGCACTTGATCTTGTATTGATCACTGATCTTGATCTTGTTTTTGCTTTGTTTCATATCCTTGTAACCTTTACCCTCTTCTTAATACAATTAACATTTAAAAAAAAAAAAAAATAGTGTATGCTTACCATGACTCTTATTTTTATAATTATTAATTTCACAAAATCTTTATTTAAAGAAATTGCTCATCCTATTTTAATTATATTAGATATAAATTTACTTTTTGATCAACTTATGTTATTTGTCAATGTGAAAGTAATTAAGGTTGATGTTAATGTCATAATTTTTGTTAAGAGAATTACCAATTTAATTGAATTTTATTTTTACTTTAAAAATAAAATTAAGATTTGCATATCTTATACTAAAAATTTAACGAATAATAAATATATATTACAATATTTCACAAATTTAAAAAAATATAAAAATTAAATTACTGAATTTGCAAAGATACTTAATTAAAACAAATCCCATAAGATATTAGCATTAAACTAATTAGAACCTATTTATCCAACTATAATGTATCTGAGTTTATAATAGATGTCTGTATTCATAGCGTATCCACCATACATCCACCAAATCACCATTTACATTGAATGATAATTTTTAATAAATTTATTCATATACATTCCTTCAATTTCATTATAATCTTGAATCAGGACCATTTTTTTTTTTTGGAAATTCAAATATATTAGCCAAAGTTTGAATATCCACTATACATTGCATGATAATTATGTCATTTATTATTGTAATATATTCATTTTACATTCATATACCTTGTATTTTCTACAACTACATTCAGTCTTTCCTATTTTGCATTTTCATAATTATCTTTAATTTTTGAAAATTCAAATGTACGAGTACTCGTTCCGATCCTATTTAAGCCAAAGACTGAACAAGAAGATTGAAACACAAGAACAAAGCTGTAGGGAAAAAAATGAGTCCCAACCAGAAAAAAATATGCCTTCTGCTCACAACCCTAACCCTAATTCTGTCGGTTTCGGGCTTTCGGGCATTTCCGTTTATCACCTACCATCTTAGCATGATGAACGGGTTCGCAACGGATACCTTATCACTACAATGCCAGCAGGGAACCGACCCACCGGCGGAAGCCAACGGTGACCCACTATCGATCCCGGCTCACCAGAGTTACAATTGGTCGTTCCGCGCGCTTCCAGATCACACAAGAACGTACTCTTGTAATGCGAAATGGTCTCGTGGTCATTTGACCTTCGAAGCGTTTGCCGATGAGATCCAATTCATCGATCAAGATTGCGGGGGTAGGCATTGTATTTGGTTGTATAATGAGACGGCTTTGTACTTGTTTAACATTCATAACCAACGTTACAATAAATATTACATTTGGCAATAAGTTAGGCAAGTGTTCTGGATGTGATATGGAAGAAGATTGAATAAAGATTTTTGAGTTTTGGTTGTATATGTTGTTCAAAAAATATGCTTTTAGTCTTAATTTTATATTGTGTATGTGTGTTTTGTTGGAGATAACCGATTGGTTTTAGAATGAAATTCGTCGGGTTTGTGTCTTCAGCTTGGACCTAATGCGTGCATATGCGCTCGTATGTAGGGGTGGGCATGAATCCCGCTTAATTCTGTCCCGTCCCGATCCCGGCGGGATTCGAAAAAAAAAATGTGTATCCCGTCCCGTCCCGTGAAAAATTTGCGGGACGGGACGCGGGATAGAGAGTTACCATCCCGGTTAATCCCGTCCCGCATATATACATATATAAATTATATTTTTATAATTTTATATATTATATAGATAAATATCATACATAAATTATAATTTAAAAAAATAATTTTATGTTTTCAAAATTATTAGTTCGATAATTTTTCATCAGCCATTCACTCATTCTAAATAAATGTACTTTTCTGTAAATTATTTGTTGTTATTTTATTAATGTGAATCGGTAAGACACTTTGATGTAACTTAAATTTATTTTCAATGTATTAACTACTAATGTAGGCGTCATGAATCGATAATTACGAATCGAGTTTTGTTTCCCGATCCTTTGTGTCTTTAAACATTAGAGAAAAAAAGCATACATATTGAATATAATCGGTGCATAATTTGTGCGGGATTTATCCTGTCCCGTCCCACATGGGACAAGGCCCGCGCGGGACGAAGAAAAAAAGTCATAAATCCCGTCTCGTCCCGTCCCATTCCCTCCCCTACTCGTATGTACACGACTCCCGCTCTACGGTCTATTTCTATCGGATTTTGTCAACATTCCGATCCAATTGACATTCGGAGTAGTCCACAGACTTTATATTATAGGATCGGAATCTTCCCAGTTTAAGGTGGGAACTAATTATCTCCAACTATCCCTGCAAGTGCAACTGGGGTACATACCGAGTTGACACTTGCGAGCCAAATAGAGTTAACCGGTATGATATTATGTCAAGGTCCGACAATGTAACACCCCGTAAAATTATCATACCGCGTCATTTTAATGAGGATTTATGGTTAACTTATAAGGATGAATTGTTATTCAAGTCAACGAGAATTCTTCTTTTCTTGTGGTCGAATGAGGACTGAAAACTCTGGAGTTAAGTGTGCTCGTACGGAAGCAATTTCAGTATGGGTGACCTCTTGGGATATTTCAGCGCGAGCATGTTTCTTCGGCCTGATGTGGACATCGTCACTTCAAGAGTTTAAGTGGGGGAGACTGTAACACCCCGTAAAATGGATCTTTTGCCTTACTGAACAAAATTTGAAAAAAAAATCCGTTTTAGGCTCGGAGTGAAATAATTCACCAAAATACACGAGATTGGTGGTTTGGAATAGAATTGCGGTCTAGGACCGCGCCTAAAGGACAATTTTTTTTTTTTAGTTTTTTTTAACACTAGAGGAGCGGTCCTAGACCGCACCTCTAGTGTAATTTTGTTTTTTTTAGAATAAATTTTGTTTTCCTTCAGGCCAGTTCTTTTTAAAAAAACAAACAAACTGCCCTAGAGGTTTGGTCCTAGACTGCGCCTCTCTTTATCTTTTTTTTTTCAAAAACGTTACACTAGAGTTGCGGGATAGGATCGCACCTCTCTTTATCTTTTTTTTTCAAAAACGTTACACTAGAGGCGTGGTCCTAGACCGCACTTTTATTTGTATTTTTATTATCGTTTTACGAAAAAGAGCGCGGTCTAAGACCGCGCTCATCATTAAGTTTCTGCGCGATCATGGTTGGCATGGGGACAGCGTCCCAAAGAACTCGGGTCTTACAAACACATATAGACCGGAAGAATAGCGTGAATACGAGAGCACATGCGCGTTACCCTAAACCCAACACATAAACCCGACATGATTTCATGCTAAAACCAATGAATAATAGTCCATCAACCTTATATATTATCCTCGTACGTACTCCTTTGTAGGCGACTTATTATCCTCAATGTTTTGTGTTTGACATAAATGTTTAAAATGAAAATTGAATGTAATTTTATTTTATTACTACTATTAAAATTAGATCTTATCTAAAATCTATAAAGTCAATAAGTTGAAAACAAATTTGATATTGTCTATACCATATAAATATGATATTTTGAAATTAATAATAATAGTTATAATAATAATAATAATAATAATAATAATAATAATAATAATAATTATAATAATAATAATAATAATGTGCGGTCAAGCATATCGTCACCGCTGGTGGGGTTGGGTTTGACCCTCTTCAGTGGCGTCTTTCCACTATGTCGATTAGCGTTGGGGCCTCACTATCTACACATGTGCTGACAAATTGCATTACACCTTCTTTGCGTCGAGAATTCAGTCTTGTGGCTTGCAAGATCAGATTTTGAGACAATTCCGGTGTGTCGGGGAATGGTGTTGATTTTGAGTCTGTTGTTGCTTACTGGATTAACTTCTGTAAGGAGGATGACTTAGACACGAGTGTGACACGACCAACCCCCTATTTAATGAAGAAAATGGATGGGAGTTATTAAAAATATTGTGGATAAGTGCCTCCAGGGGAGTTTGACCTTTCTTTAAGGCAGAAGGACAAGTTATGAACCCTGTCTATGGTCTTGGACAAGTTTTGAACCCGGCCACCTTTCGGACTGTCGTTAAATACTACTTTGGTATGATGTTTAGGGGGGGTTTCCAAATGTCCTGCGTGTGAAAGGCATTTTGTATGCCTGAGGTGACCACGCATTGGATTGTGTTGCGCAAATTGGTGTTAAGAACCGACACAACATGGTCCGTGATGCCTTATTTGATGAGTGCTTAAGTTATGGGTTTATGCTCGGAAGGAGGCTCCTACTGGCATGGGTATCACTTTCTTCTAGCCTTACAGGTTTCACCGCAGGTAAAGATGTGAGGGTGGTTGTTGAAAACAAAAGGAAGAAATATGATGACATTTGTAGTTCCAAGCGGTATCACTTTCTCCCCTTTTTTTCCACATTTGGTGACCTTGAAGATGATGTTATAGAGCTTCTTAAAAGGTTGGGATCGTTGCTAAAGAACTTCCCGGGTATAGTAGGAGTACTTGTTTTATTTTGACTAAAATCGTTTTTTTCATTTAAAAGGATGTGGAGCCCAACTTGTTAGTCGGCTCACATCCAATTTTGTGTAATCTGTTTTTCTTATGTTCCATTAATATATTACAATAATAATAAAGTTGCTACTGCCGATGAGTTGGTTGAGTCGGTTTCTAGGGTTGTCAACCCTTAGAGGATGATGTTTGTCCACCCTTAGTGAGTACATTGTGAGTGCTCCACTCACGCCTCTTCTTAAACTGGGGGCGGTATTCGCTCTATCGCCGTTGGCTCTATTTGGAGGCGTCTGGTTTCTAATGTTGTTGCTTCTACTATCGGTAAGTTCCTTGGACCATATTTTGAGGATGCTCGATCAATTCGGGGTTGGTATTTCTGGTGGTGGGGAAGCGGTTTTGCTTGCGATCAATCGGTTAGTGGAGTCTCGGGGAGAGGATGATAGTTTGTCCATGCTTCTGCTTGAAATCAAAAATTTATTCAATCTTGTTGATCATTGTGTTATGATTTCTCAAGTCCACCTGATTTGCCCTAATATTTCCTTTTGGATTGAGTTCTGCTATGTCCCTCCTACCCGTCTTTATTATGAGGAGCATGTTCTTTATTCTTGTCAGGAGGTCCAACAGGGGGACCCCCTTGGCCCGTTGCTTTTCTCGTTTTTTCTTCATCCCCTTATCCGGAAAATTTCGGAGTATTGTCGGCTAAAGATTAATGCTTGGTATCTTGATGATGGGACGTTGATTGGTGATACCTTGATGATTAGTAGGGTGATTGGCATCATCATGGCGGATGGCCCCGCTTTAGGCCATCACTTTAATATCGGTAAATCATAGATCTCCTGGACTACGGTTGACCCGAGTAGTAGTGAGTTTGGTGTTTTCCCTGAGTATATCTCTAGGCCGCTTGATGGTGTCAAACTTTTCGGTGGTGTTGTTAGTCTTGACCCAACTTTTTGTTTTCAGGTGGCTTTGAAGAGGGTTGTGAAAATCAACTCCTTAATGAAGGCCATTATGATATCAGGGGACCCCCAATGCAAGTTATTGCTTCTTCATGCATGTTATGAGGTGTCTTATCTTTACTTTGCGTGCGAACTTCTCCCCCTTCTCATTTTTCCGATGTTATGAGTTTCTTTGATCGCTCCTTGCGTTGTTCGATCAAGCAGATTGTTGTCGATTAGTGATGGAGGGCTTGACATTCTCACTTGTGCTGATACGTTGCATTTTGCCTTCTTGGCATCGAGATCCCAAACCCGTGGCCTACAGGATCAGATCTTGAGACTTTCTGGTGTTTCAGGTGATGGTGTTGCTTTTGAGACGGTTGTTTCTTGGTGGGTCAACTTCTGTAAAGACTACGACTTGGACATGTGTATGGTACGCCCAACCCCCCATTTAATGAAGAAATTGGCTGGATGTTATTACAATATCGTGAATTAGTGTTTTCTGATGGACTTTGACCTTTCGATTAGGCAGAAGGTCTTAATTGAAAACTTGATATTACCCCTGGTTTAGCAGTGGCTTAAAGCTATCCCGGTTTCTGGTCTTAGCCAGGTTATGAACTTGACCACATTTTGGATTGTCGTTAAGTACCGCCTTGACATTGAGATTTTTAGAGAGGGATCCAAATGCCCTGCATGTGAGAAAGGCATCCTGGACGCTTGGAGTGACCATGTTCTTGCTTGTGTTGCGCATTTTGGCATTAAGCACCGACATAACATGGTTCGTGATGCCCTTTTTAATGAGTGCCTTAAGTTTGACGTTTCTGTTCGGAAGGAGGTTACTATTGGGATGATTTATGACAATGGTGGGGAGTGTCAACATCACAGGTTCATCTCCTTTCTCTTCATCTGGTCTTTCTAGTTTCATTCCAGGTAAAGTTGTGAGGGTCGTTGCTGACCACAAGAGAAAGAAGTATTCTACCGCATGTAGCTCCAAGTGATATCACTTTTTTCCCTTTTTCTTTTCCACGTTTGGTGACTTGGGAGATGACGGGGTGAAGCCCCTTAAAAGATTGGGCTCAGTTGCTAAAAGGATGCGGGTATAGTAGGAGTACTTGTTTTATTTTGACTATGATTGCTTTTTCTATTCAAAAGGGTGTGGAGTCAAACTTGTTAGTCGGCTCCCACCCAACGTCGTGTAATGTGTTTTCCCTTCGGTATAATAATAATAATAATAATAATAATAATAATAATAATAATAATAATAAAGTGATGGCATGTTACTTGTTACTTGTTCCTTGACATGTTCTACTTTAATGTGGTAAATAGATTTTTGTATTAATTTGAATTATGTAAATATCCAAAATAGTAATTCAAGAGTGTTGACATTATTCTTTATTATAGAGATTTTTATATTATGTTGCTTATATTCATATATTCACTGTTGATATATTGTTTTTGGTTTCAATAAACATATATTATTTAAATTATTAGTCTATGTTCCAACATTTATATATAACTAAATTAAATTGATTAAAACTATAAATAAATAAAAAAAGATGTAAGTTATTAATCTATGTTCTTAGAAATAGGTGGGGTGAGCGTTTTTCCTCGGAGCCACCCCTTGCTAGTCTGGTATTAAGATGCCAAGACTTTATCAGAAGAAACTGGATTATCCAGTTTCGTCATGTCTACCGTGAGGCGAATAACGTCGCGGATTCATTAGCTTCCTCTGCTTTCAACTTTCCTCTTGGTTTTCATGTATTGCTTGACCCTCCAGAGGGTATTATAAACTGGATTGAACATGATGTTAGGGGTCGGGCTATCCCCACTTGAGGACTACTTAGTCTTTTTCTTAAATTAATAATAAAGCGCGTCAGATGCGCCGGAAACCACTGAATCTCCTTCCCACCAAAAAAAAAAGAAATAGATGGGGTGAAATATATAACGTGAAACAAAGTAGGGAAAAAGAGTCCGCAAGTTCACCCTTATCACTTTATAAAATGGATTTTGTTTTTTTGGTACTCGAAATCTTAATATATACTCCATAAATGCAAACATTTATTATTTAGCCAAAGCATCGAACATCATACTTGTTGCTTTCGTCAAACGTGTCAGTTTCACATTCTCTTCTTCCTCTATCTTTCCCATGGATTTCAACTATGACGGCAGCTGTAGATCTAGGTTTCACTACGTCAAACAGTACTCTCTGTCGGACCCGAGATCTTCCGGTCGCCGGACTACGAACGCCGTAGATCGAGTTTCTATAAACTAGGTAGATCGAAATTGTGTTGGTCGGGTAAATTGAATTATATAATTTCAATTGAGTAACATTAGTTTGTAGTGCTAAAAAAAAATAATAGATGTTTGTTAGTATTATGCAGGTTCAAGTTTTAATTCTTAATTATGATTTTTTTTTTTTATTTTATTACTTTTTGCCTTTTTTATTTTTTGTAATGAAAATTGTGTCAAATGTAAGATTCGAACTCTGGACGAGTTGTCCCTCCTACCACCTTATATCAGTTGAACTAATTAAACTTTGTGTATTCTTTTGGTGATACACAATATTAATACACAATTTCAATTACACAATATTTATTCATAATTTCAAATACACAGTATTAATAAGTAAAAGACTTGTGTAACCAAAACCTTGTGTACGAAATACCTTTCACTTGATTTCTTTCCTGAATAATATGTATTTACATTATGTATGCTCGAGTCATTTTATATCGCTCGAGTTTTTCGTACACAAGGCTTTTGGTTACACAAGTCTTTTATTTATTTACATTGTGTATTTGAAATTATGTATTACTATTGTGTAATTGAAATTGTGTATTAATATTGTGTATCATCAAAAGAATAAACAGAATTTAATTAATTCAACTGGTATAAGGGTGGGTAGGTGGGTCAATTCATCCAAAGTTCGAATCCTACCTTTTACGCAATCTTTTATTTATTATAATTAAGAGATTACATTATGTACCTACTTAAACAACTCAATCAAGGAGTTGCAACTGTAATAATATATAATTATTTGATTTAAATACCGAATTGTGAGTGTGTCACAATCGGTAGACTATATATATATATATTCACATTACCAAAAAAAAAATATATATATATTCATTGTATTTTCTGCAACTACAATCGGCCTTTCCTATTTTGCAATTTCATCATTATTTTTAATTTAGGACCATATATTTGAATATTCAAATATATTAGCCAAAGTTTCAATATCAACTATACATTGAATGAAAACTTTTTCATTTACAATTGTAATATATTAATTTACATTCATATCCCTTGTATTTTCTACAACTACAATCGCTCTTTCCTATTTCTTTTGCATTTACGTAATTATCTTTAATTTTTGACAATAATTTTTGAAAATTCAAATGTATGAGTAATCGGTCCTATTTAAGCCAAAGAGTGAACACCACCACAATCACAAAACCACAACAAGAAGATTAAAAAATGAGCTCCAACCAGAAAAAAATATGCCTTCTACTGACAACCCTAACCCTAATTGTGTCGGTTTCGGGTTTTCGGATATTTCCGTTCATCACGTACCATCTTTGCATGATTAACGGGTTTGCAACCGATACCTTATGGCTACAATGCCGGCAGGGAAGTGAACCACCGGCGGAAGCCAACGGTGACCCGCTATTGATCCCGGCTCACGGGAGTTACAATTGGTCGTTCCGCGCGCTTCCGGATCACTCAAGAACGTACTCTTGTAATGCACAATGGTCTCATGGTAATTTGACCTTCGAAGCGTTTGCCGATGAGATCGAATTCATCGATGAAGATTGTGGGGGTAGGCATTGTATTTGGTTGTATAATGAGACGGCTTTGTACTTGTTTAACATTCCTGACCAACATTACAATAAATATTACATTTGGCAATAAGTTAGGCAAGTGTTATGGATGTGAATCATGTGATATGGAAGAAGGTTGAATAAAGAGTTTGAATTTGAGTTTTAGTTGTATGTGTTGTCCAAAAAGTATGTTTTTAGTCTTAATCTAAATGGTTTGATTTATTTTTATTTATAAAAATTACTCAATTCCATAATTAGGGAATTTAGGTTGCCAAATCAAATACTATTACAAAAACAAAATATATATATATATATATATATATATATATATATATATATATATATATATATATATCGGATTTTGGATCTAAATGTAGAATTGATTAAACTCAATTTTAATTGGAGTCCAGCTGCGGAATTAATTGTAACGCCCAGTTTTGGCCGTCACGGTCGGGCCAGTCCGTCCCTACAGCTGACCCCAGATCGTATGATCTTTTTATTTCTTCTTTTATTTCTTTCATATCTTAGAATATCCGTTCTTCAATCTTTTGGACCGTCTTTCCTTCTATCTTCTAACTCTAAATTTGACATTTCTTGCTCTTTTCAACCGTTCTCTATATATTCTCGTCTTCTCTTACGTTTTCTTCTTCTTGCTTACGTTCTTCTTCAAACCTCGAGCAAAGTTGCGGCCTTCCCTTGCAAACCTCTGCAGAACTATGTAAGTTCTTCAACTCCTTGATCCTTCTGACGTTCATGAATATGTTGCAAGTTTCTTCTTCTCCTCAATTTCAACTGAGAAAATTGGTGAAATGAGACACCTAAATTTCTCAATTAATAAAATAAAGATAAAATTGAGTGGATATGACCGAAAAAAAAAAGAAGTTGTTGTAATTATATAATATTATTAATTGATAACTACCCAATTAATAAGTTCGCAAGTTGACCCTTATCACTTTATCTTTCTTTTTTTTTTACTTGGAATCTTAATAAATACTCCATAAATGCAAACATTTAATATTTAGTCAAAGCATTGAACATCATACTTTTGGTACAATGTTTTGAGAAATTTGTATAATGGGCCATTTTTGTATTGAAAAACAATCCATGCCTCTCACTTATTAATTTAAATTTAAATTAATTTATTTAAAAAGATAAAATTCTAATTATTAGTCTTGTTGTATGTCTTTATAGAAAAGCGGTTACTAAAGGTTACTAAAACTTATGTTTATTGGAACATCTTAAAAGTAGGATATTGGCCACATTATTTTATCAAAGCATCTCATAAAACTCAACCATTTTATCAAAGCATCTCATATAATTTATTCATTTGGATAATTTTTAATATTATTTTGTTATAGACATTTTTAAAAAATAAGTTACATATATATAAAATGGATATCTATGAGTGGATAAAAATAAACCCAACACAATGCTATAATTATTATCATTTTTAATGTATAAAACAAGATATTGATTTTAGAATTTAATTTTAAAAAATGCAATTTTTTTTTAAAATAATATTTTAGGATGAGTTGGCTAAGTAGACACTTTTTGTATAAAGTAGGCCCTTTAGGCCCTCTCATTTATTAATAAAGATTAATTAAAAGGGTTAATTAGTAATTTTAATTTAACTGAGTTCAAGCCCAATTTCAATTGAAATTCAGTAGGCCCAATACGAGTTACATAAGCCCGTGTCCAATTCGAGTTACATAGGTCATTAATGTAATACAAAATCTAGGTTATTTATTGTAAATTACCATAAATTGACCAAAACCCTAACTAATTAGCTTCAATGGAGATGAGGCGGCGCAGCAGGGTGCGTCAAATGTGAATTTGGAGATTGGGCAATTTTACAAAATGCGTTAGGGTTTCCTGTGAATGCTGCATTGTGGCGGATATGAGACTGCACAACGGCGACTCCGGGACTGCACATCTTCGGCTCCGGGACTGCACAACTTCGGCTCCAAGACTACACATGTTCGGCTCCAATACTGCACAACGTCGGCTCCGGAACTGGACTGCACAACAACGGCTACTCCTCGTTCCAGTCTGGCGGTGGCTCATAGCTGTTGTCTTCTCTGAACGGCTGCTAACCTGCTACTCCTTGACCAATATGAGAAGAAAAGAAGGCGGCTGTCTTCTCTGAACGACTACGAGAAACCTAATGAGATAATTGAGGGATTGGGGTGATTTTATATGCCTTTTATTTTTAAGTTCCCCTTATGTCCCTCTATTTAATTAATTTTGGATTTAAAATTTTAGACAAAAAATAGAGGGACTTAGTTAGTTTACACTGAACAAAAAGGGCTCTATTTCACCAATCTTCTCAATATTTTATTATAACATCACGCTTTAATAATATACAAACTAGTGTTACCGTATTCTGATTTACTCATTCTACACAATTTCAATTTACCCTATCTACACAAATTCGATCTTCCCAATTAATCTACACAAATATGATCTACGACTTGTCCATTCCGGCAACTGGGGGTCTCGGCTTCTCTGCCGTCATGATTAAAATACATGGGGCAAGAGGGAGAAATAAAAATAAGAGAATGTCAAACCTAAGCAGAAAGTAACCTTGGGTATGTTTATCAATGGGATCTGAGTGATGTTATTGGGGCGGACATCCCGCTAACATAGGCGGAGTCCGCCCCCACACCAAGTCTGGCGCAGGCGCAGTCCATCTCCGTGCCAAGCCAGGCGCAGGCGGACTGCGCCTGCGCGCCGGGGCGCATGGGGGTTGCGCATGCGCCCAAGGATATTAGTATTAATTCGACTGAACTTGTTATAGTATAAACAAATTTAATGTAGTGCAGCGGTTGAAAGTCAGCATTTTACAAGTATCGAACCCATATCTCCAAGATAAATGGTTGGCATCCCAACCGCTGGATAACAACAGAATTTTTGTTAAAAGACATAGTCATTTATTATTATAATAAAATGGGGCGCACTCGGAGTCCGCATGCGCCCCAAACTCTACGCGCATGCGGACTCCGCCTTGGTAAGGCGTTTTGTCCGCCCCAATAGTAAGCTTGTTATTAAAACTGGTATTATTAAAAATGGATATTACTAGTTTGTAGCGATAAAATTGAGTAACATTAGTTTACAGAATTAGAAATTAAGTATACATTTAAAAATAATAACAACAGAATAATTCAATTATCTAGTTGGTAATTATTTCTTATAATATAAAAGACATACTTGATGGTTCTATTGACAAAAGAGTCCCCTTACCTCACCCTAATACTTTCGTGTTTTCGGTATTATTTTTGTATGTAGATAACTCTTAATTATATACATTGTCACTCTCTCCCTCTCTCTATAGTTAAAATAACAAATAATCTATTCATATAATAAAGAAATAATTAGTGTAATAGAACTTTTTTTTTGCATCATCCATACAAACTATGCCTTTTACAATTAAATTTTAATTGAGGAAATGAACATATGTGTAAAATAACCTTTATGTTTAACATTACTAGTTATAGAGATCGTTAAATACACGACATTAAAATTACTAACACATAACTATGTTCATCCAATTTGCTATTCGTATCCACGTATTCATCCTATTCGTACCCTCACTACGCGTACGCAATGCTTAGCCGTAGCAAGAAGCTCATTTCGTTCAAAAATAAAGGAAAATGGTTACGACTACGCATGGCCGATGCGTAGTTCTACTACGCGTACGCAATGCGTAGTCGTAGCTGTACTACGACTACGCATCGCGTAGGCGTAGTAGTCCGTAGCATATATTCTCTTCGGAAAATGAAGGGAAACTTACTACGCCTACGCAATGCGTAGGCGTAGTAAGGTATAAAAAAAAAAAAAAAATTTTTTTTTTTTTTACTACGCCTACGCAATGCGTAAACGTAGATGTGGTATGTATAACATGTATATGGTGGTACGAATAGCAAAAACCTATGTTCATTGATACTAGGACATTAGTAAAATGAAAATGGGTAAAGTGGTGTGCAATTATACTACCACATAAGTTAAGTGAGTGAAGTGGCCAAGCATCCTTCATTCTCCGATTCTACCGAAACCCCTTTGGACCAGATTATTCAACACTTTCTTTATTGTTTAGCTCAAGATCTTTCAAAGAACATGCCCACTAAACATAGTTCGTCTTCGTAACTTCAACACGAATCAAACGAAGACTTATATTTGCAGATCGAAAATAGTTTCATTCAAGCTTTAAGATAATTTAAGGAAAAGTAATTACATAGTTTATGCATAATTATATTACTTTTCGAAATTAATTAAATTAATATCATTATATTATATAATTATATAATGTACAAAATATATTATAATTAATTTAATTGGCCCTTCGTATAAAAGCATAGTACATAAATTTGGCTAACTGAGTTTTTGCCTGTTTTTCGGGGCAGGTTTTTGGGCACTCGATCATTTGAGAGAGATTGTCGTTCCTAGTACCATTTTTTGAGAAGAAAACGGTATTACCAATTAACTGCTCAAAATGTCTTGATACAAAATAAAATAAAATTCAAAATTAAGATCCGTGCAATTTAAATAATTAACAATACAAATAATCAAGGGCAATTTTGTTAATTAGGCCTTTTTGAGAAACTAGAGTAGTAACTAGGCTTTTTAATGTTCCAATTAAGTAAATATACCCCAACCTTTTGTATTTATTCTCAAACTCTACACACTCTTCTCTCAAGGGGTATATTTACTAAACACAAAACTAACACAAAACTATAAAGAGCCTAGTAAACCAAATTGTTTCAATAATCAATTTGAAGATGTGCAAGGTAGTCAACTATTTTGTTTCCATTACGTCGCACAGGGCTTCAAGAAAACATCTCAAAGTGCAATACCCGAAAATTTTATTTCTTATAAATTTCGAGTCAGACCGGACTTAGACCAATTTGTTTGTACTCACTTCTTTTATTTTCAAAACCATGAGTGGTGCTTCCATGGGCAACATCCTACATACTTAATTCTTTTTATTATTTTATGTAATAACTAGGATTGTAAGTCAATTATACATGTAGATGTTTTATACACATGACTTAGTAATCTATATCCATCATTTTATGTGAATGAGTGTCACATTTTTAATGTAGTTATGTCAACCCAAAGTAGTCAAACAACTACTATTCTCACACCTTTCATTATGTATGAAATCTATTATACTTACTAAAACAGAGCACGGGTTGATGACGTGGCGCGCTGTGGACGCAGGATTTTTGAAATTGAGCTCCCACAATTAAAGCCAATAAATCTTTATTTTTTACACTATTTTTTAAACCATAAAATCTTTTATTATTAAAATAATAATTTAATAGAAACCAAATCTATTATACTTACTAAAACAGAGCACGGGTTGATGACGTGGCGCGCTGTGGACGCAGAATTAGATTAGAGAAGTATACAAAACAAAAGCACAAAAAAAAAAACCTATTTCACAATATTCTTTCTCATTTTTTTCAAAACCCGTACAAGGTGCGGGTATTATACTAGTTACCTATACTATCACTTAGATTGGTCTCCTCTTCTCTACCTATCTCCTCCCCTCTCAATTCATTCGGCACACAAACAGATATCGCCACCTCTCCTTCTATACACAGCTCGGGTTGATTTCTCTCCTTCATTTTTGACGCAAGAGCATAAGAAGCAGATCACGCCTTCGGCCTTGCACACGAACCAAAGATCCTCCCTCCAGTCACGTAGCAAGCAAGCGGCTCTTCCTCTCCTCGTGCAAGTCGACAACCGTCCCTCCCTTCAGTATCGTACACGAGCGGTAACAAGAGTAACCATCTACTACCCCTCCTCGTCTTTATGTGCATACAGACATATCAAATCTCCCCTTAATTATTTTGTTCACCTAAACAACAAGCAGGCAACAGGTCTCCTTCCTAACCTCTTCGTGCACAACAACCCAGCAAGACTCTCTCTTCATTTTCAAGTCTTGTGGTCGACAACAACTGGGGAACCCTCGTCTCCTAAGCATCATCCCCCGTTCTGCACTTCTCGAGCCTTGTGGTTGAGTAAGATCAACACCTCTCTCTAACTTGTCTTTTCCCCTATATGTATTTGCTAATGGGTGGCTCCATATTGTCTTAAACTCACACAGAACAACCAAGGAGAAACTAAAAAATCTGCTTCAATATTTGAGTTTTCAAAATCGACGAGCACCCAACTTTAGAGCCAGATTTGGATAAGAAAGACTTATCCTTTTTGGCCGATTTTTTTATATTTAGTTGGGATAGTGTAGTAAACATATCAAAATTTGAGAAGAATTCAATGAGTAGTTTAGAAGTTATGAATTTGCAAAGTTGGGACTTAAAACTGTTTTTGTGAACAAATACAAAAAATATTTAAGTATGGACAATTATGATCGGGATAAACTTTTCTGATCGACTTGAAATTTTGATAGGATATAGTCTGGAAAATGCAGAAGGATAATTTTTTTAAAATTTATTCATATACATTCCTTGTATTTCTACAACTACAATCGGCCTTTCCTATTAATTAAGTAAGTCTTTTTGAGATTTCTCAATGAAAGTGGTAAAAATGGAAGGGTACACAAACCTAATGAAAATAGAAAATGGCCTATTTGATCAAATTTTTTCTTCCTATTTTGCAATTTCATCATTATCATTAATTTAGGACCATATTTTTTGAAAATTCAAATATAAAGCCAGAGTTTGAATATCCACTATACATTGAATGATAATTATTTCATTTAGGATTTTTCCTCTTGGTGCCCTCAAAGTTTGAATTTTTCCTCTTGGTATCCACTAAGTTTCAAAATTCATCTTGGTACCCTTATGGTTCTATTTGTCTCTTCTTTATACTCATTCTTAATATATTACATTATGTAACACCCCGAATTCTCAAAACTCGGGACGTTACTGGTTAGGACCTCACAATGGGTCCCGACCTCAGTTTGACAACAATATTACTAGGATCTTGCAACAAGACACAAATAAGAAAAGCCGAAATTCATGAAATAGTATTTTTTTTAAAGGAATGAATGCAACAAGGTCTAGCAGCCTATAGTACTTAAACATAGGGAAAAAGATCAACTGTCTTTACAAAAGAAAGAACGACAAACAACAACCCCAACCCCCACTCTAAGGAGTACGGAGACCCGGCTGACCACTACTTCCGGATCACTCAGCTGCTGATCTAACCTGCGGAAAATCTAAAAACACAACAAGAGAAACCATTAGCTAGTTATCTAAACATTAGGAGAATAATAATAGCACACACACACATAAAATAATAAACACCCATCATGCTTTCAAACAAATCCATTTATTATCTTCATTTAAGTTATTCACTCTTACTAATGATACTTATTTTGTGACACGAGGGATTCCCAAACCTCGCCTCCGCCCCCGTGTAACCATCAGGAATGGATCCGATACATCTCACCTTGTACCTGTCTGGTCTGGGTATAGAGAACCTCTCAGTCTCCTGTCAGAGCGGGGCAGTGATGTCACGGCCCGTTATACATACACTTGGGCCTTAAACATAATAATAACGGTCGTCCTAACAAGTTGTTATTATTATAATCACGCACATCGCACACACACAACCACTATCACTCAACTAATATCCAGAATGTAACACCCCGAATCCGCGGGACTCGGGATGCTACGGGTTGGGACCTCACAATGGGTCCCGACCCTTAGCTTGACAACAATTTCACCGGATCTTGCAACAAGGCACAAATAAAGGCCAAAACCGAAATACATTTTTATGCAATGAAAAGAAAAACCCGAAAGAATACAACTAATGACTTCAGCCGAGGTACAACTCAAACCAAACGCCAAACAAGCGGCACACAAAACGTAATAACCGAAAGACAAAAACACAAGACAACTCCAACTCAAAACCCTTCCTAAAATGTACGGACCCCGGCTGCCCACCCTTCCAGATCTCTCGGAGCATGCCTAACCTGCAAGGCAAACTACAACATCGGTATAAAACCGTTAGCTAATATTCGAAGCATTAAAATCAAGGTGAAAGGCACAAACACAAGAAAATCATCATAAACACACAACATTCTCAAAGCACACAATTCCGGTTTATTATCTTTTTATTATTAAGTCATATCCCGTTCTAATTCAACTTAGTTTTGTGACACGAGACCACCGTGGTCCCGCCTCGGTCCCTACTTACCGGCATGGAACGGTGCGGATGCCTCCGACCGTCTAACCAGCACGGGCTAGTCGCCAAGAACCTCCTAGACTCTCGCAAGAGCTAGGCAGATGATGTCACCGCCCGTTATCATACACTTGGGCCAAAATAATATAAGGTCGGTGGTCCTATTACCGGTTTAGTTGTTATAAACGATAAGGAATAAACACACACCACCCAACACACATAGATGCTAATACAAGGAATACGAGCTAAGTAAGTCCGGAGACTTACCTCGTCATCACACTCATCTCACAACACTCTCGCTTCCTTAGGGGAGGAAGACCATAACCTGCTCACAAGAAGATAACTATATCAAAACAACACTCTCACAATAAAAGTCTAAGACTTCTATACAAATGGTCAAAGCAAGACCATTTGACTCTCAATTCTAGGACCCATCCTAGAATCCCTCATGCTCACACCACACTCAACAGAAGCTAGAAGTTCTTAGACTTCTAGACCCTATGATCTCGCAGGATCATAACCGATAGCACATACTAGGATAAATATGCCTAGTCCAAACAAACTCAACGGTAACAACACCATTCTAGAATAAGTCAATCCTAAGCTCCAAAATCCACAAGATCACACCACCCCCAACCTCGAGCCTCATAACGCTCACAAGATCAACCCAACACTCAATGTCTTACAACAATCGACAATTCTCAAAACTCACCTAAGGTCCAAACCACTACTTGGTATTCTCACTAAGTTATGCTAGATCCAACCTAGCATGATACTAAAACTTAACATAACTAGATCGAGGGAAAGGATACTCACACGACGTCAAAAGACGGAAGTCGATCTATAGATGTCGAGTTTGGAATTGTTGGCCTTTGTCGGGGCGCTTCCGGTCCTAACATCAAAGCTAAACAAATTTAGCTTATACGCTAAATTTGAACGGAATATATAACTTATATAAAATTTAAGGTAAAACTCGTTTTCAAAATCAAGGTTAAAACCGCTTAAATATTTCCCGGGACTAATTATACAATTATATACACATGGGTCATAATATATGACAATTATAAACTATAAGAATAAAATCCATTATAAAGCTTTGGTTGAAGGTCCGTAAAACATTTTTCGGGCAACTCATGAAGTTCCATAAACTTGGGATATATTCCGCAAATAAAACTTTGGGCAAAAATCTGTAAATAATTTCAGCAGGGCATAAAAGAAACAATCCAAAATTAGGGCCATAAACGTAAATATATAAAGTTGGGTACATTATGTAATTAAACATAATTTAAGGGGCCTGATTTAAATATAACCAAGGGTTATCTTCAACCTCACAAAACGCAGCAAGGGAATGGGGAAAAATAGGGCAGCGGCGGCAGTTCTGTAGAGGTGAGGTCCTTCTCCCTGCGTCGCAAGCATCGTCCCCTCGCAGCGGCACCAGGCTCCGGGCGGCAAGAAAACGAGGCAGCAACCCAGGGTTGCTCCAACTCGGTGGCTACAGAAAAGGGGCGAAGGGAAGAAAGAACAAAGCAGCCGGCCTTCGATGGCCTCCGGCAGGGCGAGGCGAAGGCGGCTCCTTCTCCGGCGGCTAGGCGAGGACTGCGGCTTGCTTCCCTGGCCTTCGATCGGCGGCGACACAGCTGGAATGGGATGGAGGAAGGGGAAGCAACGGCTTCTGCGTCAGACTAGTGGTGCGGGGCTGCGCAGAAGAACCTTGGGGTCCTCTCCGGTGACGTCGGCGGTGCTCCAGTCCAGTTCCGGAGGTGGGTGAGGCGAGGATGGAGAAGGATAATGTAGGGTGAGGGTGAAACAGAGGGGGAAGGAGAGCTTGATTGCTGCTCCTAGTCCGACTGGGAAACAAAGTGAGAGGGGCGAAGATAGGGTTACAGGGGTAAGGAGAGCGGAAGCAGGTTTAGTCATGACGAGGTGAAAGCAAGCTCATCATAGCTTGGGCGGGCATAGGGTAGCAGCACTGCAGCAGGTGCAGAGATGGCGAGGAGTCAGATCACCTCTGGGTTTTCGAATACAAAAATAAAAGGGGAAAAGAAAATGAACCGGATACATGTTACTCGGAACGGGATTTTTGGAACGGAAAAACTCCTAAACGTTTCCGTAAAATAAAACACGGAATATATATTTATAAATATAAAATATATAAACTCATAAAATTTAATTTACGATGTAAGAAAATACTCATAAAAATATTTAAGCTAATAAAGTATCGATCAAAGCTGGAAGGAGTAAATATCGCAAACGCGCCAAAATTTGGGGCGTTACACAGAAACTGACTAAGTAAGTCGCAAGGACTTACCTGAGTAAAATCACACTCTAACAAGTCTCAAATCAGTCCGTACTCGTGGTAACTCAAACGCCTGTCAAATAAGGCAGGTGGATCAAAATCACATCCAGTTGTCCAACCTCATGCGAAGGGATTACGGAAAAAAAAACTCTCTTACGGTAAAAGACCATTTTATCCTTAGTGCCGAAAGTTCTCAAAGTTTATTCTTGAATTCTACTAATTTCTTTTAGAACTTGTTTTCCATAAATAGTTCTCTCTGATAGTTCTTATAAGTTATAAGTTACAACTCGAAACCACTCCTCAAAGAACAACACTCCTCCTCTTTCCCGATTACCACTCTACTCTCCTACATGTGTATATATATATATATATATATATATATATATATATATATATATATATATATATATATACGTATGTACATACTCTAACTTTTCCTCTAACTCGTATACTTCCGTGACTACTCGGTATTTACATATATAGCTACATAATTTCATAACTCCAAACTCGTACTTATATACGTAACCCATATATCTATATACACTATATTTATACCTACAAATATATTCCTATATATAATTTACATATGTAACACCCCGAATCCGCGGGACTCGGGATGCCACATTGGGCTAGGATCTCACAATGGATCCCGACCCTAGCCTGACAACAAGTTCACTGGACCTTACAACATGGCACTGACAGATATGAAAACAAATACATAAAACTGTATAAAACTGTACATCCCAAAAGGTAAGACCACATAGCCGAGTACAACATCACACCTCACGCAGGAGGTAACAAAAGACCAACCTCACACAGGAGGGAAAAGATAAACAAACCCAAAAGCCCACAACAACCTATGTACGAGACGTCCTCGGCCTGCCACCCTGCTAGATCACCCAGCAGCATGCCTATCCTGTAGGGCATCTACAACATGGTAATAACCATTAGCTATC
Source organism: Fagopyrum esculentum (assembly GCA_033239045.1). Taxonomy (NCBI): domain Eukaryota; kingdom Viridiplantae; phylum Streptophyta; class Magnoliopsida; order Caryophyllales; family Polygonaceae; genus Fagopyrum; species Fagopyrum esculentum. The sequence continues at coordinate 162,420,579 of BSUD01000001.1, forward strand.
CATACACATATATAGAGTAATGCATAAGCACAATCACATAGGGAAAGATAAACATATCAGCATGTTTTCACTCATTTACCCATTTATTCATCTCAATATAATGGTCATTCACTCAAATCGTATAGATATAGTATATATGAAACTAGGTGACACGAGGACCGATACATCCTCGCCTCTGAGCCTGCTAGCCAGCCGTACTAGTATCGGTCACACAATCCGTGTACCCTATGGGAGTGGATTGCGCCCTTCCTGTAAACCGGTATGGCCTGACATCAGAGAACCTCCCAGACTCCTCGGCGGGATGAAAGGGAAAGGTTATCACAGCCACGCAGTGGGGCAATCAATAAAACATAGGTCGGTAAATACGACATCATATGCTATCATAGCAAACATATAAGACACACACCACTCATGCAAACACCCCATATAAGGTGGTAGCTAAGTAAGCCCTACGGACTTACCTCAACCTCGTATAAAGCTCAATCACAACTGGATCACCTCAACACTGGAGGGACAACACAGCCTATAGACAAGGCATAAAGAGATGTCACATCTCTTATCAAACAAAGGGTCACACCTAGACCCAAAGGGATCCATAGGGATCATATACATCCTATAACCTCGAATAACATGCTAAACCTAAAAGCCACATCAGGGCATAAATCCAACTCATGATATCATAACCAAATAAAATCCCATAATTACCAGAATAATGTAACGAGCATAAATGGAAATTCCAATTATCCATTTTAACCAACTCAAGGTCAATTTATACTAACCCGCAATACGGAAAACGAATAAATTCATAACTTATTCGTTACTAACCCGATATACGAACCGGAAGAAGATCCAGACTCCTAGCGATACGGGGAGTAAGAGCGCGGTATGAAACCTTACATTTGATGACTTGCGGTGGTCGTCGGTGTTCCGATAGCGGTAAACGGAAGCTTTACCAAAAAGCTAACAAACGGGAAATAAGTTGGTACCACGTTGAAGAGAACAAGATAAGGGACTCGTTGGTACAAACGGATTTGAAAATGGATCGAAAGTGAAAGGTTTGTGAGTGACCGAAGTTGAGCGTACCTTGGTTCTTCGCTCTCGCTTTTCCTCTTCTGCAACTTTGATATTGAAAATTGAATATAAGAGATGAGGATGACAGCCTCATCATGTTAATATATATATGTATATTATAATGTAAATGGAAGTTAAGAACTCTCTGCAGCCGCCTTTCAATATATATATATATATATATATATATATATTAATCCAAACTATTTAATTGGATCGCGGTTATAATTTCGGTCTCCAAACCTTACCAAATTGGAAAATCAAATCCAGAATATTATCGGGATAATTAATCCATAACTATCTCGTAAAATGGGCATTCCTAAGCCACATTTCTTAACCGCTAAGAATCGAAGTAGCGACTCTTTTGGCCGTTTCGTCTTTTTATATAATTTCACATTTAGGACATATCTGACGTTCCGATCATTTCTCTCAACTGCAACTTTATTTATTGGAGCTCTCAAATACTCCAAATAACACCGGTTGTTACATCATCTCCCCCTAAAAACAAGTTTCGTCCCGAAACTTGAACAAACTCAAATCCTCTCGGACCCATATGCCGTGGTATAACTCTATCTATCGGAGGTATCACATCTCCGCTCAAAAGGTCACAACCTATATATAAAAAAAAATCTATAACCTCAAACATCAACATGGAGGAATCATCCACTCAGAAAACAGGGCCATAACGCTACCCAAGGCAGAGAGGAATCACATCTCTCGCTATATCACATCACAGGGCATAGAGGAAGCACATCTCTAGCCAACCATAAATATATACATCGTATGGAGGAATCACATCTCCACTAAACTATGTCCATCAAAGTAGCATGAAGGAAAGAACCATCTCCAGCTGAATCCTAATCACACTCAAATAACATGGAGGAAAGAACCATCTCCAGCTATAAACATACATCATACTAGCACAACAAGATCTAACAAGATCATAAAGCATAACATAGCTAGCATGGAATAAGCACATCAAGGCATATAAGCACATAAGCACAACATTCATCAAGATAGTACTAAGATCTACTCGTGCTCCCACAAATGGGTCTGTCCCAACATATTCTCTGGATAGTTCCTCATAACACTATCCTCAGTCTCTCACATAACCTCTTCAGGTCTTCATCTCGACATAATATCCTCAATATGGGAATGTCTTTCGAATGCAAGCGTTTCATATCTCATTCCAAGAATGTAATCGAATGCTCAACAAAAGTGTGGTTGAACTCAACCACCAAATCATCGTAACTCACAAGGTGTCTCGAGTCTGGTATATACTTCCTCAGTTGTGACATAAGAAACACTGGGTGGATATCCTCTAATCTCAGAGGCAAAGCTAAACATCATGATGCCTTCTCCGTACTGGTCGATCTCAAATAAACCATCATATTGGAAACTCAGTTCCCTTTCCATATTAACACGTCTAACGTCTCGCAGCTAAGATACTTACAGCCGGATATGAACTCTCGCTTGAACTTTAAAGGTTAACGCCTCTTGTCTACATATAAAATCTGGCGACTCTGTACAACCAGCATTCTTCCTCTAATCACCGTTACTTGAATTATAAAATCCTGAATCGGATAAGGTGTTATTCTACTAATACTGCTAGGTCAAATCTAGCATAAAGGTATGCGGCGTCTACATATGTATAATACCTCATAGGGGCATCCCAAAAGATGCGCGTCAATCATTATCACATAACAAATCCATTAATGGAGGTAATCTAACCATCCATGTTTCCAGTTCAATACATAAGCTCATAACATATCTCAAGGGTTTGGATGGTCCTCTTTGACTGACCATCTATTTGGGGGTGAAACGCAGTCATAAAGTGTAAACTCATCCCTTAAAGCAGTATGTATCTGCTGCCCAAAATCTCAAGGTAAAACGTCCATCTCGATCAGAGATGATCGTTCTCGGTACACCATGGAGTCTCACTATCTTTCTAGTGTACTCCTCAACCAATGCATTCGCTGGCCATGTCTCTCTAATATGAACGAAACGTCCCGGCTCCGTTAATCTGTCACCAACAATCCAGATACATCAAAATTCCCACTAGGCCTCAATCCCATCACAAAGTCCATAAAGATGTCCTACCACTTCCACTATTGACTGGTAGTGGATGGAGCTCATCTCTAGGTCGGAAATGTTCTATCTTGACCTGCTAACAGGTCACACACTGTGTCACAAATCCGATTACATCAGTTTCCATCTTCTCCGTCAATATAATCGTATCACCTCGTGGTACCTCTTACTCGTACCTGAATGTACTAAGTAAGGTATACATTGAATGTACTGTAAAATTGTCTGTCTCACTCTGCATCAGCAAGTACACAAAAGCGGTCATGACTCTTCATCATTCCATCTACTCTCATGGAGAACTGTAGTGCCTCATTACGAGACATCTTCTCTCCCATCTTCAACAAGGTCGGGCAGGCCCCCTGCTTCTGTTAGACCTCATCCAACAGACCAGGTAGAACTTTTAAGGCATAACTGGATATCCTCATCAAGGAACTGATTGTCCAACTCTAGCTAAGCTGGATCTCTCTAAAACTGAGGCTGAACTGTCAGCCTCGCAGTTGTCTTCTCTTGAGGCGTCTTTCTGTTCAAGTTGTTGGCGACAACGTTCAACTTCTCTAAATAGTATGGAATCTCTGGGTTAAAGTCTTGATCAACTCGAGTCCTTAACGCTGGTGGTTATTCAACTCCGCTGCTAACTCTAAATCAGGCGTCAGGTAGTTCTCCTCACACGTCTTTAACTATAGACCCACATATCCATAACTCCACTCCTCTGTATTAATATGCGTCTTAAACTTAGCTGGGATATATCACCGTATATTATGGAATCCCCAGAACCTTCGGACTATAACAAAATTGAAGCAAATGTCAAATGTCTCCTCCACTCTTCAACATTTTGGCATATTGCTTTGACCACGCAATTATGAGGGTCTTACTCAAAAGACTCGTAAAGGGATACATATTCACAAAACCCTTCCACAAGCATGGGTAGTAATCGGCTAAGCCGAGAAAACTACGCATTCCCTTAATGTTCATCAGTATCGTCCATGGCCTAAGAAGGCTACCACTGGCATCACACTCGTACTTAGAGAGCGTAGTATACAACCCTCTATCTCTCGACATCAGCAAAACTGTCCTCAAATGATCGATCTGCTTCTCTCTACTACGAGAGTATATCGAAATGTCATCAATGAAGACCACCATAGACTGTTCAAAGAAGTCGACAAAAATACTATTCATCAACTCCATAAAGATTGTTAAGGCATTCGTCAACCCAACTGACATCACTACATACTTGTAGTGTCCATAACGGGTATGAACAGCTATCCTACGCATATCCTGCTCTCTCACCCTCAATTGGTGGTAATATGAGCGCAAGGAAATCCTGAAAAATACGATTGATCCTTGAAGCTGATTCATCAGGTCGTCAATACGAGACATTGGATACACTAGGGCGAAGGAAGCTCGTCTCAGCCCACTCTTCAATCCTTCAGTTACAACATCTCAACAAGCACCATATGATATGGGCCTTCCCAATCAGTGTCGTATCACACTTCAACTTGATAACAATGTTCACACTCGTTGAGGTGGCAACTAGACGGTTCAGTAACACGTCTATAAGCTCATAAACCACTGGAATATCCTCCAACGTGGAACTATCTTCTTCATATCATAACATCAGAAACATCACCTCCTTATGTTATCAACTTTGTTGCTCATACGGCACTAATGACAAGACTCATCTCTTCAAAGGTCGTAACCTCGGAAGACCTCTGTCTAATCGGTCTCAGTAGAGATTATAACAACCTTCCAACTAATATCTAACATGACATGATATCTATTCATCCAAACCATACACATAGTGACTTCCTCGTGCACCTAAGGCATGACAAAAAAAAGTCTATAAACCATACACAAGCCCCTGAATGAATGGGACAATCACAATCTCGTGGGTACCTCAGACCCCTAACTGGTAATCATGTAAAGGAAAGTCTATATTCTACTGTTTACACAATCAACTATTAACACATGCATCGAAAGACATGAAGTGCATAGCACTCACAACAAACAAAACTCCACTAGGTAAACCATTAACGAGAATGGTACCTATAACAGCTAACACTCGTAGCTCCTCAACATATCATCACTCAATGTCAAATCTATGCTCCTCAGGTATCACTGAGGTCATTACTATAGCCTCCCCTTCCACTCTTTCTGCACCGGAAAGAGGAAGGTCTTGCTGGGAAGAAACACCACCGTGCTGACAAAAAGAGTCAGATGGCCTAGGTCACCACAAGTGAAACAAGCTATCAGTGCCAAAGGGCACACAGAACGCTAATGATCTGGATAGCCACAACTGAAACATGATCATCCCATCCTTGCAACTTGTGCAACTAAAGGGTAACTCGACCTTTGTCGTCCACCTGGAATGATCTCACTCTTGAAGGGAACCTGTAAAGGCAATGCCTTGCCCTGTCGACAAAACTTCGCTCTATGCCTTGCTTTACCACACGTAAAGCATATGATGGGCACCTTTGGACACACAGTTCGCTAGTGTCCCAACTTCCACGCAATTAAAACACTGTAGTCCCTTGCCAGTCATCTTCATGGCCAAAGGATCACTAGATTGTCCTGATATCGGACTTGGTTCCCCATTCATCATCTTTGCTTCTCTAGTAACTGATTCAATCCACTGCTTCTTTCCGGATCCATAAGCTTCAGTTGATCTCACAATTGTTGGTAAATCCGGTGTGGATCTACCCGCTATCACCGCTTCATATACTTGTTACATATATTCTTGAAACTCGGATCTACTCATGGAGACACGATCAGCCTCTTCAAACTCGTTCTTTGCCATAGGCGAAACAACAGCGGAAAATGGTCCCTAACTTATCACCACTGGAGGAAGAGGGGGTGTACCCCTACCTCATCCCACTACAGATACTACTCTAGTCTGAGTCATCTGTAGGATATACGCACCTAATCTTATAAGGCTATATATATGCCATAGGTATCGATATGTATATAATACATCCACATAATCCATAGTACACACAAATATATATACATATCTACGCTACAAAGATCCATGGCAGGAGTGGCGACTTCTCGTACATCTAACCCAAAACCATATTTAAAACCAAAACCTTTTGAAAAAGTCAGACCCCCGTCGGGTTCTGTTTATTTTACCTATCAGACCTCATTGTAGGTAGCAAGTGCCATTGTTGTCAACCTGGGCTCTGATACCAACTCTGTAACACCCCGAATCCGCGGGACTCGGGATGCCACATTGGGCTAGGATCTCACAATGGATCCCGACCCTAGCCTGACAACAAGTTCACTGGACCTTACAACATGACACTAATAGATATGAAAACAAATACATAAAACTGTATAAAACTGTACATCCCAAAAGGTAAGACCACATAGCCGAGTACAACATCACACCTCACGCAGGAGGTAACAAAAGACCAACCTCACACAGGAGGGAAAAGATAAACAAACCCAAAAGCCCACAACAACCTATGTACGAGACGTCCTCGGCCTGCCACCCTGCTAGATCACCCAACAGCATGCCTATCCTGTAGGGCATCTACAACATGGTAATAACCATTAGCTATCCATAAACATATATAGAGTAATGCATAAGCACAATCACACATAGGGAAAGATAAACATATCAGCATGTTTTCACTCATTTACCCATTTATTCATCTCAATATAATGGTCATTCACTCAAATCGTATAGATATAGTATATATGAAACTAGGTGACACGAGGACCGATACATCCTCGCCTCTGAGCCTGCTAGCCAGCCGTACTAGTATCGGTCACACAATCCGTGTACCCTATGGGAGTGGATTGCGCCCTTCCTGTAAACCGGTATGGCCTGACAACAGAGAACCTCCCAGACTCCTCGGCGGGATGAAAGGGAAAGGTTATCACAGCCACGCAGTGGGGCAATCAATAAAACATAGGTCGGTAAATACGACATCATATGCTATCATAGCAAACATATAAGACACACACCACTCATGCAAACACCCCATATAAGGATGGTAGCTAAGTAAGTCTTACGGACTTACCTCAACCTCGTATAAAGCTCAACCACAACTGGATCACCTCAACACTGGAGGGAGAACACAGCCTATAGACAAGGCATAAAGAGATGTCACATCTCTTATCAAACAAAGGGTCACACCTAGACCCAAAGGGATCCATAGGGATCATATACATCCTATAACCTCGAATAACATGCTAAACCTAAAAGCCACATCAGGGCATAAATCCAACTCATGATATCATAACCAAATAAAATCCCATAATTACCAGAATAATGTAACGAGCATAAATGGAAATTCCAATTATCCATTTTAACCAACTCAAGGTCAATTTATACTAACCCGCAATACGGAAAACGAATAAATTCATAACTTATTCGTTACTAACCCGATATACGAACCGGAAGAAGATCCAGACTCCTAGCGATACGGGGAGTAAGAGCGCGGTATGAAACCTTACATTTGATGACTTGCGGTGGTCGTCGGTGTTCCGATAGCGGTAAACGGAAGCTTTACCAAAAAGCTAACAAACGGGAAATAAGTTGGTACCACGTTGAAGAGAACAAGATAAGGGACTCGTTGGTACAAACGGATTTGAAAATGGATCGAAAGTGAAAGGTTTGTGAGTGACCGAAGTTGAGCGTACCTTGGTTCTTCGCTCTCGCTTTTCCTCTTCTGCAACTTTGATATTGAAAATTGAATATAAGAGATGAGGATGACAGCCTCATCATGTTAATATATATATGTATATTATAATGTAAATGGAAGTTAAGAACTCTCTGCAGCCGCCTTTCAATATATATATATATATATATTAATCCAAACTATTTAATTGGATCGAGGTTATAATTTCGGTCTCCAAACCTTACCAAATTGGAAAATCAAATCCAGAATATTATCGGGATAATTAATCCATAACTATCTCGTAAAATGGGCATTCCTAAGCCACATTTCTTAACCGCTAAGAATCGAAGTAGCGACTCTTTTAGCCGTTTCGTCTTTTTATATAATTTCACATTTAGGACATATCCAACGTTCCAATCATTTCTCTCAACTGCAACTTTATTTATTGGAGCTCTCAAATACTCCAAATAACACCGGTTGTTACAACATATGTCTACTATTCTTATGCTTCTATGTAACTTACACATGCTCCAACTTATACATCTATATATATATATATATATATATATATCCGTATCACTGTACATCTACATGATAAATCAACCATCCTCACATTCTCATCCTCAATTATTTATATATATATATATATATATATATATATATATATATATATATATATATATATATATATATACACGTACTTATATATACACTGATATATACACCTATATATATACGTCTATGCATATATAATATGTCTACTCGAAGATTTCATCCCACTAATTCCATGTACGTATCCTTCCCAACCACCCATATATAGATAACCTCCTATACTCCAACTTTTCATCTACTGGCACCAAACAAACACAACAGCACTCCCTAATCTACTTCTACATATGTAATATATCGCACAAACATACAGGTGAGGGATGAACGCACCGTCCTGCACACTCGTCACGTACTCGAAGGAGAGCCCAGTCCGGTTCGATTCTGCAGGGTGGCTCACAGGGGTCCCAACTGGCTCGCCGTTGCACCGCTCCTCTTACCCCGGACTTCTGCAGCGTACTCGACGAGTTCAGCGTCCTGGTTAGCACCGGAAAACCGAAGGGAAATAAAGGGAATAGGGCGGCGACTTACTCACTGTAGTGCCGGGCGACCTTGGTTGCGGTATCGATCGGTTCCACCGCTGCACTTCTCCGGCGTCTCGTGTTGATGCTGTGCGGTTTAGATTCAGCGATGAGATCCGGAACCAGGAAGAAGGGCGGGTGGCAAGGATAGCGACGTACCTGGGGTCGGCAAGGTCGGCGGGAAGAAGGTTCGGCGGCTGCTGGTGGTTGTCGGGCTCACGATTGAATCGTGATTACAGACTTCGCTGGTTGCTGCTGAAGAGGGAAGCGGCAGTACGAGGGGGTAAGGGTAGGATTAGAGCGTAATTAGATTAGGGTTAAGCTAATAAGGTTAGGGTTAAATTTTGGGTTAGAATTAGGTGTAAGTAGGTGGGCTGGCGGTAGGTGATTGGGCTTAGTGGTGGGCCAGATCCGGCCTGCCCTCCCATTAAAACAAGGGATACGGAAAACTCGTTAATCGTCCCGGATCGAAAAAAAAATTTGCGGGAATATTTACGGAATTATTTCCGTATTATATAAGTTATTATTTTATTTAAAAGGTACGAAATTTATTTCCGGTTACATCATTTATCATTTTATGTGAACTACGGTCACATAAAATGATAGAATTTACATCTCGTTTTATCTTTATTTAAAGGCTAAAGGTTGGCGGATCGGAATCCGGTTAAATTCAATATTAAACGGAGTTTAAAATTTTGGGTTATTACACATTAAAAATTCATTTTACAGTTTTTCCTCTTGGTACCCTCAAGGTTTGGACTTTTTCTCTTGGTATCCACTAAGTTTTAAAATTTCTCTTGGTACCCTTATGGTTTTATTTGTTTCCTCTCTATACCCATTCTTAATATATTATATTAAATATTCATTATAAAATAATAAAAATCAAAAAAAAAAATTAAAACAAATGATGATCTCATTAAATTTAATAGAAAACAATTTTTATATATATTTTTTTTTTGAAATAAAGATATTTTTATTTTTGAATTAAAATATTTTTTTAATTTTTACAACAAAAATATATATATAATTAAATTAAAAACAGTTTTTAAAAATTTTATTAAGAGTCTATAAACTTAAAAATATAACAAATTTTATTTATTTTTGAATTTAATTTTATATAATTTATATTAATTCGAAAATTTTAAAAAATAATGTTTTTTTAAAATTTTAAGAGAATGAAAAAGTGTATTATACAAAATAAATAATAAAAACATACAAAAATAATATTTTTATTTTAAATTAAAATAAATTATAGAAAAAAAAATCTAAAAAAACTACTATGTGTTTAAATTTCTAGGCTCTTAAAAAATATTTTAAATTTTATTTTTTATATAATTTATATATTTTTATTTTAAATAGATAATAAAAAAATTATTTAATTCAAAATAAATTTAATTTACTTTACTTTTTTTTAATTAGAAAATATTTTAAAAAATGCTTTAATAATATATTTTAGAATTTTAAAATATAATGAGTCCATAATTAGTTTTAAGTTTATTTTTAATTTTTTAATTATTCTATAGTGAATTTTAATGTAATATATTAAGAATGGGTATAAAGAGGAAATAAATAGAACCATAAGGGTACCAAGAAGAATTTTGGAACGTAGTGGATATCAAGAGAAAAAGTCCAAACCTTGAGGGCACCAAGAGAAAAAAATCCATCATTATAAAATAATTAAAAAATTTAAAATCAAGTTTAAAACTAGCTATGACCTCATTACATTTTAAACTAATAAATTTATAATAGAAGTATTTTTTTTAATATTTTTCTAATTAAAAAATTAAAGTAAATTAAAGATAATTTTTATTCTCGAACTAAAATAATCTTTATCTATTTTCGATTTAAAATAAAATACATAAAATTAAATCAAAAATAACTTTTTAAAATTTAAGAGTCCAAAAATTTATTATATAGTAATTTTTTTTGAAGTTAATTTTCTATAATTTATTTTAATTTGAAAATGAAAATATTTTTTTTATATATTTTAATTTTTTTTTATAATATACTTTTCCATACTCTTTAAATAAAAAAACATAATGTTTTTAAAAATTTCGAATTAATATAAATTATATAAAATTAAATTCAAAAATAAATAGAATGTTATTATTTTTTTAAGAGACTCTTAATAAAAAAATTAAATTAAAAATAAAAAAATATCTTTATTTCAAAAATATAAAAAAAAATATGTCTAATGTAATCTATTAATTTAAATTTAATGAATAATTTATTTTAAATTTATTATTTTATATTTATTATTTTATAATAAATTTTCAATGTAATATATTAAGAACGGATATAGAGAGAAAATATATAAAAGTATGAGAATATCAAGAGAAAATTTCAAACTTAGTGGATAATAAAATAAATAGTCCAAACTTTGAGGGCACAAGAGAAAAAAACTCCTTCATTTATTATTGTAATATATTAATTTTGCATTCATCCTTGTTTTTTCTACAACTACAATCGCTCTCTCCTATTTTGCATTTTCATACTTATCTTTAATTTTTGACAATAAATTTTGAAAATTCAGATGTATGAGTACTCGGTCCTATTTAAGCCAAAGACTGAACAAGAAGAAGATTGAAACACAAGTACAAAACTGTAGCCTGTAGGGAAAAAATGAGTCCCAACCAGAAAAAAATATGCCTTCTGCTCACAACCCTAACCCTAATTATGTCGGTTTCGGGTTTTCGGATGTTTCCGTTCATCACGTACCATCTTTGCATGATAAACGGGTTTGCAACCGATACCTTATGGCTACAATGCCAGCGGGGATCCGACCCACCGGCGAAAGCCAACGGTGACTCGCTATTGATCCCGGCTCACGGGAGTTACAATTGGTCGTTCCATGCGCTTCCCGATCACATAAGAACGTACTCTTGTGACGCGCAATGGTCTCATGGTAATTTGACCTTCTTAGCATTTGCTGATGAGATGAGCTTCATCGATGATGATTGTGGGGGTAGGCATTGTATTTGGTTGTATAATGAGACGGCTTTGTACTTGTTTAACATTCATGACCAACATTTCAATAGATATCACGGTTGGCAATAAGTTACCTAGGCAAGTGCATGTCATGGAAGAAGATTGAATAAAGAGTTTGAGCTTTAGTTCTATGTGTTGTCCAAAAATAATGTTTTTGAGTGTTTAGAGTTATATTTTATTTATAAAAATTACTCCATTCCGATGAGGAATCAAATCCTAGTAAAAAAAAAAAATATATATATATATATATATTTCAGATTTGGAACTCAAATGCGAAATTAACTAAAATCAATTTCAATTTCAATTTTTTGGTCATTTAATCCAATTTCGCTTTTGGGCCCAAGTGTGTAACTAAATAAACCCGATTTCGCTTTCACACCCTAAATGCGGAACCAATTTTGTTGTCGAACCCCAAGTGTGAAATTAATTAAACATTAAGTTTGCACTTCAGGTGCAGAATTAAAAAAAAAAGCATTCTTTCACTAAAAAAAAAAGCATCTCAATTAGTCTTTTGAAAAAAGCATCTCAACTAGTCATTTAAAATTAATTAAAATTTTAAATGTTATAAATTTATATCATAGCAAAATCATCCATCTTGAAAGATAAATTAAGAGTCTTGACTTAACCATTCTTTCACTAAAAAGTTCCAACAATTATTTATGATTAAAATAAAGTATAAAAAAAATAAGATTTAAATTATTTAATGAAAGAATTTGGCCAAATAAATTCTTTTCTATTTCCATTAGGTTTGTGTACCCCTTCAATTTTTACCACTTTCATTAAATTGAAATTGAATGGTTTTGATTAGGGGTACATTTACTAAACATACTTATATTATTGACCTAGTTACTAGAGAGAAATCTCAAAAAAGTTTACTTACCTAATTTGACAATTATTAATCTATGTTCTTAAAATAGTTTTTTTGGTACTCGGAATCTTATTAAATACTCCATAAATGCAAACATTTATTATTTAGTCAATGCATCAAATATCATACTTGTTGCTCCAAGGTTTTGAGAAAATTAGTATAAAGGGACCATATTCATTTATGAAAGGAAAAATAACTCAAAATACTGTCAACTATCAACATTCAACCCAAAATAATACCAACTTTGAAAATTACTATGAGCGATACAAACTATCATCCTGTTTACCAAAAATAATATGTCTTACTTTTCCGGCGAAAATACTAACTCCGGCGATGACATGGCAACCGGAATTTGACATGTCATCGAGAAGTAATTATGTGACGTGGATTTTATTTTTTTAAAAATCAAGTTAATAACATGTAATATGTTTAACATATAAATTTTTTATTTTTAAAAAAAAATTCGTAACTATTTTTTATAAAAAAAAATTATATAAAAAAAATTGTAAATAAACATTTTTTAAATAAATTTTTTTTGTACTTTTAAAAAAATTTCTTGTAATTTTATAAAAATTTTTTTGGAATTTTATATATTTTAAATAGTTTTTAAATAAAATATCAATTTTTCAAAAATATTTTTTTATATTAAAATTAATTAAAGTATATACAAAATAAATAAATTCCAAAAAAAAATTAAAAAATTCACAAGAAAACGATTTATTTTTAATATATATATATATAACAAAAATTTTCTTTTTAAAAAAAATATTTTACAAAAAATTTGTAAACTTATAAAAAAAATAGTTACAAAGTTTTTAAAAAAAAAAGAACTTAATTTATACTTTTAAAAAATTTTATATGTTATTAACTTGATTAAAAAAAATCCACATCATAAAATTAATCCATTTTTTATGACATGTCAAATTCTAGTTGTCACATCATCGCCGGAGTTAGTATTTTTGCCGGAAAAGTATGACATTATTTTTGGTAAATACGTTGATAGTTTGTATCGCTCGTAATAATTTTCAAAGTTGGTATTATTTTGGGTTGAATGTTGATGGTTGGTATTATTTTGGGTTGTTTTTCCTTTATGAAAAATAAACTAATTATTAGCCTTGTTATTTGCCCTTGTGAAGAATCATGAAATGCGGAATAGGCGGATAAAATAGTTTATCCAATACTCTAGAAGGAGGGGATGAATAGAGTATGAAAACTTTTCGCAATCTTAGGATAGGTAAGACCTTATCGAAAGAGATAAGACCTTATCAAATAAGATAAAGTCTTATTCGTAATAATAAGATCTTACACGTTTCTTTAAGATTGATATTAAGTGTAAAGGATTAGACAAACCAGGAATGTAAAGAGCAGTAAAGGACACACGATATGTTAACGAGGTTCGGTCACCAACACGACCTAGTCCCCGCCTAGGATTGATTCAACCCTAGGATTCAAGTAGCTTTATTTTCCTTTTTCTTGATGAGTTCCAGATACAATCTTCAGAAGACCTTCCCTCTTCTAAACTCAGAAGTCTTACACTTCCTATCTAGCAACTCACTCACTCGAAAAGAAAAACTAAAGTACTCCAGATACAACACTCGTATCCAACGTGTCTAGAAATGATAACGGTTTGTATGATCCTAGTTGAATTGTACTATCAGCTCGAAAAAGATCTCACACTCTCAGGGAAGTATAATGATGAAGCTTCGAATGTGAGATCGGCACTTTGTGAGATAAGTAGAATTTATCACTCGTGTTTTCGAAGTAGGCAATGAATGTGTATTTTGTCTTCTGTTCTTTGTCTCTTTAAATAGGCAAGCGTATTAGCATTCTTTAACGTTGAGAAAAGATCTTGCCTTCGTGATCCTAGGAGATCTTGGGTTGTTGAGATCTTGGGTTGTTGAGATTTTGTTTGTTGAAGTCAAGCAGTCAAAGTCAAGCACGATTTTGTTGAGTTGAAGGAAATCTTCCATTTTTATCTCAAGAAGATTTATTTAAAACAAATCAAAGATTTGTTAAAAACAAATCCCTTAATTAACTCAACAAGAAGGAAAAGCCACTTGGACGTACGTACGCAACGCAATTGTAGTTTTTGTCCAGTTTTGGTAAGGTCTTATCAGTTTATGTAAGGCCTTACTGAAACCTGGAAACCAAGGTTTTCTGTAATATGGTAAGGCCTTACCAGACACTGTAAAGACTTTACCAACACTTGTAAGATCTTACCAAAACCTGAAAACCAAGGTTTTGGCTTTCATCAACCATAAGTAATGTCTTATTTATCAAGGTGGAGTTAACAATCTCCCCCTTGATGAAAGACAAAACTTATGATCTATTTCCTGCATTTGAACAACACAACAACAAACAATATAATATAACATAAGCGCATATGTAGGATCAAATTTTGAAAACGATCGAATCAATGCAAGTTTTTCAAAACCAAAAACAACCAAACCAAATCAAGAGTTTTCAAAACATTTCAAAAGACAAATATTCTCCCCCTTTTTGTCTTTCAGCAAGAAAAATTTAGAGCTTGAAAAGATCAATCTTCATCGTCCGAGACTTCAACCACTTCTTCAAACCATTGCCCATAATTTGAAGAAGACCCAGCTCGTCTTCCACGACAACGAGCACGCACCTTTTCCCTCCATCTCTTCTGTGCCTCACCAGTAGTGGTCCAAGCCATCATTTTTGCTAAGTGTTTTTCCTGCTCATTTCTGTACTTCTTGACTAAGCCATATTCCTCCACTGTCAAGATAGTCGGCTCGGGTACAATGGGTCGAAGGATGCCTCTTTTTAGCACCTTGCGTTCACAATTGATTACAACATTTTGACACACTTCTTGAATGTGTTCCACAGCATCCTCATCCAAAGGCATGATTGTAGTAGTTGCCCTATGAGCTAGAGATGTCAAAAACAGTAACTGGTTGAGCTTCTCATTAACAATTAGCAACTTCCTATGTGTATCATCCTGTCTATCCACAATATCAGCACGAGCAGTGTTCAGATCTTTCCTCAGAGCATCCACTTCAGCTTCTAAATCCTGAATTTTCTGTTCAGATGAGAGTTGAGCAGTTGATTGATGTTTCTTCATAATCCAATCCCCAGACAAAGTTTTCTCAACCACAAGCCTTCCCCAACAGTCCTCATCAATTTGTCCCTTATGATAAACCTTATCCTCCTCTGTAGTATCAATATCAAAGAACTCGAAGATCTTTGGAAATAAGTTGGCATAAGGAAGAGGGGCTGTCAAAGGGGTATTTACAGTATGCAACATGTAGGATAAAATTAGGTTAGGGACATCAATAGCATACCCAATAAGGATCAAATCCAGAATTTCTAAGAGATTGTCAGTTACAATCTCTCTGGAATGCTTTCGTGGTAAAACACACCTTGCAAGCAAAGTAAACACAATTTTGGCTTCTAAAGTTAAGACATTATGGGTTTGTTTTTGCTTTGGCTTTGAGGAAGTAGCACAAGAGGAAATTGGTTTCTCAAAAAATGTTTTCTGGGCATGGGCAAGACACACATTTTTCGAAGGATGAGTTTTGGTGTCGATTTCCTCAGGGACTCCTAAAATAATTGCTAAGGAAGAAGCAGTAAGAGTAATTTGACGTCCTTTGATCTGGGAATGAAGAGTCAAAATCCCCTTTTCTCGATGTGCAGTAAGGTTGACAAAGAAGAGACGAGTAAGACGAGGAAATGCAAAATCACCCAGATTAAACAAGCTCCATATATTAGAACATTTCAGCAGATTAACACACGACAGATTCATAGACTCAAGAAATCGTTCATCAACATTTTCACAGAAGCTTAAGGGGCGATTGGCAAAACCATCTTTCCACATCCCCGCTTTAGTATAGTTTAAGAACCAAGAAAAAGGTTCTTCACTACTAACCTCAAACCCAGAAGGTGGAGATCGAAGACGGTGTTGAGGTATATCCTTTGCGGCTGGGGGATAAATGGCTTGAGCCACTTGCCGAGAAGGAGAGGGAGTAGACATCGAAAAATCGGAATCTGGATTGTACTCTTTTAGAACAACTTTGCCCTTTCTAGCCGACGATCGCTGCTTCTTGGATGTTGGAGCAGAGGATTGAGTCGAAGAACGTTTGGGGGCCATCGTCGATTAGGGTTTGAGGATGAGAGAGACGAGAAGTCGGAGACGAGAAGTCGGAGACGAGAAGTCGGAGAATTTTAAGAAGTGCAGAATGGAATCATAAAACGAGATCTTTGAAGATTTTATATAAGACGGAGAGAGAAGAAAATCTTTGTTTAGAAATCTTTGTAAAATTTTAAATAATTTTTAAAAGATCAAAATTAAAAACCGAAAGATTTTCAAAAATAATAATCTGTTAGTTAGTTATCTATTGAGATAATAACTAAAAGATTTGATCCAATTTAATCTTAAAAGTCAAGAACATACTATTATTTAGTAAGGCCTTGGAATGGATTATAAGGTCTTATTCTAAAGAATAAGATCAGTGTTTGTAACACGATTGTAGTAAGACCTTGAAATGCATGTTAAGGTCTTAATGTAGGGAATAAGATCAATATTGTAAAACAATAATTGCTCCCCCTACATTTGTGCCTCCCTGTTAAGCATACCAAGTTCTAACCTTATGAAGTTGAATCTCTCTTCGGGTAAAGGTTTTGTAAAGATATCGGCCAGTTGTAGATCGGTAGAAATGAATGTCAAAGACACATCACCTTTTTCTACATGATCACGTATAAAATGGTGTCTCACATCTATATGTTTCGTTCTTGAATGCTGTACAGGATTTTTCGAGATAGAAATAGCACTGGTATTGTCACATTTTATTGGTATGTCCTTAAAGTTGAATCCAAGATCTTGGAGTTGTTGCGCAATCCATAAGATTTGCGAACAACAAGCTCCAGCAGCAATATATTCAGTTTCGGCTGTTGAGAGAGCCACTGAATTTTGCTTCTTGGAATGCCAACTTATTAGAGATGTACCAAGAAATTGACAACACCCTGAAGTGCTTTTTCTATCCACTTTATATCCTGCAAAATCAGCATCGGAATATCCGATAAGACCAAAACTGCTTTGTGTGGGATACCATAGACCTATATCTTTTGTACCATTAAGATATCTTAATATCCTTTTTACCGCAATGAGATGTGATTCCTTTGGGTTAGCTTGAAATCTAGCACACATGCAAACACTAAACATAATGTCAGGTCTACTAGCAGTAAGATATAGTAAAGATCCGATCATACCTCGAAATTCTTTTTGATTTACTTGTTTGCCGGTAAGGTCTTGATCCAAAGAGAGAGTAGAGCTCATTGGTGTTTTGGCTATTTTTGATTCATTCATCTTAAACTTCTTCAGAAGGTCTCTTGTGTACTTTCCTTGATTGAGGAATATGCCCTTTTTGCTTTGATGTACTTGTAGTCCAAGAAAGAAAGTTAATTCACCCATCATACTCATCTCAAATTCCTTGCACATGATGTCAGAAAATTCCTTGCAAAGAGATTCATTAGTTGCTCCAAACAAGATATCATCCACATAAATTTGAACAACAAGAATATTCTTTCCATGAGTTTTAATGAATAAAGTTTTGTCGATCAACCCTCTTTTGAAGTTATTTTCCAGAAGATATTTTGAAAGTCGCTCGTACCAAGCTCTTGGGGCTTGCTTTAAGCCATAAAGAGCTTTGTCAAGCTTGAAAACATGATCTGGAAATTCATTACTTTCAAAGCCAGGAGGTTGAGCAACATAAACTTCTTCATCTAAATAACCATTCAAAAAGGCGCATTTTACGTCCATTTAAAAAAGTTTAATACTCATGTAAGATGCAAAAGCAAGAAGTATGCGAATGGCTTCAAGCCTGGCTACGGGAGCAAAAGTCTCCTCGTAGTCAATACCTTCCTCCTGATTGTAACCTTGAGCTACAAGACGAGCTTTATTTCGAATGACATTACCACTTTCATCAAGTTTATTTCGGAAAACCCATCTTGTCCCAATAACTGATTTGCCTTTGGGTCTTGCTGTAAGTGTCCATACTTTGTTTCGCTCGAACTCGTTTAGCTCATCTTGCATAGCAATAATCCAGTCAGGTTCTTGAAGAGCTTCTGTGTACTTCTTAGGTTCTACAAGAGAAACAAACGCATGAAAAGCACATAGATCTTTTAATTTAGATCGAGTTTGTATTCCAGATGAGGGATCAGAAATAATATCTTGAGTTGAATGGGATGATGCATGTTTGAATTTCCTCCGGACATTTCTCTGATTATAAGCATCGGGTTCAGAATTTATAGGAAGTGGGGAAGATGGCTCTTGTTGCTCAGGTAGTGATATATCTTCACGATTGGTTTCATTTGTAAGATCTTGAGGAGGTGCTTCAAGGTCTTGAGACCTATCTGTAAGATCTTGAGATAGTTATGTAAGATCTTGAAATGGCTCTTGCATATTTTTGACGTTCTTATCGACTTCTTCTTCTTCTTCCTCATGTTTATTTAGATCAAGATCTGCAAAGCTCTCACTCAAGATACCATTATCGTTTTCATCAAACAAAACATGAATACTTTCTTCGACTACTTTGGTACGTTTATTGTATACTCGATAAGTCTTGCTTTGAGTCGAGTATCCGAGAAAAGTACCTTCGTCGCTACGAGCATCAAATTTTCCAAGATTATCCTTTCCATTATTATGCACGTAACACGTACATCCAAATGGTTTAAAGTAAGATATACTTGGTTTTCTTCCTTTAAAAAGCTCATAAGGAGTTTTCTTTAAAATTGATCGAATCAAACATCTATTTAGAATGTAATTTGCTGTATTAACAGCTTCTGCCCAGTATGACTTAGGCAGATCATTCTCTAATAGCATTGTCCTAGACATTTCCTGTAGGGTGCGGTTCTTTCGTTCCACAACCCCATTTTGTTGAGGTGTTCTAGGAGCTGAAAAATTATGAGAAATACCATATTTCTCACAAAATGCATCAAAGTCTGATTGATCAAATTCTCTACCATGATCACTTCTAATAGAAACGATTGGTAGGTTTTTCAAAGTCTGTAATTCCTTACAAAGTTTTGAGAAGTATAAAAGTGCTTCAGATTTCATTTTTAGAAAGAAACCCCAAGTAAATCGAGAATAATCATCAACAATAACAAGAATATATTGCTTTCCTTTTGGAGATTTGACGCGCATAGGTCCACAAAGATCCATGTGGAGAAGTTCAAGAGGTCTAGTAGTACTTACCACTTGCTTCTTTTTAAAGGAGCTACGAGTATGTTTACCTCTTGAGCAAGCATTGCATAATTCATCTACCTTGAACTTTAGGTCAGGAAGACCTCTTACAAGATCTTTTGATTTAAGTTTGTTAAGAGAATGTAGACTGATGTGACCAAGTCGTCTGTGCCATAGTCTTGAGTCATCTGATAAGACCTTGAGACATTTTAGATTTGTCCCTGCAATTTGGTTAGTATTAACAGCATATATATTATTATCCCTGTGAGCTGTTAGCACTAAATTTCCTATCGACTCATCTCGAACTTCACACTTTCTTTTGTCAAAGCTAACACAATTTCCTTTATCACAAAGCTGGGAAACACTGAGAAGGTTATATTTTAAGCCATCCACCAAATAAACATCTTTAATATTATTGTTTGAATTAAGACCAACATTATCGATACCAAGAATGTCACATTTTCCTTTGTCACCAAGAGTTATAGTGCCAGTGATTTTCTTCTTTAGAGTGTCGAAAAGAGATTCTTTCCCACTCATATGTCTTGAACAACCACTGTCCATTATCCATTTTTGAGTCTTGGTGATATCCTGCAAAACAGAAAATCATCCTTTCCGGCTTGACCAATAAACAGAGTTAGATCCATTATGGGGATAGACCATGTTAGGTGGCCTAGTCCCTTTAGGAACCCATATATGTTTTACCCGTTCATTTAGATGTACAGGAAAGGTATTTCTAATAATGTATGGATCCGTTCTCCTATACGGACAAGTTTCCTTTACATGGCCCTTTCTACAGCAGAAGAAACACGTAGGAGATCTCCAATTTCCTTTTGCCTTAACGAACGTGGTAGTGAGTTTAGCAGGAAAATTCCTGTTATATCCTATTCCACTTCGATTTAAGGATAATTGTTGTTCTCCAAGCATTTTATCAAGAGTAGCTTTGGATTTGGTAAATTGCACAAAAGCTGTTTGCTGTTCTTGACATTTTTCAGAAAGTTTCACTTTTTCAATCTCTAAGTCAGTATTACATGTCTTAAGAGATGAGAGGTTTGCCTTTAGATTGGAATTTTCCAATCGTAAGGTCTTAACCTCAGTGTTAAGATCTGAATGTATGCTGTCAAGATCTTGAACTTTCAGCGAAAGCAATCTTATGCAATTTTCCTGATCATTAAGCTTTTCTTGTAGAATGCTTATTTCTTTGCTGTAAATTTCTTCATTAGAGATCATGTTTTTTAGTACTTCTGATAAAACATCGGTAGGACTAGATATAAGATCTCTTACCATTCCATCCAAATGTTGATCTTGTTTTTTGTCGGATTTTGCCATAAGACATAAGTTTGCATGATCATCTTCAGAATCTGAATCACTCGAGGTGTCTGAATCGCTCCAAGCTGCTACCATGGCTTTCTTGCCAAATTCTTTTTTCTTGAATTTGTTCTTCTTCTTTTGAGGACATTCTTTAACAAGATGATCTGTTTCACCACATTCATAGCAATTTAGAACACGATTCTTCTTCAAGGGGTTAGAAGACTTACCTCTGTATTTAGAAGATCCAACATTTTCTTTGTTTGAAAATTGCTTTTTCATTTTTAATATTCTAGCTAGTCCTCTTGTGATAAGAGCAAAAGGATCTTCATCATCACTTTCAGAATCTTCCAGTGGTTCCTCTTTCTTCGCCTTGAGTGCCAAATTCTTAATGTTTGTTGGCACATCCCCATCGTCCTCATTGAGGATCAATTCATGGGTGATTAATTTGCCTAGCAAATCATCAAGAGCAAGAGTATTGAGATTTTGTGCTTCTTCTATAGCGGTTACCTTGGGACCCCATTTTGCTTTAGGCAAGCATCTAAGTATCTTTCTGACTTTTTCTTCATTGTTGAAAGTCTTTCCCAGTGAGTCAAGATTGTTAATGATCTCCGTAAAACGGGTGAACATTGTTTTGACTGATTCATCTGGGATCATTTTAAACAATTCATATTGTCTCAGAAAGATACTAATTTTGGTTTCTTTGACTTGGCTGGTTCCTTCATAGGTGACCACTAATTTATCCCATATTTCTTTAGCGGATCTGCATGAAGATATACGATTAAATTCATCAGTACTTAAACCACAATATAATAGATTGATAGCCTTGTAGTTTTTCGCCACGCTCTCAAGATCTTTCTGATTGAATTCAGCTTCTGTCTTGTTTACTGTTGTATTGTCGGGACCATCCTTGGTAGGAGTAAGAGGTCCGTTTTTGATAATATGCCAAAGCTCTAAATCTTGATCGATGATAAACATCTGCATCAAGGATTTCCAGTGCATAAAATTGTTTCCTACAAAAAGAGGTGGTCGAGAAATTGATCTTCCTTGTCCAAATCCGCCTTGACCTTCACCTGCCATTAGTTAGCCTCACAGATAATAATATCTAAAAAGATGTGAGTTAGGCTCTGATACCAATTGAAATGCGGAATAGGCAGATAAAATAGTTTATCCAATACTCTAGAAGGGGGGGATGAATAGAGTATGGAAACTTTTCGCAATCTTAGGATAGGTAAGACCTTATCGAAAGAGATAAGACCTTATCAAATAAGATAAAGTCTTATTCGTAATAATAAGATCTTACACGTTTCTTTAAGATTGATATTAAGTGTAAAGGATTAGACAAACCAGGAATGTAAAGAGCAGTACAGGACACACGATATGTTAACGAGGTTCGGTCACCAACACGACCTAGTCCCCGCCTAGGATTGATTCAACCCTAGGATTCAAGTAGCTTTATTTTCCTTCTTCTTGATGAGTTCCAGATACAATCTTCAGAAGACCTTCCCTCTTCTAAACTCAGAAGTCTTACACTTCCTATCTAGCAACTCACTCACTCGAAAAGAAAAACTAAAGTACTCCAAATACAACACTCGTATCCAACGTGTCTAGAAATGATAACGGTTTGTATGATCCTAGTTGAATTGTACTATCAGCTCGAAAAAGATCTCACACTCTCAGGGAAGTATAATGATGAAGCTTTGAATGTGAGATCGGCACTTTGTGAGATAAGTAGAATTTATCACTCGTGTTTTCGAAGTAGGCAATGAATGTGTATTTTGTCTTCTGTTCTTTGTCTCTTTAAATAGGCAAGCGTATCAGCATTCTTTAACGTTGAGAAAAGATCTTGCCTTCGTGATCCTAGGAGATCTTGGGTTGTTGAGATCTTGGGTTGTTGAGATTTTGTTTGTTGAAGTCAAGCAGTCAAAGTCAAGCACGATTTTGTTGAGTTGAAGGAAATCTTCCATTTTTATCTCAAGAAGATTTATTTAAAACAAATCAAAGATTTGTTAAAAACAAATCCCTTAATTAACTCAACAAGAAGGAAAAGCCACTTGGACGTACGTACGCAACGCAATTGTAGTTTTTGTCCAGTTTTGGTAAGGTCTTATCAGTTTATGTAAGGCCTTACTGAAACCTGGAAACCAAGGTTTTCTGTAATATGGTAAGGCCTTACCAGACACTGTAAAGACTTTACCAACACTTGTAAGATCTTACCAAAACCTGGAAACCAAGGTTTTGGCTTTCATCAACCATAAGTAATGTCTTATTTATCAAGGTGGAGTTAACAAATCATTTACTTTCTGTCAAATATGTCAGTTTCACACTTTTCTTCCTCTCTCTTACCCATGGCTTTCACCATGGATTTCAAACATGACGGTGGCGGTATATCTAGGCTTCACCCCATTAAACAGTTACTCTCTGTCATACTTGAGATCTCTCAGTCGCGGACTACGAACGTCGTAGATCGAGTTTGTGTAAATTGGGTAGGTCGAATTTGTTTAGATTGGGTAGATCGAATTTGTGTAGATTGAGTAAATCAAAATTAGGTAACACTAGTTAGGATAATAAAAAAACGGTTGAAATTAAAATTGAGTAACACTAGTTTGTAGTGATAAAATTGTGTAACACTAGTTTATAGTGTTAAAATTGGGTAACATTAGTTTGGGAAATTAGATAATAGAGATTAATTATAACTTTAAAATAAAACATAATAGTAAGATTCAATTACTTCAGTTAGTAATAAGGATGACGGTTGGACATATCAGTCATGTTTTGAAATATTTTCACAGAATCAAATGAAATTCAAATTAAGATCCGTGCAATTTAAATAACAAAACAGATATTTAATTTGAAGATGTTCAAGATAATCAATTGCTTTGTTTCCATTACGTCGCACATGGCACCAAGAACATCTCTCAAAGCTAACCAACAACCCAAATAATCATTCTACAATCCGTCCAAGCATATTACAAGGCACTCCTTCCTCTTGTGCTTAGAGATTTGAGCCAACGAATATGACTCAAACACCACTCTCGTAAGTCCTACACACAATCCCAAACGAGCTCTCCTAGAACCAACCAAACACACAATCCCATATAATCCCGTCCCATAAAACCCACTCCCGTCACCCCGCAAACATCCACAGCAACATCACGCCGGTGAGATCCATCTATCCTCACTAGTAGCAATTGATAATTCAGATTTGTTGTTCTTTCAATTTGGTCTTTCTCTACCCATTGGCAATTTACATGTTTTGGGCTTTCAATTTGGGCTATTGACTGGGCTCAAGCCCAAAAATAAATTACTAATTTACATACTTTGGACTTCGAAATCTATATTTTATGTGAATGGGTGTCACAATTTTAATGTAGTTATGCCAACCCAAAATAGCCAAACAAATACTAACTCTCACACCTTTCATTATGTATGAAATTACATATACTATCACTTAAATTGGTCCCCTCTTCTCTACCTATACTTTTATTATTTTATGTGACAAGAAGATTCTTATAAGCTTATTCCTTCACGTTAATTAGGTTGAGATTCTAGCCTCGAACTTTCCTTTAGGTTATTTTGTTTTAGATAATGCTCCATCTATTTTATCATCTTTTTTGAAGAACGATGCCCGCGAAGTAGCGATCCAACGGCAGGTCATATGTTAGCTATGTTTTAATGTTATTGTGCGGGTAAGACTTAGGTCTTAGTCGCCCCACTTACCAAAAAAAAAAAAAAACGTAAACAACTGCTACATTCTGCGCACACACACAAAACCCTGCACATATCAAATCTCCCCCTTAATTCTTTTGTTCATCTAAACAGCAAGCAACCAACATGTCTCCTTCCTTCCCTCTATAGGAGCATGTAATATGTTAGTTAAACTGTATGCATAACAATGTAAAAAGTCAGAATTCATACCACCTTATGTGTGTATGTTGGAGCAGAGTCGATATCGGAATCTCTTTCTTTAATTCTAAAAACAGCATGTAATATGTTAGTTAAACTGTATGCATAACAATGTAAAAAGTCAGAATTCATACCACCTTAAGTGTGTATGTTGGAGCAGAGTCGATATCGGAATCTCTTTCTTTAATTCTAAAAACACCATGTATTACAACATGTCTCCTTCCTTCCCTCTATAGGAGCATGTAATATGTTAGTTAAACTGTATGCATAACAATGTAAAAAGTCAGAATTCATACCACCTTAAGTGTGTATGTTGGAGCAGAGTCGATATCGGAATCTCTTTCTTTAATTCTAAAAACACCATGTATTACGACGGTCACCGGTGTTTAAGAATCCCAAGATACAACTGATGTTCGAATCTGGCCTTCGTAATAAACCGAAAGCCTACGAACCAATGTAGTGTGTTGCACTCTCGAGAGAAGGATGCTCGGAAGGTGAAGAGAGGAGAAGATGATTGTTGGTGTCATTGAAATGAGAGCAAGAGAGCTCTTTATATAGGGGCTGAGGGGATACTTGGTTACGGATATGGGCCTCAGATTTCGGAGCTCATTGATTGGCCTAAAAACGGGAGGCAATCTGATCCACAGAAAAGCCACGTTTTTAGGAGTCAAAGAACGGCCCAACTGCATCCTCCCAGAGTCAACAAGCTGCCCAACCATACCCTATTTCCGGATCCGTGGGAATGGAACCTGGACTACCCGTTTGACTAATTCGATGGGCATGATGATCCGTTGGACAGATGGGCTTGACCCAAGGCCTTCCTCATCTCGGACTGTTGGACTTTGAGTTGAGTCGCCCCAAAAATAATATAGGTGGTCAACCCACATTATATCTAGGTTCACCCTTCTCATCGAAACGCAGCTCAACTCAGCTCAGCACGACACGAGCGCGACACGGCTCGGCGCGCGCGTGTGGTGGTTTGACTACGCCGTTCCCCCATTGAAAATGGCTCGGCGCACGCGCGTGTGGTGGCTCAACTCAGCTCAGCACGACACGAGCGCAACACGGCTCAACTCAGCACAACATGTCTTAGTGCATACTTGCCCTATATATATCCCATTGTTTTCCTTCATATAGTCGATGTGGGAAGCTCCCATTTCTTACTATTTTAATAACCAAGTTATTTCCTATCACGCAACCAACTTCGGGCCTCCATTTCTCATTTAAACGAAACTCAAATTTACCGTATGAATATACCACGAGCAAGATCTCGCAGAGACGAAGTCAAATCTCCCACTTTCCGGTGTTGACAATGGCCGGAGTCCACCGGACATGTGCCCGAAAAAGTGTTCGGCGCACTCATGTGTTAAAACATGTTTTATTCATAGTCTTTATTTAATTTAGTTCCAACAATCCCCCACATGAATAGAAATGATTCTAAACATATGTTTCTTCTGTTTTGTAAAAATAGACTAAATCGTGAAAATACACACGGAAATTCACTACATCTGGACTAGTGCCATGTTTCAGGCTTGAACTGTCCATAGTGAATATGTAGTGACCATGATGTCTTTAACCACCCGGGATTTTATTGAAACTGAGACAACAACTATCACACAATTTCATTTTCTCGCAGAACGTTGGATCTTTGGTTGTGTTCATTTTGGCCTTGAACATCCCTGGTTATGTAAGACTAAATTTGGAGAATTCAGACTCACCTTATACTCCTAGCTAGACACGGCCCCATGTCACATTCACAAGGTGATTGACCATAAAGAGTATCTTTCACACTCCCCCTTTGTTTCACAGCGATGGAATCATTAAAAGCCAAGCTTAACCTTAACATACATTTTTCACTGTTTATCATCCTTAGGAACTAGGTAGAGACAATGCTCCACTCGATTCAGCTTGGTTATGTTTTCCCCTTGAACCTACATCGCGGGATCTCTAGTCACATTGGTGGGGTTGTCCTTCAATTATTTTCTTTCATAATAGGCTTTAAAATTATTCCTCTTGATGATTTTAAAACTTGATCTCTTAATTCTTTGTAAATGGATCCTCTAGGTTGTCAGCTGATTTGATATAGTCTATCGAGACTACACCTATTGAGATCAGTTTTCTAATGGACTTATGTCGTCGTCTAATATGACGTGACTTTCCATTGTATAAAACTCTTAGTGCCCGAGCTATAGCCGATTGACTATCACAGTGTACGTACATAATGCTGGCATTGACTTTTCCCACGTCGGATATCTTCTCGAAAGTGCCGAAGCCACTCAGCTTCTTCTGCTGCTTTGTTTAACGCAAAGAACTCAGACTCCATTGTGGATCTGGCCAATAACGTTTGTTTGGAAGATTTACAAGACATTTTTGCACCACCAAGTGTAAACACATATCCACTTGTGGTTTTGGAGTTTCTAGAGTCGGATATTCAGTTTGTTTCACTATATCCTTCTAGAACTGCCGGATGGTTACCATAGTGCAACCCATTCTAATATCCGGAAACTTATTTCAGATTAGTTCCGCGTTGAAGTAGATTTCGACCAACTCGATCCTCGTATATGATAAGTATTATCATGGGTCAACATGTTTTTAGTTTTATTTTTATTTCTCTTCCAACAAAATAAAACAAGAAGGAATGAGCCCATCAAGATAGTAAGAAACCCATTAAAACAAGAGCAAGACGGAGACGCAGTCCGGATCACCTATTGCACTCTCCTATTGTCTTGTCCGTTGCACTCATTCTATTGGTCCATGTGGCACTATTTTTAATTAAATTAAATTAAATTAAATTAAAATTAGGGATTTTTCTAGCAAGTGAATATGTCCTCTTTTCTCCGTCTTCAACCTCTGTAAAGTTGAGTAATCCTTAATCATGTCACTAGTTTGCATCTTAATATAGATTTTCTTGCATAAACAGGTAATATTTCATTATATTGTCAGCATTTTGATCTAATTCCGACTTCTGAGAGAACTTGGATCTCAACTTTCTAGTACCGACGAAGAGTTTTTCAAAAATAGATCTACTTGAGACGAGTTTGCTTTTCACAAACTGAAACTCAATTGTTAGTGTATTAATCGGGCTATTCCTTGTTAACGTTTTTCCATTATCAGGGAAGCATGCCAGGATTATGTTGTAGAAATGGTGAAGCTTTCCTACCGGTTACTAGAGCTTATCGCATTGAGTTTGGGGATATCTCCAATCGTTTTCATGGATATTTCGACCATCAAACCAGCTTTGCCCGATTGAACTCCTACCCTCCTTGCCCCTTCCCCAACCTAACACTAGGTGCTGGCCCCCACAAAGACATTAGTGCCCTCACCATGCTTTTCGCAAACTAAAACTCAATTGGTGTACCTGAAGCACATCTCTGGCATTGATGATGAAAAGAATATATCCGAGGTAGGCTTTACGAAAAGCCGACCTCCTTGCCCTTTCAGTTTGCAAAAAGCATGGTGAGGGTTCATTTTTTTCTCAACATTAATTGTTCATCTTTTAACACTAAATATTCATTATTGTATTTTTGTAAAAAATTTCTTTTTGTTTCAAATCGTGTAAGAAATATGATGTTCACTATTTTACAAGTGTGTATTCATTTTTTTACAATTACAGTGTTCATATTTTTTAGAGTAAGTGTTCATATTTTTCAAAGTCAATGTTCATAATTTTATTAATGATTGTTCATTTTTTTTGTTATAGGTAGCTGCTGTTCATTTTCTAGTGGTGTCACGTGACATGCCACGTCACCAATTTTTTTCAAAAAAAAAAAAAAACTATGACGTGACATCACCACGCCTCTCCTAATTCCTATGCACAAGGGTGCTCCTCACTTGAACCGGAATCTATATATATATATAGGGGAGTGTTCAAGTAAGGCCCATTATTCCGGTACGGCCGTGCGGCCGACACGTGTCCCGGAATTTTTTTTTTTTCTTTTTTCTGAACGATTTTTTTTTAAAACGAGTAAAAGTAATAGTTCAAAACTTATTATGGAATAGTTCATAACTTATAAAAGGATAGTTCATGAATTATAATAGAATAGTTTATAGTGTAAAATTTATAAAGGAATGAAAGTAATAGTTCAAAACTTATTAAAGAATAGTTCATAACTTCTAAAAGGATAGTTCATGAATTATAATAGAATAGTTCATAGTGCAAAATTTATAAAGGAGTGAAGAAAGTAATAGTTCAAAACTTATTATGGGATAGTTCATGAATTATAATAGAATAGTTCATTAACTATAATAGAATAGTTCAAAGTGCAAAATTTATAAAGGAGTGAAAGTAATAGTTCAAAATTTATTATGGGATAGTTCATGAATTATAATAGAATAGTTCATGAATTATAATAAAATAGTTCATGAATTATAATAGAATAGTTCATGGATTATATGGGAATAGTTCAAAGTTTATAGGAAAATAGTGCATAAATTATAACATGGTAGTTCAAATAAATTTTCATTCGTTTCCGGGAAAAAAAAAATCGTTTCACAAAAAAAAAAAAAAAAAATTTGGGA
>BSUD01000001.1:162450404-162465591 GCA_033239045.1 Fagopyrum esculentum
TATATATATATATATATATATATATATATATATATATATATATATATATATATATATATATATATATATATATATATATATAGTTACCTCTTTCTTTGTTAGTTTGGGAATTGTTCCTAGTTGTATGTGGTAATGTTGGCTAAGCATAATTAGGGTTTTAATCCTGCGAGTATAGATGTTATGTTGGTGTGATAACGTGTTTTCCTTTTAGATGGTCCTAAGATTAGCATTCAAAGCGTAAGCTACGCTAGTATACGTTCTTGTTCTTATCAAGAATTTATGAGGAATTTATATAAGCTTTTGGGTGATTAGTGGATGTGGGTTGTGTTCGACTAGGTTTAACGTAGATTAGATTGTTATGAAGTTGGGAAGTTAGGAAACCTTCTAGGTGAGTGGTTATGAAATTGATTCAAGTTTCCTCGACATAAACAGGTGTCTGAAACCTTATTGCGGAATTGAGTAGTAGCTTTAAAAGGACTTTGACTTGATTCAGGTAAGTCCTCCAGAGTTACTTAGCTAGCTTATGTATATTAGTTGGACGTGTATTGGTGGTGTGTGTTTATTTATTTATCGTTATAACCTAAATTAGACTAGGACGACCCATATGTATATTAATTGGACCAAGTGCATTAAAACCGGGCGGTGACCGGCCACTTATCCAGTTCTAGAGGAGACTGGGAGGTGCTCTACGACTATTCCAACGGGTACACGGTGAGGTGCATCAGATCCATTTCAGTTGGTACAAGAGGACAGAGGCGAGTTTCGGGTGATTCTCGTGCCACAAAATAAGTTGAACTAGTAATTGAATAAGTAAATAAAAGATAATATCCACATTGTGTGCTAGCATGCTATATGTCTACATTTCCTTACGTGTGTTTGTGCCTTTAGTGTTATTATTGTAACACCCCGAATTCTCAGAACTCGGGACATTACTGGTTAGAACCTCACAGTGGGTTCCGACCTCAGTTTGACAACAATTTTACTAGGATCTTGCAACAAGACACAAATAAAGAAAACCGAAATTCATAAAAAATAGTATTTTTAAGGTAATGAATGCAACACTGTCTAGCAGCCTAAAGTACTTAAACAAAAGAAACAAACAACGGTCTTAACCAAAAGAAAGGAAAGACAAACACAACCCCCAACCCCCACTCTAAGGAGTACGGAGACCCGACTGACCACTACTTCCGGATCACTCAGCTGCTGGTATAACCTGTGGTAAATCTAACAAAAAAAACACAACAAGAGGAACCGTTAGCTAGTTATCTAAATATTAGCAGAATAATAGTAGCACACACACACACATAAAAATATAAACACCCATCATGCTTTCAAACAAGTCCGTTTTATTATCTTGAGTTAAGTTACTCTTTCACGCTAATGATACTTATTTTGTGACACGAGGGATTCCCAAACCTCGCCTCCGCCCCCGTGTAACCATCAGGTATGGATCCGATGCATCTCACCTTGTACCTGCCTGGTCTGGGTATAGAGAACCTCCCAGTCTCCTGTCAGAGTTGGGCAGTGATGTCACGGCCCGTTATACATACACTTGGGCCTTAAACATAATAATAACAGTCGTCCTAGCAAGTTATTATTATTAAAACACTCACATAGCACACACAACCACTATCACTCAACTAATATCCAGAAACTGGCTAAGTAAGTCGCAAGGACTTACCTGAGTCAAGATACACTCTAACACGTCTCAAACAGTCCGTACTCGTGGTAACTCAAACGCCTGTCAAATAAGGCGTGTGTATCAAAATCACATCTCGATGTCCAACCTCATGCGAAGGAATTACGGAAAAAGCTCTCTTATGGTAAAAGACCATTTTACCCTTGATATCGTAATTTCTCGAAGTTTATTCCCGAATTCTACTAATTTCTTTCATATCTTGTTTTCCATAAATTATGTCTCTCGGATGGCTACTTATAGGTTATAAGGTCAAAACTCGAGACAACTCGAAGAGGGACAACACTCATTTTCTCCGCTTAATAATTACGCTACTACATATTTTATACCGTCAACCATGTTTTTAACCGCTCTCCTTAACTCACTTATATCTACATAAGTTCATAACTCTCAAAACGTACTTATATACGTAACCCACATTTTACTTACACTATACTTATGCCTAATACCATATTCTTACATATATACTTACATATGCATACCACTCTTACTCTTATATATATAAATCTACACATATCCATTACTATACATCTATATATACACAAACACGTCTACTGTACTTATACATACATACATATATATATATATATATATATATATATATATATATACCCAACTCTTCCAACTCGTAATCTATATATACGTATACACGCACATTGTACCTATTCATATATATATATATATATGTGTGTGTGTGTGTGTGTGTGTGTGTGTGTGTGCCTAGCTCAAACGACTCATCACTCTCCAAACACGTATAACAGTAAACCGAGGACACAATATGTATATATATTGTATAATATTCATCTCTTCAACATCTTACATCTATATATACAGAAACTACGTACACTACACAAGCAACACTCACCTCCTACACCACGTCACGCCTCAGCAGCGTTGTCGGCGTTGGACTTCAGTCGATCGAGCAGTCCCGGGTCGGTTTCTATGCGGCGACAATTCGGACGGCGACGGCGATAACCTGGGTGGTCAATAGCGGCGTGCGGTGCTGCTGCAGAAAAGCCGAAAGGCTGCGGGTGAGTCTCGATCAACCGAGTCGGAAAGAGAATCAGCGGAAAGGGGAGAACGGCGACTTACCGGAGTCGACGGCTCGGTGGCAGCACGACAGTCAGCGATGGGGCTCCGCGGTTGTAGTCGCCGGCGAACAATGGAAGGCGGCGTCGTCTTCGGCGACAGAGGCGGCAGGTCAGTTCCGGAATAGAGGAGAAACGGAAGGAGGGAAAGGGAGGCAGTGCGCTTACCGGACCTACTGCGGCGGTCAGCGGACGGCGGCGCAGGGCTCGGTGGCGGTGCTCCGGTTGAAGGCAGCAACGGTGCGGCGTTGGTGGCTGTTCGTCCGTTTTTGCGAGAGAGAAGAGCAGGGGCTGCTGTTCAATCGGTCCAAAAGAGAGAAGGCGGAAGCGGCACTTGTGGTTAGAGAAGTAATTAGATAGAATTAGGGTTAAGATTAGATTAGGGTTAGGATTAGATTAGGGTATGGCTGATGGGCTGATAAATGGGCCTCGTATTGGGCCACATCCGGCCTGCTTTCTCATTAAACACGGATACTCAACTCGTTACTCGATTTAGTTGTTACGGAACTAAAATACATATTATATAATTTATTATTGTAATTCAAAGGTGCGTAAAAATTATTTCTGGTTGTATAGTTTCATAATTTTATGTGACTTAAAGTCACATAAAATGATAACATTTAACTCGTTTTATTTTATTTATTTATTTATTTAAGATTAACGTATCGGGATTTGGTTAATTTCGGTTTACCGAAAATTTAAAATTCTCGGTTATTACATCAGTGCCCCCTTAAAAGAAGTTTCGTCCCGAAACTTAGAATCACCTCTTATCATGTAACTACTCAATCATCAAAAGTAAACATGTATCACATAAACATAATCACTCAAATCAATATCAAAACGTGAAAGGTCAAACAACACAACATCCGAGTATTAAC
The DNA here is from genome assembly GCA_033239045.1 of Fagopyrum esculentum. Classification (NCBI taxonomy): domain Eukaryota; kingdom Viridiplantae; phylum Streptophyta; class Magnoliopsida; order Caryophyllales; family Polygonaceae; genus Fagopyrum; species Fagopyrum esculentum. The sequence goes on from BSUD01000001.1 coordinate 162,454,067, forward strand.
TCGCCAAAACAGGAGTAACCTCTAACCCCGCAAAGAACTCGGGGTAGTTACGTCTAATACTCTCCTCAGTCTCCCAAGTGGCCTCATCAGCTCCTCTCCTAGACAACTGGATCCTCAACATAGGTATCTCCTTGGACCGCAGACGTCTAGTACTGCGCTCCAAAACAGCTACGGGGTACTCTACAAATGTATGGTCAGGCTCAACTGTCAGATCCTCATGGCTGATGACGTGTCTCGGATCCGGGATGTACTCTCTTAACTGAGATACATGAAATACCGGATGGACACTCTCTAGTCTCGGCGGTAGTGCTAGTCTGTAGGCCACCTCTCCAACTCTCTCCAAGATCTCAAAAGGTCCGACATATCGGGGACTCGGCTTCCCCTTAATGCCGAAACGCTTGACCCCTCTCGTAGGTGACACTCTCAGCCACACCTGAGCACCCACTCTAAACTCCAAAGGTCGACGCCTTTTGTCGGCGTAGGACTTCTGACGACTCTGAGCTGCTAACATCCGCTCTCGGACTAGGGCAATCCGAGCGATGTCATCTTGTATATGATCTGGAGCTACTCCATCAACTCTGCTGGGCTCATCCCAACATAATGGTGTACGACATCTCCGCCCGTACAAAGCCTCATAAGGAGCCATCCCAATAGACGCGTGCCAGCTATTATTATACGAAAACTCTACCAGTGGAAGATGATCTGGCCATACCTGTCCCCAATCTAGTACACATGCCCGAAGCATGTCCTCTAAGGTCTGAATGGTCCTCTCAGACTGTCCGTCTGTCTGTGGGTGGTAGGCGGTAGTAAAGTGGAGACTCGTCCCCAAAGCAGTATGTACCTGCTGCCAAAATCTCGAGGTAAAACGTCCATCTCTGTCAGAGACGATAGTCCTCGGTACTCCATGGAGTCTCACAATGTGTCTGGTGAACTCCTCAGCCAGACGACTCACCGGCCATGTTTCCTTGATCGGAATGAAACGTGCGGTCTTCGTCAGGCGGTCTACCACTACCCAAATAGCATCAAATCCTCTGCTGAGTCTCAAACCTGTGACAAAATCCATAGATATATCCTCCCACTTCCACTGTGGTACTGGAAGTGGGTGGAGCTCTCCTCCGGACCTATGACGCTCAATCTTGACCTGCTGGCAGGTCGCTCACTGAGCTACATACCGAGTCACATCGGGCTTCAATCCACCCCACCAGAAGGACCGTCTCACATCCTTGTACATCTTACTCGCTCCAGGATGTACTGAGTATGGGGTAGCATGAGCCTCACCTAGTATCCTCTGTCTCAACTCACTGTCTGACGGCACACAAACGCGGTCCTGACGTCTCATCACTCCATCTGCACCAATAGTGAACTGTGGGGCCTCATCTCGAGACATCCTGTCTCGTATCCTGGTCAAGGTCGGGCAAGCCTCCTGCTTCTGTCGGATCTCATCCAACCGATCAGGAAGTAACTCCAAAGTAGCCAACTGACTATCAGTATCGGGAAACTGAATCGCTATCTCCAACCAAGCCAAATGTCTCTGCAACTGTGGTTGTACTGTCAATCGGGCTATCACCCTCTCCCTAGGCGTCTTCCGGCTCAAAGCATCAGCTACCACATTCGCCTTCCCGGGGTGGTAAAGAATCTCAAGGTTTAAGTCCTTGATCAACTCTAACCACCGCCTCTGGCGGTTATTCAACTCTCTCTGAGTGAATATGTACTTCAGACTCTTATGGTCTGTGAAGATCTGACATGTCGCCCCATAGAGATAGTGACGCCAGATCTTAAGAGCATGGACTACTGCAGCCAGTTCTAGATCATGTGTGGGGTAGTTCTCCTCATACGTCTTCAACTGTCGAGACGCATAAGCTGTGACCTTAACCCTCTGCATCAAAACACATCCCAAGCCCAGCTTGGATGCATCACTGTATACCACAAAATCATCGGTACCCTCAGGTTGTGCCAAAATCGGAGGGGATGTCAATCTCCTCTTCAGCTCCTCAAAATTCTGCTGACACGGCTCAGACCAGACAAACCGAGTGGTCTTCCTCAGAAGACAAGTAAGTGGTCGGGCAATCAAAGAGAACCCTTCCACAAACCGGCGGTAGTAACCTGCTAAACCTAGAAAGATACGAACCTCCTTGACATCCTTAGGAGGTTGCCAAGAAGATATTGACTCGATCTTCGCCGGATCGACCTTAATACCCTCAGCAGTCACCACGTGACCTAAGAAAGCCACCTCTGACATCCAAAACTCCCACTTGGATAGCCTAGCATACAGTTGGCTATCCTACAGAATCTGCAATACTGTCCTCAAGTGTCCGGCATGCTCCTCTCGACTCCTAGAGTAGACTAGGATGTCGTCAATGAATACCACTACAAACTGGTCTAAGAAGTCAATGAATATCCCATTCATCAACTCCATGAACACCGCTGGTGCATTAGTGAGCGCAAATGGCATCACTACGAACTCATAGTGACCATACCTAGTCCGGAATGCCGTCTTAGGTGTGTCCTGATCTCTCACCCTCAACTGGTGGTAACCTGACCTCAAGTCTATCCTCGAGAACACAGACGCTCCATGCAACTGGTCCAACAGATCATCTATGCGTGGCAGTGGGTACTTGTTCTTGATGGTTACCTTGTTCAGCTCTCTATAGTCTATGCACAGCCTCATCGATCCGTCCTTCTTCTTCACAAATAATATTGGCGCACCCCAAGGAGATACACTAGGGCGTATGAAACCCTTCTCTGCTAGCTCCTCTAACTGCTTCTTCAGCTCAAGCAACTCTATAAGCGCCATACGGTACGGAGCCTTCGAGATCGGTCTCGTGCCCGGCTCCAAGTCAATGCTGAAATCAACGCTCCTCTATGGGGGTAGTCCTGGCAGGTCGTCACTGAATACCTCTACAAACTCGCATGCAACAGGTATCTCCTCTATAGTCAGGCTCTTGCTTTCCTTCATGGCATAACACCAGAAGGCTTCGCAACCCTGCGCTATCAGTCTCGCTGCCCTCACTGCACTGATAACTGTGCCTGACTTTCCAAGGTCCCAACCTCGGAATATTAATCTATGGCCCTCCTCCGTGGCAACGGTCACTGTCCTCCTACCAATGTCTAAGATTGCTCCGTGTTTCCTCATCCAGTCTATCCCTAAAATAACATCCTCATGAGCTAAGGGCATGACTAGAAAATTGACTAGCCAATCTCGATCTCCCATGCGAACAGGACATCCAAAGATCTCTCTAGTCCCTCTTACCTTACTCCCATCAGGTAAGCCTATCATAAAAGGTATCCCATCCCCTCTACAGTAGCTAAGGACAACCTATCTACGCATGCATCAAATATGAAGGAATGTGTAACACCCGTATCAAATAAAACTCGTACAGGTAAGTCATGAATCTGGATCGTACCTGTGGCAGCCGGTGCATCTGGCTGATCAGCATCTCTCAACTCAAACACTCGTGCCTGAGCTCCTCTAGTATCAACTATACTACCACGTCCTCTGCCCCGACCTGTTCCCTGCATGGAACCCTGTGACGATGTGTGTCCTGGAGCCCTGTAAGACTGCTGCTGACCAGGAGCTCGGTACTGCTGCTGCTGACTCGGAGCTCGGTATTGTGGCGGTCTCTGTACACTCCCTGATAAGCCTGCAGGAGAAGAACCCTGCTGAGATGGAGCCTTGCCCTGGCGGCAGAACGCAACTCTATGTCCAACCTTGCCGCACTGGAAGCAGGTCACTGCCGGCTTCGTGCAGTTCGATCGGATATGTCCATAGCCACTGCAGTTGTGGCACTGCAAGCCACCAACTGAAGTCTGACCAGTAGATGTATGGCTATGTCGCCCCTGAGTCTGTCCCCGTCCAAAAACAGCTACTCCTGAACTACCACTAGTATAACCTGTCATCTGCCGCTTATTCGGCCTGTCTGACTGAGTAGCTCTCCTCGACATTGGTCTGTCTCTCTCATATGCAGACGCTCTATCCTGATAGTCTGACACAGTCTCACAGCGAAATCCTACCAGATAGGAACGAGTACTCTCTCTCAATCTCCGTGAAAAGAGATACACATGCTGCTCCTCAAGAGGTGCAGCTGGTCCAAGCAGTGTCAGTTCCTTCTGGAACTTCTTGATGGCAGCAGCAATCGGAATGTCCTCAAATCCTGCCTCAATGAAGTCCTGGAACCTCTCTCTCCTCAAAGAGACAGGGCAGTATCTGTCTCTAACAATGCTCCTCATCTGCTCCCAATTGGTGACTCAACTACGTATGGTCCGCCACCAGGAATGAGCATCCTCAATGAAACATGTCTGCACCAAGTCCACCTGTCGATCCTCTGGGCAACGAATTGCCTCTAATGCAGTCTCTACCTGTCCAATCCAGTGCTCCACCTCCAGTCCTATCTCTCCACTAAATGAGGGAACCTTCTAAGAGTTGAAAGCTTTCAACCACTCATCCAGACTCGGTGCTCTAGACCCAGTAGGAGCTCTATCAGCCACGACTCTCCTCTCAGGTATAGCTGGCACCTGAGGCACTCCCTGTGTCACCTGGACAGATCTAGCCGGTACTGGTGGTACCTAGGTAAGTCTCTCTGTCCTAGCAGCCTCCTCCATACGCTCAACGTATGCTCGGTACTCTCTGTACTCAGTCGCTCCAATGGAAATACGTCCTGACTCCGTCGAACGTGCTCTTTGTGCTCCAGACCTAGCAACGGTCTCATTCCTGACCTCAGGACCTACACTCTCAGCTACCTCCTCCACTCCAGCCTCTGGCATGATCACTGCTGGTGGATCCTCTCGAAGAGCTCGACCTCGGCCTCGGGCTAGTGGAGGTCTACCTCCACGGCCGCGTCCTCTAACTGTAGGGGTTCCATCTCCCCTACCTGGTCCAGCTGGAGGGAGAGGTGGACGACTTCTACCTCGACCAGTAGCTAACGTAGCTCTAGTACGTGCCATCTGCGCGAGGAATAATAACTATAATTACAACTAGCTAAAAAGTCCAAAAAGTCCATCTACAGTAAAAACTAAAGTCCATACTAAGTGTACTGAGATCCGCGGTTGTAGTGGTGGTCAGCCGTACTTTTCTATTCCCAACCAGACTATGCATGCATTTAAAAACCAAAATTCTCTTTTTAAAACTCAGACCCCTTTTCGGGTTCTGCTTAAAACTTATTCGGTCTTTCAGAAGATTTCAAGTGCCATTGTTGCCAACCTAGAGCTCTGATACCATGTTGTAACACCCCGAATTCTCAGAACTCGGGACATTATTGGTTAGAACCTCACATTGGGTTCCGACCTCAGTTTGACAACAATTTTACTAGGATCTTGCAACAAGACACAAATAAAGAAAACCGAAATTCATAAAAATAGTATTTTTAAGGTAATGAATGCAACACTGTCTAGCAGCCTAAAGTACTTAAACAAAAGAAACAAACAACGGTCTTAACCAAAAGAAAGGAAAGACAAACACAACCCCCAACCCCCACTCTAAGGAGTACGGAGACCCGGCTGACCACTGCTTCCGGATCACTCAGCTGCTGGTATAACCTGTGGTAAATCTAACAAAAAAAACACAACAAGAGGAACCGTTAGCTAGTTATCTAAATATTAGCAGAATAATAGTAGCACACACACACACATAAAAATATAAACACCCATCATGCTTTCAAACAAGTCCGTTTTATTATCTTGAGTTAAGTTACTCTTTCACGCTAATGATACTTATTTTGTGACACGAGGGATTCCCAAACCTCGCCTCCGCCCCCGTGTAACCATCAGGAATGGATCCGATGCATCTCACCTTGTACCTGCCTGGTCTGGGTATAGAGAACCTCCCAGTCTCCTGTCAGAGCTGGGCAGTGATGTCACGGCCCGTTATACATACACTTGGGCCTTAAACATAATAATAACAGTCGTCCTAGCAAGTTATTATTATTAAAACACTCACATAGCACACACAACCACTATCACTCAACTAATATCCAGAAACTGGCTAAGTAAGTCGCAAGGACTTACCTGAGTCAAGATACACTCTAACACGTCTCAAACAGTCCGTACTCGTGGTAACTCAAACGCCTGTCAAATAAGGCGTGTGTATCAAAATCACATCTCGATGTCCAACCTCATGCGAAGGAATTACGGAAAAAGCTCTCTTATGGTAAAAGACCATTTTACCCTTGATATCGTAATTTCTCGAAGTTTATTCCCGAATTCTACTAATTTCTTTCATATCTTGTTTTCCATAAATTATGTCTCTCGGATGGCTACTTATAGGTTATAAGGTCAAAACTCGAGACAACTCGAAGAAGGACAACACTCATTTTCTCCGCTTAATAATTACGCTACTACATATTTTATACCGTCAACCATGTTTTTAACCGCTCTCCTTAACTCACTTATATCTACATAAGTTCATAACTCTCAAAACGTACTTATATACGTAACCCACATTTTACTTACACTATACTTATGCCTAATACCATATTCTTACATATATACTTACATATGCATACCACTCTTACTCTTATATATATAAATCTACACATATCCATTACTATACATCTATATATACACAAACACGTCTACTGTATGTACTTATACATACATACATATATATATATATACCCAACTCTTCCAACTCGTAATCTATATATACGTATACACGCACATTGTACCTATTCATATATATATATATATATATATATGTGTGTCTGTGTGTGTGTGTGTATGTGTGTGTGTGCGCGCGCGCCTAGCTCAAACAACTCATCACTCTCCAAACACGTATAACAGTAAACCGAGGACACAATATGTATATATATTGTATAATATTCATCTCTTCAACATCTTACATCTATATATACAGAAACTACGTACACTACACAAGCAACACTCACCTCCTACACCACGTCACGCCTCAGCAGCGTTGTCGGCGTTGGACTTCAGTCAATCGAGCAGTCCCGGGTCGGTTTCTATGCGGCGACAATTCGGACGGCGACGGCGATAACCTGGGTGGTCGATAGCGGCGTGCGGTGCTGCTGCAGAAAAGCCGAAGGGCTGCGGGTGAGTCTCGATCAACCGAGTCGGAAAGAGAATCAGCGGAAAGGGGAGAAGGGCGACTTACCGGAGTCGACGGCTCGGTGGCAGCACGACAGTCAGCGACGGGGCTCCGCGGTTGCAGTCGCCGGCGAACAATGGAAGGCGGCGTCGTCTTCGGCGACAGAGGCGGCAGGTCAGTTCCGGAATAGAGGAGAAACGGAAGGAGGGAAAGGGAGGCAGTGCGCTTACCGGACCTACTGCGGCGGTCAGCGGACGGCGGCGCAGGGCTCGGTGGCGGTGCTCCGGTTGAAGGCAGCAACGGTGCGGCGTTGGTGGCTGTTCGTCCGTTTTTGCGAGAGAGAAGAGCAGGGGCTGCTGTTCGCTCGGTCCAGAAGAGAGAAGGCGGAAGCGGCACTTGTGGTTAGAGAAGTAATTAGATAGAATTAGGGTTAAGATTAGATTAGGGTTAGGATTAGATTAGGGTATTGCTGATGGGCTGATAAATGGGCCTCGTAGTGGGCCACATCTGGCCTGCTTTCTCATTAAACACGGATACTCAACTCGTTACTCGATTTAGTTGATACGGAACTAAAATACATATTATATAATTTATTATTGTAATTCAAAGGTGCGTAAAAATTATTTCTGGTTGTATAGTTTCATCATTTTATGTGACTTAAAGTCACATAAAATGATAACATTTAACTCGTTTTATTTTATTTATTTATTTATTTAAGATTAACGTATCGGGATTTGGTTAATTTCGGTTTACCGGAAATTTAAAATTCTCGGTTATTACAATTATAATATTTGGAATGTTAGTTAATGGTTTTAAACCGGTGTTGTAGATGCCCTACAGGTTAGGGATACTGTCGCGTGATCCGGAAGGAGTGGTCAGCTGGGTTTCCGTACACTATAGGATGGTATACGGGTTTCTTATTTCAGCCAGTGTCCTTTAAGCCGTTTTGGCATTTTAGTGTTGTCGACGATTTTGATAATCGGTTGTTAGTCCTTTCATGTTTGGAAAGAGAGAGCTAGAGGAGGAAGGGGAGAGGAACCCCAATACAGCTTGCAAAAATCACTTAAAAATTCCACCAAAGCAAAGGTCGGATATAGGAGGTGTGTGCCAAGTGTTGTGGGTGCTCCAGAGGAGAATTTCGGTTGCTCTAGGGGTATCTCGGCCGAGATGGGTGAGCCTTGGACCGAGATGACTCAAATTCAGCACCAAACGCCACTTGATCAAGAGCTAGCCCAATCCTTGCACCAACTAGAGTCACTTTCTTCTTCTTTCCTCCAAGCATGAGTCATTTGGAATCATGAATTCGGACCATCATGAGGCATGAACCTCGGATATGATCAACAGTGTCTCAAAGGTCCCCGAAACACCTACAAAACCGACACAAACTCGTGTAGACGTCTATTTAGACAATATGAATGAATTAAGCATAAACGTCATGAACTAGTGTGGAAACATGCATGAATGAAAATGAAAATTATCTAAAAGAGTGCTTGAACTAGGGTCATAAATCACGTCATCAATTTGTTCCCGGTTTGACTATTCCGACGCCTTATCTGCAACACTCAATAAACGGTTAGTACACAACACCTTAACAAAATATATTATTTTGTTTTTAGAATTAGGAATGTAGGAACCTATAATACGTTATTTAAACTGTATGCATAACAACGTCAAAAGTCAGAATTCATGCCACCTTAAGTACGTATGTTGGAGTAGAGTTGAGATCGGAATCTCTTTCCTTCATTCTAAAAACACGTCATATTACGAAGGTCACCGGTGTTTAAGAATCTCAGGATACAATTGTTGTTCGAATCCGGCCTTCTTAATAAACCGGAAGCCTACGAACCTGTGTAGTGTGTTGCACTCTCGAGAGAAGGATGCTCGGAAGCTGAATAGAGGAGAAGATGATTGTTGGTGTCATTGAAATGAGAGCATAAGAGCTCTTTATATAAAGGTTGAGGAGATAGTTGGTTACGGATCTGGGCCTCAGATTTTGGAGGCCATTGACTGGCCCAAAAACGGAGGGCAATTTGATCCACATAAAAGCCATGTTTTTAGGAGTCAAAGAAGGGCCCAACTACATCCTCCAAAATCTGAGTCAACAAGCTGCCCAACCAGACCCTATTTCCGGATCCGTGGGAATGGAATATGGACTACCCGTTTGACTGATTCGATGGGCATGGTGATATGTTGCACAGATGAGCCTGACTCAACGCCTTCCTCATCTCGGACTGTTGGACTTTGAGTTGTGTCGGCCTAAATATAATATAGGTGGTCAACCCACATTATATGTAGGTTCACGAGCGCGTGTGGTGGTTTGCCTACGTCGTTCCCCCATTGAAAATGGGTAGTGACCCGAAGGCCATATATCTTAGTGCATATTTTGCCCTATATATCCCATTGTTTTACCCTCCATATAGTTAATGTGGAAAGCTCCCATTTTTGACTATTTTCCCAAATTATTGTCTATCACGCAACCAACTTCGGACCTCCATTTCTCATTCAAACAGAACTCAAATTTAACGTATGAATATACCACGAGCAAGAGCTCACGGAGACGAAGACAAAGCTCTCACTTTCCGGTGTTGACATTGGCCGGAGTCCACCAAAAATGTGCCCGAAAAAGTGCCCGACGCACCCATGTGTTAATTTTTAATTATTTTTAATAAATTTATTCATATACGATCCTTGTATTTCTACGACTACAATCGGTCTTTCCTATTTTGCAACTTCATCATTATCTTTAATTTAGGACCATATTTTTTGAAATTCAAATATATTAGCCAAAGTTTGAATATCCACTATACATTGAATGATAATTATTTTATTTATTATTGTAATATATTAATTTTACATTCATATTCCTTGTATTTTCTACAACTACAACCGCTATTTCCTATTTTGCAATTTCATCATTATCTTTAATTTAGAACCATCTATATTTTATATACTCTATCAAAGTACACTACATTAATGTTGACGTGGCGTTCCCACAATTTTTATCGGATTAAATATTTTACTAAATTACGAATTAAGCCAATAAATTTTTTCACTAAAACAAAAAAATTTAAAAATTATTTTTAACTAAATCTAATAATATCAAAATCTCTGTGTTATTATCCCCTAACATAATTTACGTTGGAATAAAATCTAAACTTCTCATGCAAGTTAAAAAAAACAAATCCAAACAAAACAAAATTAAAAAATATTATTTTGTAAGTAAATCTAATAATATCAAAATCTACAAAATCTCTGCGTTATTATCCCCTACCACAATTTACACTAGTGTATCACCCGCACTTTGTGCGGGTTGAGTTTTAATAAATACTTAATACTTAGAAATGTATGTATTTTTGTAAAATAAAAATCCGGAGAATGAAATTATAATCATTATTATGACTTCTAGTTCTCTTTTAAGTATTTATCTCTTCTAATTAATAATATTTTCAAACTGATTTGTTAAGATATGCTCGATGGTAAAAAAAATCCATAAAATTTTAAAAATTATTTTTATAAAACAATTTATTTAAATATTTTTAAAAATTTAGAAATCAATTTCCAATTTATATTAACATTTAGAAATCACTTTTTATAATAATTTTTTAGGCTTCGAGAAACATGGCGTTGACACGTGGCAATAGAGGCTTCTGCTTTAATAGATATAAGATAAGATTGGATAAACCCTAAACTTCTTTTGCACGTTAAAAAACAAATTCAAACAAAACAAAATTAATTATTTTTTAACTAAATATAATAATATCAAAATCTTACAAAATATTTGCGTTGTTATCCCCTGACACAATTTCCGTTGGAAAAAACCCTAAACTTCTCCTGCACGTTAAAAAACAAATTATTAGCGAACGAAACAAAATTAAAATCAAATATTTTTATAACTAAATATAATAATATCAAAATCTCTACGTTGTTATCCTCTGACATTGATTTACGTTGGGATAAAACCTAAACTTCTCTTCCACGTTTTATTTCTCACACTATATATACAAATAATATCTCATCTTAATCCATTCAATTCTTGTTTTTTAATATTGATCAAATTTCTTTCATCCTTTTCAGGGTAATTTGAAGAATTTTCTAAGTTGCTCCGTCATATCATTTTCAAGTTATTATCTACATTGTTATCCCCTTACTATCATTCCTTTTTATCAAACCGATTTTTAATCTTTGCATTCGTTTTGCTATCGTTTATTTATTTGAAAATAATCGCATGCCTCTTTATCTTCTCTCAGTCTTTTTTGTTTCACGATTATTGGTTGCGTGTAATTTAAAGTTCTAGAGAATATGTGAATCTATAGCAAATAACCCAATTATTTTCTCCATCTACTTGAATATCTCGTATTTCCGTGATTTGTTTTCAATAGCTACCGTGATTCTATTTCACGATTTTTTTTGAGAGATTTGTGTAATCTTTCGTTACTTTTTTTTTAAATTCGATTTTTTTACAAAAAAAAAAAATTATTCATGATCA